>OZ038383.1:14740658-15268158 GCA_964036045.1 Eutreptiella sp. 'Long Island Sound 2002'
GTAGGGTTTCAGGGTCCGGACTGAGCAGGGTATGGGTTGTGTTTGAGCCCCCGCCCCTGCCAGCCACTGAGAGGGTCGGACCTGGGATTGGGATACGAGTTGGGACTGAGTGTCTACTCTCCTTTGATGTCCTGAACCCAGTCCAGTGTTAACCCCATGTGTACATATCCTAATGTGTTGCTGTACATACTTTTGTTCCCTTGTTTCACAGTGGCAAGGATCCTGAAACGCTTTGTCACATGACACGAGCATGAGGATGCCCTTGTGAGCGCAGTGCTTTGCCTGCCTGCTTGTTTGTGCGTGTCCGCCGCAGCGTCCCGTGGCCAGGCCCCCCACGGGAACGCGTCAAAAGCGCTTCAGCGCCGCGGATTTACCCATCCCTCGGGTGCGACTCGGGGCCACCTGAACCCCGAGCACCACGGGCTTCGCAGCGCTGTCTGGAGCATCGCCCCGAGCGTCAGCAACAGCGCCGAGTTCGTGAAGGAGGTGCAGCGACCTGAACTCCGACATCAGCGAGTTCCTCCGGCCGACCAGTACCGGCCGCACTCCCAGCTGCATCACCCACCTCCACAACGACCATCGGGCGTCTGGGTCCCAGCCCTGTAGATAGAGTGGACCGCAACAACCGCTTCAACAGCCACCCCCAGGACTAGTCCATCGAGGGGAACGAGCGCCGATGGTGAACTGGCAGGAGGCGGGCAAGACGTGGCCGCTGCCCCACCCCCATGCTGTGTACCTACTGCTAGGGTTGGTGTGGGGGCAGCACTACCGCCACAGCAACCCCCAGTGCGAAGGCGGCATGCCCGGGAGCTTCGAGCTCCGCAAGGACATGGGCGACGACCGCCTGCAGGCAGTGGAAGACTGGCTGCGGGTTGAAGGATACGCCTACCGCTTCCGCCAGAAGCGCTGGGAGGTCTGGACCCGCCCAGACAGGCCCGGCAAAGGGCTGCGCCCCGACGGGATTGATTAGGACGAGAACCCCAACGAGTACCCGTCGGGCGCCACGATCAACGTCTCTATATGGGACATGATCGAAAAGAAGTTCCCCAAACCGGGGAACGAGCGTACGCTGCAGGGCAGCAGCAGCAGCGCGTCCCCTGGGAAGGAGAAGCGGTCCGCCAGGGACAAGAGGCGGGACAAGAAATGGCGGGAGTACCAGGAATCCCTGGCCGCCGAAGCCGCCCAAGCCGCGGAGAACGAGACCAAGGGCGGCACCCCAGCCTACAGCCACCAACGGGCCAGTGGCGGTCACCACCCCGGCCACACCACCCTTGGCGACTTTCTCGAAGTCGCGAAGAAGGCCAAGGCCAAGCCCCGCCAGCTGCACCTGAGGAAGTCAGGACCCAGCAGCGACGTGGAGTCGGCCCACCGTGGGAGGATGCCTGCCGACCAGGCCAGCTCCAGCAGCAGCGTCGCTACCGACCAAAGGGACGTGGCCCGCGCCTGCGAGGGTGCCTGTGGGGTGCCCTGCAACCTTCGGGTTGCCCGGCAACGGGCCACGCAGCAGAACGCTGCCGTGGTGGGTGCCGTCGGCATCGCCCAGGAGGAGGCTGCAGATTGGAGCAGAGGCATGGCCTTCCACGCCTCGACCGTGGCGGCCATCGCGGCCGGTCTCATGGCTGCAGCCGCCCAGGAGGCAGCGACTGCCGGGGTCAGGAGTGAGGTGGCGGCAGCCGCCCAGGAAGCCCGCCTGGCCCAGGAGGCCGTTGCCCGTAAGGAGGCCGAGGTGAAAGCGTTGGAAGAGGCGCTTGCCCAAGAGAGGGCAAGGAAGGAGGCGGAGGAAAGGGCTCACGCCGAAGCAACAGCCAAGGCCCAAGCGGACGCCGCGAGGAAGGACGCCATGGAGGCTGCGCGATGGAAGGTCGCTGAGGAGAAGGTCAAGACTGAGGCGGAGCTGGCAGCGTTGGAAGCGGAGAAGGCTCGGCTGCAGCGGGCTCAGGAAGCCGAGGCTGCCCGTGCCCGGGAGGAGGCCGAAAGGCGAGCTGCCGCAGCCACGGCCGCCGCAATGGAGGAGGCGGAGGCCAAGCTCTAGCGCGAGACACCCCCGGGAGGATCCAGAGTGGGAACCCTTGGAAAGCTCTTCGAAGGAGACGCCTCCTCCAAGATGACGCTAGATCTGGAGGAGGTCGACACGGGCAGCAGTTGGGACAGCGGCCCCACCGGCCACTGACGAAGGAGGGGTAAGGGGAAGACCCCCGAGAGGACACGGAGGCCAGCGGGCGGACACCCCCACGACTCCGACCCCTTCTTCACCGCCAGCGACGGGGACGGACGAGACCGCCGACATCGCCGAGGAATGGCTGGAGGAGGAAGTGGAGATGTCCCCATGGAGCCGGAGTGTGAGGGTGAGGATCCCCCTCCTCCCTACCGGAGCTCGGAGTCCACCAAGTGCGAGACCGAGACGGCTAGGTGGGGCGACATGGACGAGGATGATGACATGGACTTTGGCTACATCGAGAAGCCCCCATCCTCGGACCCACCGAGGGGACCCGGCGGAGGCCCACCGAGACCCCCATGGTGGAGGACCATCAGGCCCCCCTGGAGGACGCCCACCAGGTGGACCCCCCGGAGGCGGACCCCCGGGCGGGGGAAGACCCCCTGGACCGGGTGGGCCCAGCGGAGGCCCTCCTGGAGGACCCCCTGGGGACCCCATTGGCCCACCGGAGGACGGTGACCTGGAGGCCACCTGGCGGTGGATTGTCCACCTCCGCCGGAGAGTCCAGGCCCTCGGGCGCGAGGTAGACACGGACAAAGGCGAGATGATCCGCATCGCCAGGGTCGCCGCGGGAGCACAGAAGGAGCTGGACATCGCCAGAACGCAGATGGTCAACATCGCCAAGGTCGCCAGCGCCGCCAAGAAGGAACTGGACATCGCCAGGGGCGAGACCAGGTCGCTGAACAAGGTCATCAACAGCCTGCAGCAGAGGTGGGACAGCCTGGAGGGCCGGGGGAGCGTAGGCGGCGACCCCCCACCTCTGGAGTTCGGCTCGTCGGATGACGGCTGGGGACCTGGACCAGCTCCGGGCAGAGCCCACGCCCCCGGCGGAGCCCCCAGGAGTCGCCCCAGCGCGAGTGCCCCCTCTCTCAGCGCCCCCTCTCATCACAGCGCGGGCCGCCGCACCCAGCGTGTGCCGCCCGGCAGTGGCAGTGAGGAGTGGCGTGATGAGTGGCTCAGTGCGGAGTACCACAACCGCCGTGCTCCACTGCGGACACCTGTACGCCCCCGACGCCCCGCACCAGTCCAAGAGCCAATCCCAATGGCTGGTGGGCGATACGGTGGACTCAGAGATGAGGTTCCCGGAGGGGACGTGGAGTGGGATGTCGGCGGAGGCGAGGAGGATCTGGAGGAGTTCGGCATTACCCCGCCGCGTGGTGTACGATGGGAGGCCGCTGAACGCAGCCGCCGGCGCTGTGATGAGGAGGTGTGCATGGAAGGAGTACGGCGCGAACATCCAGGTTTGGCGTACATGGAGGAACCACGGCGCAGCCACATGGATACCGCGGAGGAGATGGAAGTGGCAGCTGTGGGAGTCCGTGGGGGACGCCGATGGGAACCTCGGTCGACCTCGCGGCCGGCGTTCATGGTCTCTAAGGCCGCGGATGCCGCCGTGTGGGAAGACCTGAAGGACATCAAGCCCCCCACGTACGATCGCAACCCCCTCAACCTGGACCGCTTCTTGGAGAAGCTGGACGAATGGGGGATGACCGTCACTGAAGACATGGATCCCGCACAGGCACAGAAATATGTCTTCAAACGGTTCAGGTACCGCCTGCCGGAGGTGCTCCAAGAGCTATACTTCGTGGCGACCAAGGGGGGGAAAATCAAGACCCTCAAGGAAGCCAAGAAGTGGCTCAACGAGCAGGAGCGGGTAGACGCTCCGCAGGTGGCTGCCAAGCGGTGGAAGTTCATCAAGCTTCAGCATGATGGACTGGAGATCCGCCTACGAGATTGCCGGGACTTCCGGGGGCAATACACCCTTGAAGCGGTACCCAGAACCTATGGCCCATGGCCCGGAGGCCTGTGAACCGTCACACCCGTGCGGAAGCCGTTGACACCGGCTTACAGCGGTATATCGCTGTTCTCTAACCCGCGAAATCTGGAATCTGATTTCTAACCATTAAGTCGATATGGAATTACCATAATTTCACTGTCTTAGTCGATTTGCCGATAGAAATCGGTGAAACACCCGATCTCTACCGCGATTTCTAATTGTCGGAAAGACGCCGCAGTCGCGCCGCCTGTCGTTGCCTGTTCCGTGGACTGCATTAGATTATTCTGTAATACGATTTCTCTTGGAGTTAAGACTGAAACAGTCTTCGAGTGATCCGCAATTTTTTCCTTGATATAACGGATCGCGTCCCAGATTTTTCCCAGAAAATCTGGGCGACCGAAGGCACTTTGAACCCCCAAGTGGAATAACAAGGGTTACGAGCGTTCAAGCGCCCAAGGACGAACTAACGTGCCTCATAGGCACTGTGTATGAGGTTTTGCCCCCCATAGTCATAGGATGAGGCCAAAGGATCCCAAATCAATAGGCCCAAAGGGTTATTCATTTTGAGTATTCTCCAAGAAGTGCGCTTTTCCACGTACTTGGCGTCCAAGTACGTGTAGAAGTATGTTGAGTTGGCATTTGCCCCACCCTTGCTTGCCTCTACATCCGGGGCATATCACTTGTCTCTCCCGGATAGTGCATATATGATCTCCATATATATATTGGCAATATATTTTGCGTGCATGCTAAAATTCGGCTTTCGGAAAGGAGGTCGATTTTCGACCAAAGCACTTGCATGCGTGTTAAGGGACCAAAGTTACATTAGAATATAGGCATACTTTGATTCTAGGCCACTAGGTTGGGTGTAGAAGGCGTGGGTAGGGTTGTATGCCATTTTTGGTGTGATATCGCGTGCCCATTTGGCGGGTGCACCATTCTGAGACAAACCCGGCAATGGACCCCATATCGCACGAGGCCCTTCATTGTACTCCCAACCAACACTCGCAAGCCTAACCTCCGTGAAGTGACGCTTGTGGAGCGCTCCCGAAGCGATGCGTTGCGAGCAAGGTGTGTTTTTTGCAATATTCCATTTTTGCATGTGCCCACTTGGGAGGCAGCGCGCGCGACCTTCCAAAGCGCCCCAAGTGGAGCACATAGGTGGAATCGAAGGTCATTGGTGTCAAGTGATTGTGTTTAGAAGGATTGGTCGATTACTCAATCCAAGCCGAAGATATTATAATATATTTGTGCGCCTCTCAAGGAACTTTTGGGTGTTTTTTAGCCAATATTGCTGTTTTTTGCCCGTCATGATGTCAAGTGGCGACCGTGTATCTCAACGTTGCGCCCAATTGCCATCATGACCCAAGTATGTTTTGAGGGTACATACTTCGGTGCCCAACATATCTTGAACCCGGCGAATAACTCCTCTTGGGCTTGGCATACCGTGGCCGCCATGTTGGCGATTTGGGACTATCCCAAATCATGGGCCCACTTGGCGACCCTGCCATCCCCAAAACCGGAGGAGTTGGGCGACGCCCAAAAGATATGTTGGACGCATAGGACTTGATACCAATCCTATGGCACACTCCGGTCCAAGTCGGGCATATGCCTCATTTGCCCAAACCATGAGTGTGCGCATTTTCGGCCATTTTGAGCAATTTTCCATATTTTCTGCCCGCCGTGCACCATGTTCAGCACTCTTGTGCACGCCGGACTCATGGACCAATGGACCATATAAGACATGGGTGTTATGGACATTGGTCCCCATGGTTCACACACCACGTGGGCGAGGCGGAGCAACCTTCGTTAAGGTGCTAGCCCAAGGTGAGTGTGGACAATTTTGCCATTTTTGCATTTGTGGACCCAATTGGGATTTTCACCACGCCGAGTGGCATGGAGATCTTTGAGGGCCAAGTGCATGGGGGTCTCTGTTCGACTCCCGGTGGATTGCGTATGGACTGGCGGATCCGATCTCCAAGCCGGCGTGGAGATATACTATTGGGAGCACCCCCGAATTTTGGATCATTTCGAGCAGCCAAAATGACCCCCTTTTGGGACCCCAATTTCACCCCCCCGTGTGGTCAATTGGCGGCCCCATATCTCTATGCCCACAGGGAGCCCCAACCCTAATTCTAAAGTGTACACTCAGATATAGGTCCTAGGCCTGCCCCCTATCCTGTGAGCCATTGGCCTTGCCCTGGCTGGGCGAGCCACGCGTGAGAATGATGCCAATTTTGGTGATTTTGGCATCATGACGCCACTTGACGAACCCGTGGTGCCCTGATGCCGGGACCTCAGAGGGAACCAGGTTGGGTGAGCGCTCCAGGCAGTTCATACTCGAAGGGCATAGGGTCAGTTGCCTTGTCCTCACCTCTGGCGGGTCCGGACGAGGGGTCAATTGTGGGGATTTTTGAGGCAATATCAGTTTGGGCTGAAACAGCCCATTTTCAGCTACCAACTCCTAGGGGATAATGGCGGGGCCATATCTCTGGTCCAGACATGAGTTGGGACCCGCCGTTGAGGACCTTCAGGGAGCCACTGTCGGCTGGCCTTGGAGCGCCTTGGTTCCCAGGAACTCGCTTGTGGCTGGGCGCGACACCCCCCCTATTGGCAGGGTCTCAGGGTCCGAACTGAGCAGGGCATGGGTTGTGTTTGAGCCCCCGCCCCCACCAGCCACTGAGAGGGTCGGACCTGGGATTGGGATATAAGTTGGGACTGAGTGTCTATTGTCCTGTGATGCCCTTACCCCAGTCCAGTCTTAACCCCATGTGTACATATCCTGATGTGTTGCTGTACATACTTTTGTTCCCTCGTTTGCAGAGTGGCAAGGATCCTGAAACGCTTTGTCTCATGACACCAATCTAGTTGATGCCCCTGTGAGCGCAGTGCTTTGCCTGCCTGCTTGCTTGTGCGTGTCACCGCAGCGTCCCGTGGCCAGGCCCCCCACGGGAACGCAACAAAAGCGTTTCACCGCCGCGGGGTTACCCATCCCTCGCGTGCCACTCGGGGCCACGAACCCCGAGCAGTGCGGCGCAGCATCTCGCAGCTCGCAGCTCGCAGCGCAGCGCAGCGGCTCGCAGCGCCGCCCAGCGACAGCGCCGAGTCCGTGAAGGAAGTGCGGGGACCGGAACTCCGTCATCAACGAGTTCCCTCGGCCGACCAGCAAGGCCGCACTCCCAGTTACAGCAACCACTTCCACAACCACCGGCCGACCAGCACCGGCCGCACTCCCAGTCCAGTGCTGCATCACCCACCTCAACAACCGGCCCAGGACCACTCCATCGAGAGCACCGATGGTGAACTGGGACGAGGCGGGCAAGGCGTGGCCGCAGCCCCACCCCCATGCGGCGCGCCTACTGCGTGGGTTGCTGTGGGGGCAGCAGTACCGCTACAGCAATCCCCAGTGCGAAGGCGGCATGCCCGGGAGCTTCGAGCTCCGTGAGGACATGGGCGAGGACCGCCTGCGGGCAGTGGAGGAATGGCTGCGGGCGGAAGGGTATGCGTACCGCTTCCGCCGCAAGCGCTGGAGGGTCTGGACCCGCCCAGACAGGCCCGGCGAGGGGCTGCGCCCCGACGGGATTGAGGAGGACGAGAAGCCCAACGAGTACCCGTCGGGCGCCTCGATCAACGTCTCCATGTGGGACATGATCGAGAAGGAGTTCCCGGAGCTGGGGAAGGAGCGCAGGCTGCAGGGCAGCAGCAGCGCGTCTCCTGGGAAGGAGAAGCGTTCCGCCGGGGCCAGGAGGCGGGACAGGAAGTGGCGGGAGTACCAGGAGTCCCTGGCAGCCGAAGCCGCCCAAGGCGCCAGGGGCAGAACCCCATCCCACAGCCCCCAACGGGCCGGTGGAGGTCACCACCCCGGCCACACCACCCTTGGCGACTTCCTGCAGGTCACCAAGCAGGCCAAGGCCAAGCCCCGTCCGCTGCTCCTGAGGAAGTCAGGCCCCAGCAGCGACGTGGAGTCGGCCCACCGCGGGAGGATGCCGGCCGACGAGGTCAGCGCCAGCAGCAGCGTTGTTCCCGACCAAAGGGACGTGGCGCGCGTTTGTGAGCGCGCCTGTGGGGTGCCCTGCAACCTTCGGGTTGCCCGGCAACGGGCCACGCAGCACAACGCTGCCATGGAGGGCGCCGTCGGCATCGCCCATGAGGAGGCTGCAGAGTGGGCGCATGGCATGGCCATCCACGCCTCGACCGTGGCGGCCATTGCGGCCGGACTCACGGCCGCAGCCGCCCATGAGGCAGCGACTGCCCAGGTCAAGGGTGAGGTGGCGGCAGCCGACGAGGAAGCCCGCCTGACGCAGGAGGCCATTGCCTGCAAGGAGGCCGAGGTGAAGGCGCTGGAAGAGGCGCTTGCCCAAGAGAGGGCAAAGAAGGAGGCGGAGGAAAGGCCCCACGCCGAAGCGACGGCTAAGGCCCAGGCGGACGCCGCCAACAAGGACGCCATCGAGGCCGCGCGACGGAAGGTTGCTGAGGAGAGGGCCAAGACGGAGGCGGAGCTGGCGGCGTTGGAAGCGGAGAAGGCTCGGCTGCAGCAGGCCCGGGAAGCCGAAGCGGCTCGTGCCCGGGAGGAAGCCGAAGGGCGAGCTGCCGCAGCCACAGCCGCCGCAATGGCGGAAGCGGAGGCCAACCTCCGCCGCGAGACTCCCCCGGGAGGATCCCGAGTGTAGACCCTTCGAAAGCTTTTTGAAGGGGACGCCTCCTCCAAGATGGCGCTGGATCCGGAGGAGGTGGACACGGGCAGCAGTGGGAGCAGTGGCCCGACTGCCCATCGACGGAGGAAGGGCAAAGGGAAGACCCCAGAGAGGTCACGGAGGCCAGCGGGTGGACACCCCCACGACAGCGACCCCTTCTTCACCGCCAGCGACGGGGATGAACGAGGCCGCCGACATCGCCGAGGAGTGGCTGGCGGAAAAGGCGGAGACGTCCCCATGGAGCCGGAAGGTGAAGATGAGGATCTCCCTCCTCCCTACCGGAGCTCGGAGTCTTCCAAGACCGAGACGCCCAGGTGGGGCGACATGGACGAGGATGACGACATGGACTTCGATTACACGAAGAAGCCCCCATCCTCGGACCCACCGAGG
This sequence comes from Eutreptiella sp. 'Long Island Sound 2002', assembly GCA_964036045.1. Taxonomy (NCBI): domain Eukaryota; phylum Euglenozoa; class Euglenophyceae; order Eutreptiales; family Eutreptiaceae; genus Eutreptiella; species Eutreptiella sp. 'Long Island Sound 2002'. The sequence continues at coordinate 14,749,732 of OZ038383.1, forward strand.
CGACCCGACGGAGACCCACCGGGACCCCCTGGCGGAGGACCATCAGGACCCCCTGGAGGACGCCCACCAGGTGGACCCCCTGGAGGCGGACCACCGGGCGGGGGAGGACCCCCTGGACCAGGCGGACCCGGCGGAGGCCCTCCTGGAGGACCCCCTGGGGACCCCGACGTCCCACCAGGGGACGGCGACCCGGATGCCACCCGGCGGTGGATTGTCTACCTCCGCAGGAGGGTCCAGTTTTTCGAGCGCGAGGTAGACACGGGCAAAGTTGAGATGACTCGCATCGCCAGGGTCGCCGCACGCGCACAGAGAGAGCTGGACATCGCCAAGATCGAGATGGTCAAGAGCGCCAACGTCGCCACCGCCACCCAGAGGCAGCTGGACATCGCCAGGAGCGAGACCAAGCAGCTGAACAAGGTCATCAGCGGCCTGCAGCAGAGGCTGGACGCGCTGGAAGCCCGTGGGAGCGTCGGCAGCGACCACCCACCCCTGGAGTCTGGCTCGTTGGACGACGGCTGGGAACCTGGACCAGGTCCAGGCAGACCCCATGCCCCCGGCGGAGCCCCCAGGAGTCGCCCCAGTGCCAGTGCCCCCTCTCTCAGCGCCCCCTCTCACCACAGCGCGGGCCGCCGCAACGAGCGCGTGCCGCCCGGCAGTCGCAGTGAGGATTGGCGTGATGAGTGGCTCAGCGCGGAGTACCACGACCGCCGTGCTCCACCGCGGACACCGGTACGCCCCCGACGCCCCGCATCAGCCCCGGAACCAATCCCAATGGCTGGTGGACGTTATGGTGGACTCAGGGATGAGGTCCCCAGAGGAGACGTGGAGTGGGATGTCGGCGGAGGTGAGGACCTGGACCTGGACCTGGAGGAGTTCAACATTTCCCCGCCGCGTGGTGTACGACGGGAGGCCGCTGAACGCAGCCGCCAGCGCCGTGATGAGGAGGCATACATGGAAGGAGTACGGCGTGAACATCTAGGTTCAGCGTACGTGGAGGAACCACGGCGTGGCCACGCGGATACCGGGGAGGAGATGGAAGTGGCAGCCGTGGGAGTCCGTGGGAGAGGCCGATGGGAACCTCGGTCGACCTCGCGGCCGGCGTTCATGGTCTCTAAGGCCGCGGATGCCGCCGTGTGGGAAGACTTGAAGGACATCAAGCCCCCCATGTACGACGGCAACCCCCTCAACCTCGACCGCTTCTTGGAGAAGCTGGACGATTGGGGGGTGACCGTCACTGAAGACATGGATCCCGCAGATGCGGAGAAATATGTCTTCAGACGGTTCAGGTACCGCCTGCCCGAAGTGCTCCAAGAGCTATACTTCGTGGCAACCAAGTAGGGGAAGATCAAGACCCTCAAGGAAGCCAAGAAGTGGCTCAACGAGCAGGAGCGGGTGGACGCTCCGCAGGTGGCTGCCAAGCGGTGGAAGTCCATCAAGCTTCAGCATGATGGACGGGAGATCCGCCTACGGGACTGGCGAGACTTCCGAGGGCAATACACCCTCTTCCGCCGCAACGTGGAGGACTGGAACGAGGGTGACGAGCAGGCTCGCCTGCTCTCCATGCTGCCGGAAGCATGGATCAAGAGGGTCACCAAGGAGGAAGCCAAGAGGGCCAAGTCCAACCACACGGTCAAGATGATGCTCCCCAAAGAGTCTCATACGAACGTGGTGGCTTGGACGAGGAAGAACGTGGCCCGGGATGTCAAAAGGCACTCCCTGCGGAACGCTCTCCTCATCACCGTCTCGGGCGATCGCGAGAAGACCCCGATGTGGCGCCTTGACGAGTGTGACGTGAGCGGCCAGACCATCCGTCTGCAGGCTATCCCGGCGCGGATGAGCTGCGACGAGATCCTGGAGTGCGTTGGAGAGGAGGTAGTCAAGGAGTACCGGAACCTCCACCACACCCGGGGGTTGAGGCCCGGCGACCGCGACGTCAACTACGTTGAGGAGGGGCCTGGCGGGGAAGCTGCCACGGACCCAGCGGGAGCCGATGGCAATGAAGCTCTCGTTGACGATTACGACGACGATGAGCCCGCCGAGATGGCCGTTTGTGCCTTCGTGGCCCACAACGGCGCGGGGAGCAACCGGGGAAGCTGGAAGCCCCTGCAGCCGGGTTGGAAGAAGAAGGAGAAGAGGGACCGTCGCCGCATTGGCGACCCTCCGCTGTCCTTTGGGGAGTTCATAGGAGCTCACCCTCAGGGCTGTTTTGTGTGTTATGGGAGGAAGAAAGGCTTCAACCATGACCACCGAACATGCCCCACCCACCAGGCCGACACGAAGGCCTACAAGAAGGCGCACGGGTCGAAGAAGCGTGCGCCTGCGGGTATCCGGGAAGCCAAAGTGGAGGTGCACAAGGACGAGCTCTCCAAGCTGATGTCGGTGGGGACCCGGTTAGCTAAGGAGATCCAGGAGATCAAGAGGAACTGGGTCCCCAGGTCGGACAACAAGAACAAGGAGAACAACGAGAACGACAAGAACAAGGACAAGGACAAGGAGCCTAGGAATAGGGGAAGGAAGAACGGTGTCAACAAGGTTGACGCGGAGGAGAATACCCCTACTTCCACACCCGACGCCCCCTAGCGGAGCTCCTGCAGCCAAGGGCCCCAGCTAGGGCGGTCACAGGATGGTGTCGTGGGAAGCGCCACACCATCCCATTCGGGAGTCGGTGAGCACAAAGGGATTGCTGCGGGCGGAAGGCCCGGTCTGGCACCCAGTCGCGGTGGCGGGGTGAGGGCAAGTGAAGGCACGAACCCTTGCACCCGGCCATCTTTCGCGATCAAGAATGTGTTTGATGTACTTCAAGATCTTTCCGAGAGTATCGGAGGATCACCCGGACCGCAGCTGGATGCTGCAGATTGGCAGCCTGAGCTCATTGTCCACGACCTGCACCATTCGCTTGTTGAGCTTCTGGAATGGCCGGAGATCCTGAGCTTGCACGCCGTGCGCCGAGTGGGGCGTGAGCAGCAGTTGCACCTTAAGGTCCGTGCCCTATGCGGGGAAGTGAGAAAAGGTTTTCGACGTGTTGGTCGACACGGGAGCACAGGTCAGCTTGGTCAAGGCTGGCCTACTTCCACCAGACTGTTTGACCGACAGTCGGAAACCTGTCAGGCTAAAGGTGGCGAACGGCCAGTACATGGTGGGAGGCACGAAGGAAGCGGCCATTGGGCTGCAGTTCGTGAACCACCGTGAGCTGAGCCGCCCAGACCTCGGCAAGGAAATCCTCCTGCAAGGTGGCTTCTACGAGGCCGAGATGGACTGGGACATGATCGTTGGGTACGACTTCATGATGGAGACGGACTCCGGCGTCCTCCCGGCCCAGGCCTCGATGACCCTGTACCAGGACGACCAGCTCTCGTTGCTTTCGTCACCTGAGCACCATGTGGAATGCCAATGGATCCACCCGGAACGCAATCAGCTCGAAGTAGCCGCGCTGGACACTGAGCCAACTGGGCCAGCAAACCAGGAGTACGGCGTAATGCCGGAAGTGGCGAGCCGAGTGGTCGCGGACCTGGGAGCTTCGGATCTGGCCCTGGATGCGTTCTCTTCAGGAACCTCCGCCCATCTGCGGGTTTGTGAGAAGTACTGGAGCGCACAGGACTGCGCGTGGAAGAAGCACTGGGGTCCGCATCAGGGATTGATGTGGATTCATTGCCCCCGATGGGACATTCCAAGGGCGGTAGCGAAGATACGCAAGGACCGCTCCAAGGCAGTGCTGGTTGTTCCTATGGGATGCACCGAGGAGAAAAATACCCGACATTGGGTAGTCTCATTGACCAACATGACCTTAAACAAGGTCGTCCTACCGGCTGGAGAGAGTGTCTATCAGGACGCTAAGGGACAGCCCATGCCACCCGAGAGATGGCCAACGGAATTCCACTATGTGGATGGGGGCCTTGATCAGGCCGACACCACAGACGTCGTGTGTGTCAACCGCATCGTAGCGGAGCCATGGCGGCAATGCTTCGCGGTTTCCCCTGTTGACATCGGAGAATCGGAAGACCCCCTCACTGAAGAGGAGTTGGATCTGGTTCAGGGGTATATGGGTCAGCCCTTTCACGACTGGGGAAGCCAGCGTGAGGGCAAAGGCCAGGACAAAGCCTGGTGGGAAGTGGACTCCATCGTCTCCGGTTCCTATGATGGGAATACCTTCGTAAAGAGGCTGCTGGACCACTTGTCCAGCCAGGACAAGCCAATCGGCGGGAACCCACCCACCTACGGCGAAGCCCACCTGAGCCGAAGCTGAGCGGGGTCGCTACCCCTCAAGTAAGCTCAGTGGTCCAGGTGCCCAGAAAAGCCAAGGCGGAGTCCGATGATTGCCCCAAGATCCAGGCATTGAGGGCCAGGCTGAAGCAGTAGTATGGGGATACCTTCTTCAGCGGATAGCCTGTGTTTCCCCCACCGGTGCGTGGACCGTATGGCGAGGCCAAGATACGACTGAAGCAGGACCCCCGTGTGTGTCGGCACCGGGAGTTTGCCCTGAGGGGCAAGAGGAAGGAGGCCATTGAGAAGATCCTCCGTGACTTCATCGAGAGAGGCTGGCTTGAGCCGTGCCACTCCAAATGGGCCTCTCCGTGCTTCGTCGTCCCCAAGAAGGTGGCCGGTGAGTGGCGGCTCGTGGTCGACTGCCGCGGCCTAAACGCCCAAACGCAGCATGACAGCTATACGCTGCCCCTCATTGGGGACATGCTGCAAAAACAACACCGGCGGAGGATCTTCACGGTGATTGAGCTGAAACATGGTTATCATCAGATGCCTCTCGCCGAGGAGTCCCGTGCCTGCACAGCCATGAGCACCCCACTTGGACCTCTCCAGTGGAAGGTGATGCCCATGGGCATTACCAACGGCAATGCGGCTTTTCAGCGGATGCTGGAGAACCTGCTTGAGCCGGTGGGTGACTGTGCGGACCCCTTCGTGGACGACGTGATCATCGCGTCCGGGGACCCCAGTATGAGCTACGAGGAGCTCCTGGAGGCACATGAGAGGGACGTCACTCGAGTGCTCGACCTTCTGGTTCGGCACAAACTCACGGGCAGCAGTGACAAGGCCACCATTGCGGTAAGCGAGGTGGTCTTCGCTGGCCACGTAGTTGGGAACGGGCAGCGAAAGCCCATACCTGGCAAGGTGGCTGCGATTGAGCACTGGGAAAAGCCCAAAACGGTCTCTGAGCTACGGGCGTACTTGGGGTTCTGCAATTACTACTCGGGGTATATCAAGATGTATGCCGAGTATGCAGCTCCCATGACGACCATGCTCAAGGGCAACCGAGAGGAGACCAAAAAGGGGTCTAAGAAGGCTCTGGTCTGGACTGCTGAGTCCGACCGTGCCTTTGAGGGGATGAAGCAGGCGCTGCTATCCGCAGTGGGTCTGCACCTCGCGGATCCTGACGGAGGGTTCGTCCTGCGCACCTACGCTTCCGACTACGCCTTTGGCGCTGTGGTCCAACAAGTGCTTGACGATGGGGAGCACGTGCCCGTGGCTTTCTGGAGCCGAGTCCTGGTGGAAGGCCAGAGACGGACGTGGACGCCCCGAGAAAGGGAGGCGTATGCCATCGTCATGGCTCTCAGGAAATGGGCTGGGTACATAGCCCTCCATCCCATCACCGTCTGCACCGACCATCAGAGTCTGCAGTCGTGGCACAAGGAGCACGTGGACACCCCCTCTGGTCCCGCCTCCCGACGGGCAAGATGGCATGAGACCTTGGCCAAGTTCGACCTCACGGTTGTGTATGTTCCTGGTAGAGACAACACCGTGGCGGACTGTCTCAGCAGGTGGGCCTATCCCGCCAGCAAGGGCATGACGGATGTCTCTGCCCATGGCGGTGAGGCTGAGACCGCTGAAGCCAAGAGGATCATTGAAATGGAGCGCCTGATGGAGGAGGAGGGTGTCAAATGCTTCGTCGTCATGGCTGCGGATGCCCCCCTCGGAATGAGGTTGGGCAGAGCGGTCAGAGTACTCGCCCCTGATGGAGCTGAGTCCGACAAGCACCTCTTCCCTGAGTCTTGCCTCCAGGACGACTGGACCGACGACTACGCTAGGTCTGAGGCCTTTGCGGCCGAGTATAGGGCTGTGAACAACCCTGATGACGGGCAGAGGTGGCCAAAGGGGCTGACTGAGGAAGATGGCAAGCTCTACCGGAACGGTAAGCTGCTAGTACCAGAGTCCTGAGTGGTCGAGCTATGTGAGGCTTGGCACCACCACATGCTGCACCCAGGGGTCAAGAAGCAAGCCCTTGACATGCAGCGCCGGTTGGAGATCGACCAGATCGGTCTCTACACCGCCATCAAGAAGGTCAGGAAGGGTTGCTCGGTCTGTCAGGCCTGCAATCCCGATAACCGGAACGTCAAGGGGGAAGCCCAATGGACTCCGGTGCCTGACCGGCCCATGGAAAGCGTGGCCATGGACGTCTTCTCCATGCCCGAAGTGCACATTGGCAAGGAGACCTTTGACTGTGTGGTTCTTTGTGTGGATCGCCACAGTGGCTACGTAGTAGCCGTTCCGGCACGCAAAAAGGGGTTGCTTGCCAAGGAAGTGGCAGTCATGATGATTTGTCATTGGCTGACCGTCTTTGACATCCCCCGCACCATTTGCAGTGACCGAGGGCCCCAGTTTACTGTTGGCTGGTTCAAGGCCATGTGTTCCTTCATGGGAATACGTCATGCCAAGAGCGTCGCCTATCTCAGCCAGTCCAATGGCCGGGCTGAAGTGGCTGGACGGAAGCTGTTCGAGAAGCTGCGCAAGATTCACATCACCAATCCACGTCGGAACTGGTTTGAGGAGATGTGGCCAGCTCTGAAGGCCCATCATGACACCCCCACTCCGGGTGGCTTGTCCCCTCACCAGATTCTGTTCGGCAGGGACCCCCTTGGTCGGGGACCCCCCTTGTCTGGTGATGGTATAGCCATGGACGCCAAGGAATTCTTCGCGCGGCAGGAGGCAACGGCGCGTGACATCCGCCAGCAGCTCGAGAAGGAGCATGCTGAGCGTCAGAAGTCCGCCCCGAGCTTGGCAGCACGGAAGTTCAGGGTGGGAGACCTGGTGTGGGTGATCAGACCCCGCCCTATGGGCACCCACCGCACCAAGACCTGGTTCACACCCGGAGAGGTGGTCCGCAGGATTGGTGAGGACACCTACCGCATCAAGGTGGGTCACGGACAGTTCCGGGAGCGCCACGAGAGTAAACTCCGTGTGCGGGAACCCGACCTCCGTGGCTGACATGTGTCCCTGGACTATGCCGCACATGAGGCTGATTCGGACGATGACTACGCTGAGCAGGACGACTATACCGTCGAGAAGATCCTTGCTCAGCGTCCGAACGCCTCGGCACCCGGAGGCCTGGAGTTCAAGGTTCGTTGGCGAGGCTATGGGCCGTCCCACGACACCTGGGAGCCCGTCTTCTCGTTCGTGCCGCGGATCAATATTCCATTCATGGACTACATCCGCAAGCACAAGACCAAGATCCATGTCTCGGACTTGGCAGCACTCACCCGGGCGATTGCAGCCAGGGGCGCCTGATCGCCGCCCTGAGCTCTCCCCTGATGCGTTTTGAGCGCTTGTTTGGTCGACGGATTGTCCCTCACTTGCTTGCTCTCTTCCATCTTCCGGTGACCTGCCATCAGAGTGGCCATATACCCCCCCCTGCTGAATCCACAGGAGGATGGCCCCTCTCTTTCACTTCTATTTGTCACTCCCCGCCTGCTGAATCCTTGGGAAACCAGGCAGCGACTGACCTTCCCATTTTCTGAGCTTTTGGGGCCTTGAAGCCCATATGACGTTGCGCAACGGATGCCGCTGTCATCGGCATTGCGATTTTTTTTGGTGTGTGGTCTGGTTCCATGGCACTTGCGGAATCCAGACCAGTTGACGTGTGTCTGCAGACTATATATGGCCTGAACTCAGGCGTTTTCCTGTCCACCCTCCTGCATATGCCTTATCCTAACCGGGGCGTGGTTTGGCGCTCTGTCCAGAGTGTGTTTACACGCCTATTACCCCGCTTATTGCTTTTCTGCCCCCCCCAGGATATGTGCGTCTGTATGTTGCAGTTATCAGCCCATCACCGAAGTATGGACTATTTTTCCTCCCCCCGAGGGGATGCGCATCGACTACGAAGGCGCCCTGAGTCGCCGTGTACATGCTCTTACATATGGTCCAGCCTGGACCAGTACCTAAGTACAGATTCTTCTGTTTGAGTGCCCGTGATACCGTGTGCCCTAGTGGCTGTGATGTGCTGAGATCCTGATGGCGCCAGGCGGGAAGCCCAGTTGCCTGAATGCACTCCCAGGGGTCCGCCACTGTCAGTCCCAGTGTGAGCCTACCGACTCGCAGACACACTTGCTGTCGGGTGGCGGCCTCCGGTGCTCCTGACCTCGGTCAGTCTGCCTGGGAAACTGGTGGTTTGAGGAGTCGACGCCTCCGCCCACACTGCATGGGGACTCCCTCATGTATGGCCTTCGCGGTAATAGGGCTAGGGAAAAGACGGCCTTGATGCCCGAACCCTTAATGAGGAGCTCGTTCGGCTGTACCACTCTGGACTCGCGTCGTGGATATGGACATGGTGCGCCCAAGGAAAGACCCGTGGGGACTCTCCCCCAGCCGGCGGGCCTTGGGAAGCTTGGGGTAGCCTGATGGATCTTTGTGGTCGCTTTCGACCTGTGGGACCACCTCGGTCGTCATGTGACGCCTATGTTGGCCGTGTGTGCCACTGCCACTGTGGTAGTGACCGTAGCAGCCGGCACCCGGTGCGCCTGGTATGGGTTAACGGGTCCTTTGGATGCCGAAAAATCGCCGCCAGAACCCGGGACTTGATACTTGATACTATACTTGCAGTTACTAACAGCTACAGCACCGTACCTGTCTTACTGTGGGATTTGGGCAGCCCAACCTGCTAATCACCCTGAAGTGAGGAGGTGACACCCCCCCCCCCCTTCAGGGGATGGTCCTGGGTACCCGCTGCCATGCTTGTGTGTTATCGAGCCCCCCCCAGGGTTTGCTCTAAGGAGGGGGGTGAAGCGGTACCCAGAACCTATGGCCCATCGCCTGGAGGCCTGTGAGCCGCACACCCGTGCGGAAGCCGTTGACACCGCCTTTCAGCGGGATATCCCTGTTCTCTAACCCGCGAAATCTGGAATCCGATTTCTAACCATTAAGTCGATAATGAATTACCATAATTTCACTGTCTTAGTCGATTTGCGGATAGAAATCGGTGAAACACCTGATCTCTACCGCGATTTCTAATTGTCGGAAAGACGCCGCAGTCGCGCCGCCTGTCGTCGCCTGTTCCGTGGACTGCATTAGATTATTCTGTAATACGATTTCTCTTGGAGTTAAGACTGAAACAGTCTTCGAGTGATCCGCAATTTTTTCCTTGATATAACGGATCGCGTCCCAGATTTTCCCCAGAAAATCTGGGCGACCGCAGGCACTTTGAACCCCCAAGTGGAATAACAAGGGTTACGAGCGTTCAAGCGCCCAAGGACGAACTAACGTGCCTCAAAGGCACTGTGTATGAGGTTTTGCCCCCCATAGTCATAGGATGAGGCCAAAGGATCCCAACTCAATAGGCCCAAAGGGTTATTCATTTTGAGTATTCTCCAAGAAGTGCGCTTTTTCACGTACTTGGCGTCCAAGTACGTGTAGAAGTATGTTGAGTTGGCATTTGCCCCACCCTTGCTTGCCTCTACATCCGGGGCATATCACTTGTCTTCCCCGGATAGTGCATATATGATCTCCATATATATATTGGCAATATATATTTTGCGTGCATGCTAAAATTCGGCTTTCCGAAAGGAGGTCGATTTTCGACCAAAGCACTTGCATGCGTGTTAAGGGACCAAACTTACATTAGAATATAGGCATACTTTGATTCTAGGCCACTAGGTTGGGTGTAGAAGGCGTGGGTAGGGTTGTATGCCATTTTTGGTGTCATATCGCGTGCCCATTTGGCGGGTGCACCATTCTGAGACAAACCCGGCAATGGACCCCATATCGCACGAGGCCCTTCATTGTACTCCCAACCAACACTCGCAAGCCTAACCTCCGTGGAGGGACGCTTGTGGAGCGCTCCCGAAGCGATGCGTTGCGAGCAAGGTGTGTTTTTTGCAATATTCCATTTTTGCATGTGCCCACTTGGGAGGCAGCGCGCGCGACCTTCCAAAGCGCCCCAAGTGGAGCACATAGGTGGAATCGAAGGTCATTGGTGTCAAGTCATTGTGTTTAGAAGGATTGGTCGATTACTCAATCCAAGCCGAAGATATTATAATATATTTGTGCGCCTCTCAAGGAACTTTTGGGTGTTTTTTAGCCAATATTGCTGTTTTTTGGCCCGTCATGATGTCAAGTGGCGACCGTGTATCTCAACGTTGCGCCCAATTGACATCATGACCCAAGTATGTTATGAGGGTACATACTTCGGTGCCCAACATATCTTGGACCCGGCGAATAACTCCTCTTGGGCTTGGTATACCGTGGCCGCCATGTTGGCGATTTGGGACTATCCCAAATCATGGGCTCACTTGGCGACCCTGCAATTCTCAAAACCGGAGGAGTTGGGCGACGCCCAAAAGGTATGTTGGACGCATATAACTGGATACCTATCCTATGGCACACTCCGGTCCAAGTCGGGCATATGCCTCATTTGCCCAAACCATGAGTGTGCGCATTTTCGGCCATTTTGAGCAATTTTCCATATTTTCTGCCCGCCGTGCACCATGTTCAGCACTCTCGTGCACGCCGGACTCATGGACCAATGGACCATAAAAGACATGGGTGTTATAGACATTGGTCCTCATGGTTCACACACCACGTAAGAGAGGCGGAGCAACATTCGTTAAGGTGCTAGCCGGAGGTGAGTGTGGACGATTTTGCCATTTTTGCATTTGTGGACCCAATTGGGATTTTCACCACGCCGAGTGGCATGGAGATCTTTAAGGGCCAAGGGCATGGGGGTCTCTGTTGGACTCCCGGTGGATTGCGTATGGACTGGCGGATCCGATCTCCAAGCCGGCGTGGAGATATACTATTGGGAGCACCCCCGAATTTTGGGTCATTTCGAGCAGCCAAAATGACCCCCTTTTGGGACCCCACTTTCACCCCCCCGTGTGGTCAATTGGCGGCCCCATATCTCTATGCCCACAAAATGCCCGGACCTAGTTCCAAGTTGTGCACTCAGATATAGGTCCTAGGTCCTGCCTTCTATCCTGTGAGCCATTGGCCTTGCCCTGGCCGGGAGAGCCACGCGTGAGAATGATGCCAATTTTGGTGATTTTGGCATCATGACCCCACTTGACGAACCTGTGGTGCCCTGATGCCGGGACCTCACAGGGAATCAGGTTGGGTGAGGGCTCCAGAAAGTGCAAACCCGAAGGGCATAGGGTCAGTTGCCTCGTCCTCACCACTGGCGGGTCCGGACGAGGGGTCAATTGTGGGGATTTTTGAGCCAATATCAGTTTGGGCTGAAACAGCCCATTTTCAGCTACGAACTCCTAGGGGATAATGGCGGGGCCATATCTCTGGCTCAGAGAGGAGTTGGGACGTGCCGTTCAGGGAGCATAGGGAGCCACTGTCGGCTGGCCTTGGAGCCGCTTGGTTACCAGGAACTCGCCTGTGGCTTGGCGGGACAGCCCCCCTGTTGGCAGGGTTTCAGGGTCCGGACTGAGCAGGGCATGGGTTGTGTTTGAGCCCCCGCCCCCACAAGCCGATGGGAGGGTCGGACCTGGGATTGGGATATAAGTTGGGACTGAGTGTCTATTGTCCTGTGATGCCCTTACCCCAGTCCAGTCTTAACCCCATGTGTACATATCGTGATGTGTTGCTGTACATACTTTTGTTCTCTCGTTTGCAGAGTGGCAAGGATCCTGAAACGCTTTGTCTCATGACACGAGCGTAATTGATGCCCCTGTGAGCGCAGTGCTTTGCCTGCCTGCTTGCTTGTGCGTGTCACCGAAGCGTCCTGTGGCCAGGCCCCCCACGGGAACGCGTCACCCTCTTCCGCCGCAACGTGGAGGACTGGAATGAAGGTGACGAGCAGGCCCGCCTGCTCTCCATGCTGCCGGAAGCATGGATCAAGAGAGTCACCAAGGAGGAAGCCAAGAGAGCCAAGTCCAACCACACGGTCAAGATGATGCTCTCCAAGGAATATCATAAGAACGTGCTGGCTTGGACGAAGAAGATCTTGACCTGGGATGTCAAGCGGCACCCCTTGCGGAACGCCCTCCTCATCACCGTCATGGGCGATCGCGAGAAGACCGCGATGTGGCGCCTTGATGAGTGTGACGTGGGCAGCCAGACCATCCGTCTGCAGGCCATCCCGGCGCGAATGAGGTGCGACGAGGTCCTGGAGTGGGTTGGAGAGGAAGTACTCAAGGAGTACCAGAACTTCCACCACACCCGGGGGTTGAGGCCTGGCGACCGTGATGTCAACTACGTTGGCGAGGGGTCTGGCGGGAAAGCTGCCATGGACCCAGCGGGAGCCGATGGCGGTGACGCTCTCGACGACGATGATGACGACGATGAGCCCGCTGAAACGGCCGTTTGTGCCTTCGTGGCCAACAAGCTGAACACGGGGAGCAACCGGGGAAGCTGGAAGCCCCTGCAGGAGGGTTGGAAGAAGAAGGAGAAGAAGGAGCCCCGCCGCATTGGCGACCCTCCGCTATCCTTTGGGGAGTTCATAGGAGCTCACCCTCTGGGCTGTTTCGTGTGTTATGGAAGGAACAAGGGGTTCAACCATGACCACCGAACATGCCCCATCCACAAGGCCGACACGGAGGCCTACAAGAAGGTGCACGGGTCGAAGAAGCGTGCACCCGCTGGTATCCGGGAGACCAAAGTGGAGGTTACCAAGGACGAGCTCTCCAAGCTGATGTCGGTGGGGACCGAGTTAGCGAAGGAGATCCAGGAGATCAAGAGGTCCTGGGTCCCCAAGTAAGATGACAAGAACAAGGACAAGGACAAGAAGGGTAGGAAAGGGGGAAAGAAGAAGGGTGTCAACGAGGTTGATGCGGAGGAGAGTACCCCTACCTCCACAAGCAACGCCCCTTAGCGGAGCCCCTGCAGCCAAGGGCCCCAGCTAGGGCGGTCGCAGAATGGTGTCGCAGGAAGCGCGACACCATCCCATTTGGGAGGCAACGAGCACAAAGGGATTGCCGCGGGCGGAAGGCCCGGTCCGGCACCCAAGGCGAAAGACAGTCGCAGTGGCAGGGTTGGGGCAAGTGAAGGCACGAGCCCTTGCACCCGTCCATCCTTCGCGACAAAGAACGTATTTGATGTGCTTCAAGATCTTTCCGAGAGTATCGGAGGATCACCCGGACCGCAGCTGGATGCTGCAGATTGGCAGCCTGAGCCCATTGTCCAGGACCTGCACCAGTCGCTTATTGAGCTTCTGGAACGGCCGGAGATCCTGAGCTTGCACGTCGTGCACCGTGTTGGGCGTGAACGGCAGTTGCACCTTAAGGTTCGTGCCCTATGCGGGGAAGTGGAGAGAGTCTTCGACGTGTTGGTCGACACGGGAGCTCAGGTCAGCTTGGTCAAGGCTGGCTTACTTCCACCAGAGTGCTTGACCGACAGTCGGAAGCCTGTCAGGCTGAAGGTGGCAAACGGCCAGTACATGGTGGGAGGCACGAGGGAAGCGGCCATTGGGCTGCAGTTCGTGAACCACCGTGAGCTGAGCCGCCCAGACCTCGGCAAGGAAATCCTCCTGCAAGGTCGCTTCTACGAGGCCCAGATGGACTGGGACGTGCTCGTTGGGTACGACTTCATGATGGAGACAGACTGCGGCGTTCTCCCGGCCCAGGCCTCCATGACCCTGTACCAGGACGACCATCTTCCCTGGCTATCGTCACCTGAGCACCATGTGGAATGCCAATGGATCCACCCGGAACGCAATCAGGCCGAAGTAGCCGCGCTGGGTACTGAGCCAGCTGGGCCAGCGAACCAGGAGTACGGCGTAATGCCGGAAGTGGCTACTCGAGTGGTTGCGGACCTGGGTGCTTCGGATCTGGCCCTGGATGCGTTCTCTTCAGGAACCCCCGCCCATCTTGGGGTCTGTGAGAAGTACTGGAGCGCCCATGACTCCGCATGGAAGAAGCACTGGGGTCAGCATCAGGGTTTGATGTGGATCCATTGCCCCCGATGGGACATTCCAAGGGCGGTAGCGAAGATTCGCAAGGACCGCTCCAAGGCAGTGTTCGTTGTTCGTATGGGATGCACCAAGGAGGAAAGCACCCGAGATTGGGTGGTCTCACTGACCAACATGGCCTTAAACAAGGTCGTCCTACCGGCTGGAGAGAGTGTCTATCAGCACGCTAAGGGACAGCCCATGCCACCCCAGAGATGGCCAAAGGAATTCCAGTATGTGGATGGGGGCCTTGAGCAGGCCGACACCACGGACGTCGTGTGTGTCAACCGCATCATAGCGGAGCCATGGAGGCAATGCTTTGCGGTTTCCCCCGTTGACTTCGGAGAATTGGAGGACCTCCTCACTGAAGAGAAGCTGGACCTGGTTCAGGGGTATATGGATCAGCCCTTTCACGACTGGGGAAACCAGCGTGAGGGCAAGGGCCAGGACAAAGCCTGGTGGGAAGTAGATTCCATCGTCTCTGGTTCCTATGATGGGGATGCCCTCGTAAGGAGGGTGCTGGACTACATGTCCAGCCAGGACCAGCCAATCGGCGGTAACCCACCCACCTACGGCGACCTGTTCCGAGGCAAGACCAGAGATGGCCCTTTGGGCCACCTGGGTACACCACCTGAGCGATCTTGTGGTGGTACCCCGCAAGTAAGCTCAGTGGTTCAGGTGCCCTGAAAGGGCAAGGCGGAGTCGGATGAGTGCCCCAAGATCCATGCATTGAGGGCCAGGCTGAAGCAGAAGTATGGGGATACCTTCTTCAGCGGAAAGCCCGTATTTCCCCCACCGGTGCGTGGACCGTATGGTGAGGCCAAGATACGACTGAAGCCGGACCCCCGTGTGTACCGACACCGGGAATTCGCCCTGAGGGGCGAGAGGAAGGAGGCCATGGGGAAGATCCTCCGTGAATTCATCAAGAGAGGCTGGCTTGAGCCGTGCCACTCCAAATGGGCCTCCCCGTGCTTCGTCGTCCCCAAGAAGGTGGACGGTGAGTGGCAGCTCGTGGTCGACTACCGCGGCCTAAACGCCCAAACGCAGCATGACAGCTATTCGCTGCCCCTCATTGAGGACATGCTGCAAACACAACACCGCCAGAGGATCTTCACGGTGATTGACCTGAAACATGGTTATCATCAGATGCCTCTCGCCGAAGAGTCCCGTGCCTGCACAGCAATGAGCACCCCACTTGGACCCCTCCAGTGGAAGGTGATGCCCATGGGCGTTACCAACGGCAATGCGGCTTTTCAGCGGATGCTGGAGAACCTGCTTGAGCCGGTGCGTGACTGTGCGGATCCGTTTGTGGACGACGTGATCATCGCGTCCGGGGACCCCAGTATGAGCTTTGAGGAGCTCCTGGAGGCACATGAGAGGGACGTCACTCGAGTGCTCGACCTTCTGGTTCGGCACAAACTCACGGGCAGCAGTGACAAGGCCACCCTTGCGGTAAGCGAGGTGGTCTTCGCTGGCCACGTAGTCGGGAACGGGCAGCGGAAGCCCATACCTGGCAAGGTGGCTGCGATGGAGCACTGAGAAAAGCCCAAAACGGTCTCTGAGCTACGGGCGTACTTGGGGTTCTGCAACTACTACTCGGGGTATATCAAGATGTATGCCGAGTATGCAGCTCCCATGACGACCATGCTCAAGGGCAACCGAGAGGAGACCAAGAAGGGGTCCAAAATGGCTCTGGTCTGGAATGAGGACTCCGACCGTGCCTTTGAGGGGATGAAGCAGGCGCTGCTATCCGCAGTGGGTCTGCACCTCGTGGATCCTGACCGAGGGTTCGTCCTGCGCACCGACGCTTCCGACTACGCTGTTGGCTCTGTGTTGGTACAAGTGCTTGACGATGGGAGATACGTGCCAGTGGCCTTCTGGAGCCGAGTCCTGGCGGAAGGCCAGAGACAGATGTGGACGCCCGAGAAGAGGAGGCATATGCCATCGTCATGGCTCTCAGGAAATGGGCTGGGTACATAGCCCTCCATCCCATCACCGTCTGCACCGACCATCAGAGTCTGCAGTCGTGGCACAAAGAGCACGTGGACATTCCCTCTGGTCCCGCCTCCCGACGGGCAAGATGGCATGAGACCTTGGCCAAGTTCGACCTCACGGTTGTGTATGTTCCTGGCAAGGACAACACCGTGGCGGACTGTCTCAGTAGGTGGGCCCATCCCGCCAGCAAGGGCATGACGGATGTCTCCGCCCATGGCAATGTGGCTGAGACCGCTGAGGCCAAAAGGATCATAGAAATGGAGCGCCTGATGGAGGAGGAGGGTGTTAAATGCTTCGTCGTCATGGCTGCGGATGCCCCCCTCGGAAGGAGGATGGGCAGAGCGGTCAGAGTACTCGCCCCCGAAGGAGCCGAGTCCGACAAGCACCTCTTCCCGGAATCTTGCCTCCAGGAAGACTGGACCGACGACTACGCCAGGTCCGAGGCCTTCAAGGCCGAGTATAGGGCTTTGACCGACCCTGATGACGGGCAGAAGAGGCCAAAGGGGCTTACTGAGGAGGATGGCAAGCTCTACCAGAATGGCAAGCTGCTGGTCCCAGAGTCCTGAGTGCTTGAGCTATGTGAGGCTTGGCACCACCACATGATGCACCCAGGGTTCAGGAAACAAGCCCTGGATATGCAGCGCCGGTTCGAATTCGACCAGATCAGTCTCTACAACGCTATCAAGAAGGTCAGAAGGGGTTGCTCGGTCTGTCAGGCCTGCAATCCCGACAATCGGAACGTCAAGGGGGGGGCCCAATGGACTCCGGTGCCTGACCAGCCCATGGAGAGCGTGGCCATGGACATCTTCTCCATGCCCGAAGTTCACATAGGCAAGGAGACCTTTGACTGTGTGGTCCTTTGTGTGGACCGCCACAGCGGCTACGTAGTGGCCGTTCCGGCACGCAAAAAGTGGTTGCTTGCCAAGGAAGTGGCAGTCATGATGCTTCGTCATTGGCTGACCGTCTTTGACATTCCCCGCACCATTTGCAGTGACCGAGGGCCCCAGTTTACTGGTGGCTGGTTCAAGGCCATGTGTTCCCTCATGGGAATACGTCATGCCAAAAGCGTCGCCTATATCAGCCGGTCCAATGGCCGGGCTGAAGTGGCTGGAAGACAGCTGTTCGAGGAGCTACGCAAGATTCACATCACCAATCCACGTCGGAACTGGTTTGAGGAGATGTGGCCTGCTCTGAAGGCCCATCATGACACCCCCCTCCCGATGGGTTGTCCCCTCACCAGATTTTGGTCGGCAGGGACCCCCTGGGTCGGGGACTTCCCTTGTCGGGTGATGGTATGGCCATGGACGCCAAGGAATTCTTTGCGCGGCAAGAGGCAACGGCGCGGGACATCCGCCAGCAGCTCGAGAAGGAGCATGCCGAGCGTCAGAAGTCCGCCCCGAGCTCCACAGCGCAAAAGTTCAGGTCGGGAGACTCGGTGTGGGTGATTAGACCCCCCCCCGTGGGCACCCACCGCACCAAAACCTGTTCACACCCGGAGAGGTGGTCCGCAGGATTGGTGAGGACACCTACGGCATCAAGGTGGGTCACGGACAGTTCCGGGAGTGCCACGAGAGTCAGCTCCGTGTGCGGGAACCCGACCTCCGTGGCTGACATGTGTCCCTGGACTATGCTGCACATGAGGCTGATTCGGACGACGACTATGCTGAGCAGGACGACTATACGGTCGAGAAGATCCTTGCCGAGCGTCCGAACGCCTCAGCACCCGGAGGCCTGGAGTTCAAGGTTTGTTGGCGAGGCTATGGACCGTCCCAGGACACCTGGGAACCCGTCTCCTCGTTCGTGCCGCGGATTAACACCCCCTTCATGGACTACATCCGCAAGCACAAGACCAAGCTCCATGTTACGGACTTGGCAGCACTCACCCGGGCGATTGCAGCCAGAGGCGCCTGATCACCGCCCTGGGCTCTCCCCTGTGAGCATCACTGGACTTTCCAGTGTAATTTTGGAATCCACGCTCCATGACATTGCAGAGCATATCAATGTTCATGGAGCTGGATTGTGCCCACACCGGATGGTCAGTTCAGGCTTAGATGCTTTCGGCAAACATTGTCCGTAAGTATGTTCCTGCTGACATTTCCCTGGCAGGCTTGGACGGCCGCACCCCCCAGTGTGCATAGCCCCCCCTTCATTACTCCAGATTGAGTCCTTAAGGCCCATAGGACGTTGCGCAACGGATGCCGCTTTTCATCGGCATTGCGATTTTCGGGTGTGTGGTCTGGTCCCATGGCACTTGCGGGATCCAGACCAGTCTATGTGTGTCTGCAGACTATATATGGCCTGAACTCAGGCGTTTTTTTTGTCCACCCTCCTGCATATGCCTTATCCTGACCAGGGCGTGGTTTGGCAATCTATCCAGAGTGCGTTTACACGCCTATTACCCCGTTTATTGCTTATTTTCCTGTTCTCCAGGATATGTGCATCTGTATGTTGAGTGTTAATGGCCCATCACTGAATCGCATACCAAGGCGCCCTGAGTCGCCGTGTACATGTTCTTACATAAGGTCCAGCCTGGATCAGTACCTAAGTACAGATTGTCATGTTTGAGTGCCCGTGATACCGTGTGTCCTAGTGGCTGTGATGTGCTGAGATCCTGATGGCGCCAGGCGGGAGGCCCAGTTGCCTGACTACGGTCCCAGCGGTCCGCCACTGTCAGTCCCAGTGTCAGCCTACTGACTTGCAGAGGCACTTGCAGTCGGGTGGCGACCTCCGGTGTCCTGACCTCGGTCAGTCTGCCTGGGAAACTGGTGGTTTTAGGAGTCGACGCCTCCGCCCAGACTGCATGAAGACTCCCCCATGCATGGCCTTTGTGGTAATGGGGCGAGGGAAACGACGGCCTTGGTGCCCGATCCCTTTTGGAGGAGCTCGTTCGGTTTTACCACTCTGGACTCGCGTCGTGGATATGGACATGGTGCGCCCAAGGGAAGACCCGTGGGGACTCTCTGCCAGCCCGCGGCCTTGGGAAGCCTGGGGTAGCCTGATGGATCTTTGTGGTCGCTTTGGACCTGTGGGACCACCTCGGTCGTCGTGTGACACCTATGTTGGCCGTGTATGCCACTACCACTGTGGTGGTGACCGTCGCAGCCGGCACCCGGTTCGCCTGGTATGGGTTAACGGGTCCTTTGGATGCCGAACAATCACCGCCAGGACCCGGGACTTGATACTTGATACTATACCAGTGGTTACAAAATACTACAGCACCATACCTGTTTCACCATGAGTTGTCATGGGCAACCCGACCCAAACCCAGCCTGAAGTGTGAGGTATGACCCCACCCCCCCCCCCTTCAGAAGATGGTCCTGGGTACCCGCTGCCATGCTTAGGTGTTATCGAGCCCCCCAGGGTTTGCTCTAAGGAGGGGGGTGAAGCGGTACCCAGAACCTATGGCTCATGGCCCGGAGGCCTGTGAGCGGTCACACCCATGCGGAAGCCGTTGACACCGGCTGTCAGCGGGATATCCCTGTTCTCTAATCCGCGAGATCTGGAATCCGATCCCTAACCAATAAATGGATGTAGAAGTACCATAATTTTATTGTCTTCGTCGATTTTCGGTCAGAAATCGGTGAAATACCCGATTTCTACGGCGATTTCTAATGGTCGTGGAATCGCCGCCTGTTGTCGCCTGCTCGCGCGCCTTCGTCGCTTCTGCGTGGCGAGTTTTGTAATGGATTTTTCTCGAGTACCTTTGAGGTTCAAAGGAAACTTAAGGGTTGGATCTAGAGGGTTTTTCTTGTACTTTCATCTGGTGTATTCACCTGAATTTTTCGCCGTTGCGTCTGGGAGAAAATCAGCGCGCAAGCTTTTCCGTCAATCGCTCGAACTCATGGTTCTCAAGGACCATGAGTTCGGACGGAACCCTACATTCCCCCCCTATGCCTTTCATCCATGCCCCTTTCACGTGGGCATATCACTTTGTATAGGGAAGAGGGCAATAGGGATGTTTTAGGCAGCCTATGGGTCTTGCAAACCCAAGTCGTTTGCGTGCGCAAACGCTAACTTTGTGGCTTTGTGAGCATGAACGTTAAAAACCGAACATAATGCTCACAAGACCAAAAGCCCTGGGCCTCTTTCGTTTTTCGAGCCAACTCAACGATGGCTCCACGCAATTCAATGCGTACCAAAACTCACTTTTTGAAAAAGGGCAAATTTTGGTCAGAAATTAGGCCAAAATGGCCGATCCCCCGAGGCTCGTACTCGAAGCCTATAGGGAGTTGAGCCTTGAACCAAGACAATATGTGAAGTGGAGACCACGAAGGACATCGTGGATGGCTTGGTTGATTTTTACAACCTTGTCTTCTATTTTCTATAATGTCGCCTTGTGAGCACGCGTGCCATACTGCCTCTGCGCACACGCGCTCATATGCAGACACTAATGACATGAGTGGGTGGAGACAATCTAACCATAGTGGGCATATTTGAAGGCACCTACTATGGGCCTACTCCAACAATGTTTACTCATCTTTTTGCTCCTCAAGGTCCCAAAGATATGTACATGCCAATATCGCCGATATATGCACTTTTTCCCATAAATAGTGTGCTTCAAGGATTGAGGTGTTAACAATGTTTCCATTATGCTTTGAACCTCAACCCTTGTTGCAAAAGGGAAGCACAGCTTCGGTTTGCATCCATGCAAAAGCCCGAGGCTCCTTTATCTTGTGATACGGAGATACGATTTTTCGAGTGACCACTTTTGGGTGAATTTTGGCAGTTTTGCCCAGAATGGCCACAAACCCCTTCTCCCCCTGATTTCACCGCCGAGGTTGTGTGCGCCACTTGACCAAGGGTAACGGCGATTCGGAGGGGGCACATAAACCCGCATCGAATGGGGTGTTTCCCCATGTGACCTCTCCTCTTGAAGGGAGAGTTGTGAGCCACCCAATTTGGGGTATGTTGCCATTGTGCCCCATTTGTGTGTCATTTTCCCTCCAAGGGGGAAAATAGCTAGAGGCGACCATGAGGGTTGGCAAGTGGCATATATCGGGACCTAAGTCCCATGTGTCTTTAGCATCTTTGGTTGGAAGGATCCTCGCCGTGGCCATAGAGATATGGAATCATGAGTGCGGGCCATTTTGGCCAAATTTCGCTGTTTTTGCCATTGTATACCATATTGGAACTACCATATCTCCATGGGGCAAGAGACCTAGCCAAGAAGAAAGTGCGATCATTGTAGCATATGATTAAGGGTTGAACACCATTGAGTTTCGTATTTGCTCCTCCGGCTCATCCGGAGTTATTCAACTTTTGGTGCGATCCATGATCCCCCCCTTTTGCACCGCTTGCTGCTTTCTGCTCCATCCGCGTGTTCATCCCCTCGATGAAAGCAAGCAGCCAGTGTGACAGCAAGCCATAACCCAGGGCATAAGACCAAAGGGGATATCAAGGGTCGTGAATCAAGGCTTGGCGCGACAGAATCGCCAATGTTTCCTGCCCTGGACGGTTGTCCGAGACGGCCAGCTCTGCCATTTTAGCATCTGTGGACCCAGTTTGGATCATCACCACGCCAAGGGCCATGGAGATCCTTGAGAGCCAAGTAGATGTGAGTCTTTGTTGGATTCCCAGTGGATCGCATATGGAATGGTGGATCCGATCTCCAAGCCGGCCTGGAGATATGCCATTGGGGATACCCCCAATTTTGGCTCATTTTGAGTAGCCAAAATGACCCCCTTTTGGGACCCCAATTTCAGCCCCCCGTGTGGTCAATTGGCGGCCCCATATCTCTATGCCCATGAGAAGTCCGGACCTTATTTCAGGTCGTGCACTCAGATATAGGTCCCAGGTCCTGCCTCCTATCCTCTGAGCAATTGGCCTTGCCCTGGCCGGGCGAGTCACACGTGGGGATGACGCCCATTTTGGTGATTTTGGCATCATGACCCCACTTGACGAACCAGTGGTACCCTGATGCCAGGGGCTCAGAGGGAACCAGGTTGGGTGAAGGGTCCAGGGAGTTCGTACTTGAGAGGCATAGGGTCAGTTGCTTCGTCCCTAACTCTGGCCTGTCCGAACGAAGGGTCAATTTTGGAGTTTTTTGAGCTAGTATCAGTTTGGGCTGAAACAGCCCACTTTCAGCTACCAGCTCCTAGGGAAAAATGGCGGGGCCTTGTCTCTGGCTCAAAGAGGAGTTGGGACCTGCCATTAAGGGAGCATGAGGAGCCACTGTTGATTGGCCTTGGAGCTCTTTAGTTCCCAGGAACTCGCCTGTGGCTGGGCGGGACAGCCCCCCCCATTGGTAGGGTTTCAGGGTCCGGACTGAGCAGGGTATGGGTTGTGTTTGAGCCCCCGCCCCTGCCAGCCACTGAGAGGGTCGGACCTGGGATTGGGATACGAGTTGGGACTGAGTGTCTATTGTCCTGTGATGCCCTTACCCAAGTCCAGTCTTAACCCCATGTGTACATATCCTGATGTGTTGCTGTACATACTTTTGTTCCCTTGTTTAAGAGTGGCAAGGATCCTGAAACGCTTTGTCACATGACACGAGAATGAGGATGCCCTTGTGAGCGCAGTGCTTTGCCTGCCTGCTTGCTTGTGCGTGTCCGCCGCAGCGTCCCGTGTCCAGGCCCCCCACGGGAACGCGGCGGTATTACAGCGCGTTGCAGTCCCATGTTGGGCGGCGAAGTACCTGTGGCCTTTGAGTTCGTGAAGCGCTTCCCATTGGAGCTGGTGGATGACTATGGCGAAGACACGATCGAAGAAGGAGACACAGACATGCTGAATGACGACGAGCGAGCAGCGTTGGCTGATGAACAGGACATCGTGGCGAATGTGCAGGATATACCATTCTACAATCAGACTGAGATGGAGAGAATTGGAGCTTATCACGTTGAACAGATCCTGAGAGGACAATATAGGCAAGGCTGGCACTTTTTGACGAAGTGGGAAGGCTATGGCACGAGTGAGAGTACTTGGGAGCCAGTCCGTGCATTTGTGCATGATGATGGAAAGCTAAATCATGTGTTTGTTGACTACTGTCTGGCACACGCACCTCGCTTTGACACAGCGCTAAGGCAGGCTCGGCGGATCAGCAGCACACTGAAGAAGAAGTCCAGGGCGGAGGAACCCAACGAAGAGATTGCCACGGACAACAAGGAACCAGGAGAGGTGAGTAACAAGAAGGTCTCACAGCAGCGCGGAGGCAAGCGGCAACGTACAGACGAGCCTACAGTTGGTGGTATGGCTGAAGACTGGTTACCTTGAGTTATTACCAAGATCTTGAGGAGGAAGGAGTACCTTGAAGTCAGTTCTCATCCTGCTTATGCGCCCACTGGCGGACCAAGGAGAAAACCTTCAGAACTTCACTTCATTCTGCAGAACAATTATTGAAGTTCAGAATATATCCGGAAGAGCTCAGTTTAAGGCATGGAAAAGACCACACCCTATTTGGACTCCATTATTCCTCGTAGGAATTTCGGAGGAACTGCCGGACTTCTGCGCTCTGAGACGCTCCCGCCGCCAGCAAGGTCTGCAGGACAATTTTGAGAACCAGAAGGAAAGAATTTGGAAGAAGTTTCAAGGTCAAATATTGAACAGTTTTTAAAGGCGGATATGACTGGCATAACAGCAAGTTCTGGAGTTACGACAAGTTCTGGAGGGAGTTGAGTTAGAGGGAGCCAAGTATCAAGGAATTTGGGGTTATTGAGGTTCCCAAAATCTTTTGGTTACTTCATGGTTGGAAAATACTTTGAATATTACTTGGTCCTGGCTTTACTTTGCAGCACCTATGGTCAACTTGAAGCCAAGTTTAAGTAACTACAAGTTGAGTTTTGGGGTTTTGGAGGGAGTTCTTCCCAGGGCACCAACTTGACTTGAACCAGTGGTCCACATGTTGAGGCAAACACGTAAAGCAATGCATTAGAAGTCTGGACGCGCCGTTGTACACGTTCAGCGAGGAGCTGAGTGCTCATGCCCTGCCATTTGTGTTATGACAGGTTGATTCATGTGGCTTGATTGGGGCATCCTGGTACATTTATGATGTGGGATCTGGAACTCAAGTTCATATGCTGGAGTTTCATGGCTGCAAGTGCAGGCCCCCAGCGACACCTACAACCACTTGACAGCTGAGGTCCTGGTCTGATATCTAAGGTGCCTACTTCACTGAATTTATGGCTCAATTACTGTGTTCATCTGCCCAGATTGATTGGATTTGGTGACATTTATTGGGTCAAGCGTCTGGATCAGAGTTTGATTTCTGACTACAGCGACCAGGAACATCGTTCACGACTACCAGAGCGTACGAGGACCACACTGGTGTATCCAGAGACCATTTGAAGGATGCATCTTGGTCTGCATTTGGTCATTTATGGTTGGTTCTACTCCCAATTGTTAGTAAGATTGGACCCCATTGACGCCGGATTGAGTTGAGATCTGTTGGTTACGTGGAACATGGAAGTCATTCTTGGATAAAGCCTTCACACACAGCGTGTATTCAGGCTGGGAGGGGTGTTAAAAGTCCATGAATGAGCAACAATTCCCCAAAACCTTGGTTTCATATGGAGCAATGGTATTTTTTTTTATTGGAGTTTGGTTGGGACATTGGGGGAAATTTTATCCATGGAGCTTGATCACTTCCAATATGGGTCAAAGAAACTGAGTGGCCTAACTTTAATTCAAAAGAGGGTTTATCTATTGTATTATATTCCATGAGTTATTGTTTGTTATTCCAATGCTTCTTCTTTGAACATTATTTGTATTATAGCACAACATTGGTGTTGGCCTTTGCTTCATCTATTTATTTTTGGCTAGTCTCATTGAGGCTGAGCTGTTCAGTAATCTGCATTTTTCTCCAATATATGGTCATTTCACAGAAAAAGAATATGATTCTCAGAATCAGCATAAAATTCCGCATCTATATAGTGGTCATAAGACTATTTCATTTTTTTGGCCATTTTTGCCCCGTGAGCGCGCCGCTTCCACCATGGGCAGATCCTACTGAGTTCTGAGGTGTGCGGGGTAGTTCCTACTGAGTTCTGCAGTCACAAATTAATTATTCCCTGAGCTACAGAAAATTCCTGGAAGACATTGGAAGTGATTTTCTATCATTTTTTATCATGTTAAAACCATTTTTCTTTCGTCTGTTTGACTATCTCTGCAGGAAGCCTGATTTCTGAGATATACCATTTTTGCCCTGATCTGTGGTCACTGTCCACTGTCGCTGAGTGCAGACTGAAGTCCTGAGTGGTACTGATGCATACATGCATGCATATGAGCAAACACAAGGCCCAACATCACCCATTGTTTGTCTGTTCATTGTACAGCCCCATCAAGTTCTTCATTATTTTATTGATCCCAGTTCTGCTCGTCTTGGAGTCTTGCTCTGGTTTTATTTTCCACTGAAATCTTTGAGTACCTGAAATGGAGCAGGAACAAACACCAAAGCAAGTTGAACCAGAGGATACAAAGACTATTTCAATGGAGGAACGAGATGCAAAGCGGGAATTCAACACTCACCTCCGCCTACATGCCTATAAAGAGATAAGGGAAGAAACAAAGAGAAACATATCACAGTTGGGATACATCAACACCAATATTATGCATATACTATTTGTATGCATGTGTGGAGAACATGCATGAATGAAAGAATGCATGCTTCGACCAAAGCATTCGACTCGTATGCTTAACCAATCACCAAACTCAGCACGCATGACACGGAACATGGCTAATAATGCGCATTGAATGAATGTACATGATTGGGATGCGCACAGCATTGAAATACCGCTTTGAAAATCTACATTCAGGCATAGGATAATTCTATTGATAAAGAGACATTCTGAAATTAGTAAATCAGGATGATAATTCCACAACGTCCGATCGGCATTAAATGTTTCTGGAAGAACTGAGACGTCGGCGATGGCAACGGCGACAGGCCAGCCATGCATTCAATAACAAATCACCGGCATTATCTACACACAAGAATCAGAAGACAACATCGCAGATGTAACCAGAGTGCCCTAAACACTGTACCTGCAATTTTTATAACTCAGGATCTAGTTGCTATACCACTACATGAAACTGGGAAATAAGGTAGGTTTTCCTTTACAAACTTAGGATACGTGTGTTCAATGGTTGACAATAGATTGTCTGAGGCTCCCTTCGTCTTCACATGTCATAGTTTCCCATAGTACCCTTTGTAGGCCCCCGGTGGGAGTGAAAGTGGAGGAGACCAAGTTTGTTGTCCACTCTGGGGGGACACATCGAGTGGCTTTGAGTACATATGAGCATTTAGATGCTCAAAAAACATAACATTAGGTATGCCCAATCGGTATTCTGGTCAAATTAAAATGTTCTGTCGTTAAAAATCAGCCTGTGCTAGGTCCGGAGGGAGTCGGTGCTTCCGTTAACTCCCCCCAGAACCTTTTGCGAGGCCGATTTTAGCTGGACAGCTCGATGTTTTAAGGTTTTGACTGTTGAGACCTATCAAGAACAATGTAAAAAAACCCCCTAGCCATCCAAAATCCTTCTGTCGGCAGAGAAATCCTTCGATTTCTGGCGTGTAAAGGCGTCGCTCCCTCCCGCGCCAAAGATTCAAGGTTTTCTTAGCTGGCGGCATGTATTCAAAAAATTCAAGGGTCAATTTTGGTGTTAAATTATGCCTTTCAAAGTTTGAAATACTACTACATTCATCAATGCAACAAAACATTGATACACTAAGGTGGTGCACAAGTTAGTCCACCCCCAAATATCAGCGCCTACATGACGTCCCTTATTTTGTAAATTTCTCAGCTCCAAGGAACCATTTTCCAACAAGTAAGATTTTATTTCAAACTTCAACGTTTGTACTTCCCATCGCAAACTTACTACCAAAACACTCAAATGCCAGCCAATTGTTTAACAGCATGCAAAATGGTACACCTATTGGCTTTTAACACATGTCAACATCTCTGCGGGTTCTTTCGGGTTCGATGAAATACACAATGGTATGTACAGGGGGCTGATGCAGTTTCGTAGCGCCGACTGTGGCCTCCATCGGGTGGAGAAGCTACGTGTAGCTGCGCGATGCCCGGCGCGTGTACTTGTGGTTTCACCTACCTCCTCCGGGTCCAGATCGCAGTATGTACAGGCAGATCGCTGTCCTCCAATACAGGCAAAAGAAAACTGAGCTGTGGTACGGACGTGACGTGCAGGGCAGACCTCTGCGTGTGCAGGGGGAGGACAAAGGCTAAACTGGAGGGGAAGGAATCAAGACATCCGAGGGGGACTTTTGTCTGGCCGAGGGGGAGGGGGGCAGTGGACAGTAAATGAAACCTCGGGAGATCAGGGGGGAAACTGTAGAGGCGAGGCAGGGGGGGGGGTCGGCAGCTGGCAGGAGCCGGCGGGGCAGGGGGCATGGAGCAGAGCACGGAGACTGCAGATGATTCAATGGTCGTGGTGTGCAGGGCTGGACAAAGTGCAAAGCTGGCCTTAGGGGCTAAATACAACTCCATAGGCTTCGTTCGACGATGTCCTCAGTTCCCTTACTCTCTTTCTCTTTGGGGTTTTGAGTTCTGAGCAGCCCCGAGGCCTGTACAGAAGACACCAGGGTAGGAGCCACTGGGGGTGTTGCGGGGAGGGGGGGGGTTGTCTGAGGGCACTCGTTAGAGAGGAAAGAAAATAGAACTCAAGCAGCGTAGGTGGAGTCGGTGTCGAAGGCGGCGGCAAAGTGGGACAAGAAGTTGCTACTGGCAAGAAGCATGACTGTGAGGGTTCATAATGGGTTCAAAGTGATCAGTTCGGATGGAGAAACTGTTGGATGGACTGCCGTCGCCTGTGCTCATGGGGAGTAGGGCTGTGCTGTGGGCGGGCCGCCGGTGCCGACTTACGTTTCTTGGGTTGTGCAGGCTGGGCGTCCGTCCTGCGCCTCTTAGGTCCCTGTGTGCCGGCTGGTGGGCACGGCTTTACTGAGCGCGGTATAGGCGAGGGGGGGTGGTATCGGTGGTCACGTCCCTGCACAGGTCTGTCTGATGTGCTGTAGGGGCCATGTGACGTGAAGAAGGTGTTCGGACTTAATGGAGGAGGTAGAGGATCGGGCAATGGGTGTTCTCTGCGGTGACTGCAAACGTCTTTGATCACTGATGTGAGGGCCTTAAGTCGTGGTGCCAGAGCATCTTGCAGGTGTCTCTTACCACTGGAGTCAACAGTGAGTGCTTCATACAATGAAACAGGGATCAACGTCCTAGCGAAATTACGGAGTTCACCTTTCGTTCTGAGACCCCGTATCCACCTCTGTACCTGCGGGGCTAAGTCAGGACCCCACGAGTCAACCATACGTGCTCTGTGAGTGGAGAAGGTCGAACAAAATGCGACGCATGAAGTCAGATCAAGCGGGTTTTGACCATCGCAGTCTGGACATTTTCGATCAGACAGGTCCCAAAAAGGCGAGGCCCCATAAACCCCCTTGACCCCCATGACCCATTTATCCGCGAAGGAGCTAAACCAAGAGTAGTGCCTGGACCAGTCAAAGCTGAACCTGGTCACTATTCCGGTATGATCATGCCTGGGGTATAGCTGACGATGACGTGATCCGCTAAATTTATGTATGCATGGGCACCCGTCAAAGGTGACCGAATGTCGAGTGGGGTGCTGGAGATGAAAATGTGTAACAATACACGCATAGGCAGAGTATTTGGCAAAGGAGTCAGCCAACTCATTACCAGGGAACCCCACATGGGACTTCAACCAACCCGCTCCCAAATGAAATCTGCATGAGGCAATAAGGTCATCGACCACTCGCTGCCAGGTTCCTTGCGTGGACCTGCCCTCCCGGCGATGCCCGGGGCCGCTTTGTTGGGGGCCAACAGTCAGGTCTAGCGGGAAGTAAGTCGCCTCCCCTCTACACGCGCGGAGCCTCTTCCTGTTAGTCACAGGGGCGACACCAGGGGGAACCATGGGGCGCCTCTCCACGACCGAGAGCACCTACCTACCTACCTCCTTGCGTGGACATCGAAGCAGGTGGCGGTGGAGTGCCAGACTGGCGCCAGTCAACACACTTAACCACTTGTGAGTTATCTATGCACACGAAGACTGTGCCTTTGAACCCTATGGACCGCAAGGACCTCAGGGTGTGAGTGAATGCCCAGATTTCTGAGTCTTTGCTACTCCTGTAATGGCACGGTAGGGCTAAAACTAATACTGTTCTGTCGGGCCATATGAAAACTGCTGCTGACCCCGCCAGTGGGTCATCCCAGGACCCATCGATGTAGACCCAGAGCCAATGGTCGGAATGTGTGTGCTCAACCGCCGATGCTACGCTCAAACAACCCCATGCACGCAAGTCAGAAACCTGAAGTGGGGGGAGTCGTTCGTGGTACTGAAACAGAAATCCTTCCTCGGTGTCTCCCATCGGTGAGCATCTGTGAGGGATAGGGTACGGGGGCAGAGGAGCGGGCAGTGAGCACAGGGGAGGGGCGAGCTGAGCGTGTGCCGAGATGGGGGGGGGGTCCGGCCCCGTGATGGCAGGTGGATGTAGAGAAAAGGTGTGGTGTTTGTCCCTGATGTGGAACCGCGTGCTATCTGTGTGGAAACTAATGAGGACGGAGGACTCGCTGTCGTGACTCAGGACCGTTCCTGCGTACCACCCTGTGTTGAACTCCACATGTATGATCTCACCCTCCTGCAAAGCTTTCACTGGGCAGGGGTTCCACGGGCCAAAACCATGACACATGGCCAAAGCCATGGCACACCTATTAGCTTCCCTACCTTACATGGTTTTTGAGAGTCCTCAGGCACGCAACGACAACAACAATAGCAACAACAACGACAACCACAACAACAACAAAGTAGGAAAAAGTGCTTTTCCAATGCTTTAGGGTATACGTTAGTTGTATTAGAGGTGCTCTAAGCACTCATGCATTTTTATCTTAGGAATCGCCCAACAAAAATGGGTGATAACACATTTTGACTTATCGAACCAAACACTAAATCAGGATGTGGTGTGGACCCCTTTATCCCCAAGCTATAGGCATTAAAACATCTTTTTCTGGGTTGCTGAGGCACTGATATACTGAGGGCAGAGCCTATGAATTTATCTATGTTTTCTCATGAATTCTTAGCTATCCTAGTGGTATGCACCCTAGGGGGCTGGGCACCTCTTTTTGAGAGGTCCTGGGTTCAATACCCAGTCAGCCTAGCTAAGTCGGAATATCCCATGTGACATGGCAGTGACCTCAGCGCCACAAGCCATGCCACCTGCGCACCTATGGGACCCAAAAACAAAGAGTGCACATCTCAAGATGGCACCGTGGATGAGAGTGAGCCTTTGCGGCAGTTTTCAAATCACCTTTTCTCAAACATGTAAAATATTTCATCCTGAGTTGCATTGTATGCTAATTGCTGTGGTCTATTGTTGATAGTTGTCTTTATCTAACTCTTTGTGACTGCAGCCCTTCATGCTTTGATCCTGAATTTCTTCTACTTGCTTATCTTTGGCTTGGGTTATCCTGGATTGGTTGTATTTCAGCAATAAAACATTTTCCTCATCAATAACAAGCAG
Organism: Eutreptiella sp. 'Long Island Sound 2002'; assembly: GCA_964036045.1. Classification (NCBI taxonomy): domain Eukaryota; phylum Euglenozoa; class Euglenophyceae; order Eutreptiales; family Eutreptiaceae; genus Eutreptiella; species Eutreptiella sp. 'Long Island Sound 2002'. Next base: position 14,780,310 of record OZ038383.1, read on the forward strand.
CAGGAAACCCTACACCAGCAGCAAGCAGCAGGAGGGGCACAACAAACACACAGTGTTGAAACCACTATAAAACGTTCTGGTAGCAAGAGGCAGACTGTCTCTGCGTACCGGCAGCAACCCCGTGCCGTACATCCAGTGCGCCGAGATCAGTCATATATAAGCAAGAAGGGGGAACGAACATGGACACAAAGAAAGAGGACACCGACGTGAGAACGGCGCCTGAGGCACCAGCAATGCCAGCACCTGGTGAACCTGGACCTGGACCTAGCACTGTACCTTCGGCGCCCTTACATGGGGCAGTGGACCTGGCGGATGATTCTCTGGAAGGACTTCAGTCGGCCCTTCGGGGCCTCTCAGTCGAGGAGGTGGACACCCATCCTCTGAAGAGAAAGAGAGAGAGAGAGAAGGATGCTGGAGAAAGCATAGCAGACGAAGGAGCAGACCAAGGGCACAACCCGACAAATGATCCTACCTTCGAGGGCACACCAAGCGCTTCTGGCCTCCACGCATCACCCTCTCCTATAACAAGCCAGTAGCACGGGCCCGGCGGCGCTGGCGCCCCGGGCGACCACGCATTAGGGGGGCGACGCAGTGGGTAAGGGCCCGCAGCCACGGCTGCGAATTGATGCACTGACCGGGGAGTGGCGAAACGGGGAAGCCGGGGAAGGACGGGGCTCCGAGCCCTGTGAACCCGGGGGACTCCGCCACCAGGCAGGAGGTGCGTCTTGGAGGGCCCCCCACTAGGACCCGGTGGGGAGGATATCATCTGGCCCGACCAGGTGGCCCCCCGGGGCAGAAAGGCGTCTAGTACCCGCAAAATCAAACCTCAAACCTCGAACCTACCTTCGAGGGCGCACCAAGCGCTTCTGGCCTCCACGCATCACCCTCTCCTACTACCACCACACTGCCAACTCCAGACCCAGCCGCTGCAACCTCCACGACCATAACCAACCCGCCTATGGCTGAGGGCACAGGCTTTGCTGGTATGCCTACCTACCCTGTCTACGGTGTGAACCCACCTACCACTGCGTTTCCAGAGGCAACTACTACCAGTGAGCCGGTGGCCTCCAGTTCTGTGCCGCGATGGTGTGCGGCTGACTATCACCGTCCTCTACCCGCTACGGGAGCCTATGTGGATGTTCCTGGGTATGCAACCCTGAGTGGGCTGAGGAGAGGACCTGAGTCATGCGGGAGCAGGGGTAGAGGGTCGGGGAGATCCTCTAACAGTTCCCTGACGCGGTCGGAGATCAACGAGGTGCTCCGAGGAGCCACCTCTAAAATTGTTGGCGACCTCACTCAAGAGATTCGAGATAAACTGGAGCCCCTGATACCGCCCCAAGCGTCACCTACCACGGTGGGAATGTCACCCCATCGAGTACAGGCCAACCACCTGGTGGCAGGGCTGACAAACCCCCTGGCGAGCCTGAGGAGCCGACCGATGCCGACCCCTGCAGCGATACCTAGAAGCCCTTTCGTGCCGAGGACGGCCCAGCCACCCTACAGTCACGTGGGGAATTCTACGAGAGCCAAGCTGGACTGGCTGGGGCTGACAGCCCTGAGGGCAATGGTGGATGTGGATCCCTACGGCTCCAGTGACCTAGGCGGAGATCCCTCCGATGATGAACCGCCGTCGATGACTTCTGCTTCGCCCTCAGAGGACGACGACCCGGAGGACCCCGAGAACCCAAGTGGGAAGAAGAAGAAGAAGAAGAAGAAGAGCCGACGCCCTGGGGGACGCAGGTCTCAGGAGGCTAAGGCTATTGCCAACTCCAAGATCGTCGTGAACCTGCCTGAGTTCACAGGCAAGGACCTCAGCGAGTTCGCTGAGAACTTTGGACGGTTTCTCCAATTGACCGGCCAAACACACGCTACTGGAAGGGTCAAGTGCGATCTGCTCCTGCAGTGTTGCAAGACCAAGTACCTGGAGAAGCAGGTCAAGCAGATCTTGACTAAGTCCGCCACCTTTGCAGACGTGTTGGTTGCCTTGGAGAGGCAGTATCCAACCTATGAAACCAACTTCTCCATCAGGGCCGAGATCCAGAACCTGCCCATGCTGCTCAACAACCCCAAAACTGGCAGGGTCTCCCAGCTATTGGCTGACCCGGATCACTGGGCTGGACGATTGACGCCCGGTTCCTACAGCAGCGACGACCTGCTTTTCTGGTTGGTGGCTAAGCTTCCTCGAGAGCTGTGGGACGAGTGCCGTTCAACGGCAGAGCGCAAGGCTAGAGCCCTCCACTGCGAGGATCTACGTGTACTACTCCTGGAGCTGGCGCTGGAGAAAGAAAGCGACCAGCACCTGAACAACTACCGTCCTGGAGGTGGAGGCTCTGGAGGCCAAGGCAAAGGGTACCAAGGGTCCAGACCGGGGCAGGGGACTACCCCGAAACACGCCTGTATCATGGAGAATGTCAAGGAGCTCTTCTGGTGTGATGCCAGAGACGAGCAGGGCCACCTGCAGCACGCCCCTGACTGCAAGCAGCGAGACTGCTTCGTATTCCAAGGGAAGAAGCAGGAGACCAACCTCGGCGCCAAGTGCAAGAGGCCGGATCACTACAGGTGTACTATCACCTGTGCCTTCTGTGGGGAGAAGGAAGCACCATGAGGATGAGTGCTATCACAAGCAGCGCCTGTCGGCGAAGCTGAAGGGTGAGGATCCTGGCAAAGGCTCTGGCAAAGGTGGAGGCAAAGGCAAAGGCAATGACTCCGGCAAGGGCAAGTCGAAAGGACGTGGACAAGGGCAAGACAAGAGTCAAGGTGGACGATGAGGAGGCGCTAACCGCCAGCTAGACAAGGACAACAAGAACCCGGACAAGAATGGAGGCAACCCCAACCCTAATCCAGGGGGGAACTCCGAGCCCTCTGGAGGGCAGTCTGGTCCCACCACACGCTCGCAGACGCAGGCCCAGCGAGAACAAGGGGCCAAGCGTGAGCACGAAGGTGGTGATGACGGCAACGCTAAGAAGAGAAGCCGTTTCATGAGGTTGGCCCGCAAATTGCGGAACAAGGGGTTCCAGGTGACCTGTCCCGCGGACTTCTGACGGGGACGCTCCGGTGGGGCCCTGGACTTGGTGTTTTGGGTACGTATCCGACTAGGGGGACGTGAATACCTGGGGGTATTGGACACTGGGGCCACCATATCAATAGTGGCCAAGAAAACTGTACCTTGTGGGAGCCTGAAGAACACCATGACCACCGCGGCTATACGAATGGGCGATGGGCATGTGGTGCACAGCTGCGGGGACTGTGAAGTGGAGGTACCTATGGGCTCCCGAACTATCGCCCAATGATTTGTGCCCGTGCCTGCCCTTTACCCAAGATAATAATCCGGAGGGTGCCCAAAAACGCCCAAAACAGCCATATTTGCACTTTTGAACACATAAATGTTGATGAAAGTGATACGGCCGTGCTTTCATGTGATTCAACAGAGTAGCGACGGCGACGAAGTTGAGCGTTGCATGCCCCAAAACACCTAGCAAAGTGCGTGCCCTAGGCGCTAGGGACTTGTGCGCGCTCCAACAACAAAGAAGAAGATTAGAGGCGAGAGTAAGGCCAAAACGTTGCGTGCCCCAAATCACTTAGCAAAGTGCATGCAATAGGAGTAGGGGACTTGTGCGCGCCCCAACACCAACCAAAGAGTGAGAGGCATATACCGCCATGCATGCATTAAAACACGCTTACTCTTGGGCATCGCAAAAAACAAAGAGTCCAAGACAAGGGGAATAAGTAGCGTGGGAGTCCCAAGGTACAACGAGTAAGTACCTGGTACCGCCTTGCATACATTAAGACACGCTTACTCTTGGGCGTCGCAAAAAACAAAGAGTCCACAAACCGTGCCTCCCGCCCCCTAACACGCCGTATAGGTAAAGACAACCGCAACACGAGCGGCGCGTAAACACCGGAGAAATGGATAACTAACACGCCACACCCTCCGAATTGCATGCTTCCTCTTCCTTTTTCCTCCTCCATGCACCTCCCCACCCACCTTTGAGCCCATTAAGACACGCTTACTCTTGGGCGTCGCAAAAAACAAAGAGTCCAAGACACAAAGAATAAGTAGCATAGCATGAATGCATTAAACGAACACGCCTACTCTTGGGCGTCGCAAAATACAAAGAGTCCGCAAACCAACGGTTAAGTAGCATATACCGCCATGCAAGCAATAAGACACGCTTACTCTTGGGCGACGCAAAAAACAAATAGTCCAAGACATGAAGAATAAGTGGCATAGCATGAATGCATTAAACACACACGCCTACTCTTGGGCGTCGCAAAATGCAACGAGTCCGCAAACCAACGCGTAAATAACATACACCGCCATGCATGCATTAAGACACGCTTACTCTTGGGCGTCGCCAAAATCAAAGAGTCCAAAACGGGAAGAATAAATCAGACGCCATAGGGAGCAAAGTGTAAAGAAAAATGTATCCGCAAAAACAAAGAGTCCGCAACGACGCGGCCACGGTATGGCACACGCGAGCACACACCCACACCCACACCGCACACACCACGCAACACACCGAGCACGCGCACCGGTGAACAGGGGCCGGGAGGCCAAGGACACCGCACACGCAGCACCGCACAGCGGACACCACACACACACCGCAACACACCGCGACACCGGAGAACACGAACCAAGTGTCCCAGGACACCACACGCACAACACAACACGCACCACACAGGCGCAAAAGGGCCAAACGGCACACGCAACACCACGCACAGGGCGAGCACACCGGTGAACACGAGCCGGGAGGCCCAGGACGCCGTACACACAACACCACACACAGAGCGTGCACACCGGTGAACGGGAGCCGGGAGGCCCAGGACGCCGTACACGCACCACCACACACAAAGCGTGCACACCGGTGAACAGGAGCCGGGAGGCCCAGGACACCGCACACGCACACAGAGCGTGCACACCGCTGAACAGGAGCCGGAAGGCCCAGGACACCGTACACGCAACACCACACGCAGGGCGTGCGCACCGGTGAACAGGAGCCGGGAGGCCCAGGACACCGTACACGCAGAGCGTGCACACCGGTGAACAGGAGCCGGGAGGCCCAGGACGCCGTACACGCAACACCACGCCGCCGTCCGGAGGGACGCGTGAGCACCCGGCGCCACCAGCCGGATGGGCTACCGGACCACCGGGCCCGCGCCACCCGGAGGGGTGAGTGCCCAGTAAACGCAAACCACACGCCCAATGGTACCACACCCAACACCACCCGCAAGGACACACCAACACCACCACCAAGCACGCCCACCCGCCACCACACACCCACACAGAGTGTACACACCGGTGAACAGGAGCCGGGAGGCCCAGGACACCGTACGCACAACACCACACGCAGGGCGTGCGCACCGGTGAACAGGAGCCAGGGAGCCCAGGGCACCGTACACGCAACACCACACACAGGGCGTGCACACCGGTGAACAGGAGCCGGGAGGCCCAGGACGCCGTACACGCGACACCACACACAGAGCGTGCACACCGGTAGTCAGGAGCCAGGAGGCCCAGGACGCCGTACACGCAACACCACACACAGAGCGTGCACACCGGTGAACAGGAGCCGGGAGGCCCAGGACACCGTACACACAACACCACGCACAGAGCGTGCACACCGGTGAACAGGAGCCGGGAGGCCCAGGACACCGTACACGCGACACCGCACACAGGGCGTGCACACCGGTGAACAGGAGCCGGGAGGCCCAGGACGCCGTACACGCGACACCGCACGCAAGGCGTGCACACCGGTGAACAGGAGCCGGGAGGCCCAGGACACCGTACACACGACACCACACGCAGGGCGTGCACACCGGTGAACGGGAGCCGGGAGGCCCAGGACGCCGTACACGCAACGCCACACGCAGAGCGTGCGCACCGGTGAACAGGAGCCGGGAGGCCCAGGACGCCGTACACGCGACACCACACGCAGGGCGTGCACACCGGTGAACAGGAGCCGGGAGGCCCAGGACGCCGTACACGCAACACCACACGCAGAGCGTGCACGCCGGTGAACAGGAGCCGGGAGGCCCACGACGCCGTACACGCAACGCCACACGCAGAGCGTGCGCACCGGTGAACAGGGGCCGGGAAGCCCAGGACGCCGTACACGCGACACCGCACACAGGGCGTGCACACCGGTGAACAGGAGCCGGGAGGCCCAGGACGCCGTACACGCGACACCACACGCAAGGCGTGCACACCGGTGAACAGGAGCCGGGAGGCCCAGGACACCGTACACACGACACCACACGCAGGGCGTGCACACCGGTGAACAGGAGCCGGGAGGCCCAGGACGCCGTACACGCAACGCCACACGCAGAGCGTGCGCACCGGTGAACAGGAGCCAGGAGGCCCAGGACGCCGTACACACGACACCACACGCAGGGCGTGCACACCGGTGAACAGGAGCCGGGAGGCCCAGGACGCCGTACACGCAACACCACACGCAGAGCGTGCACGCCGGTGAACAGGAGCCGGGAGGCCCAAGACCCCGTACACGCAACGCCACACGCAGAGCGTGCGCACCGGTGAACAGGGGCCGGGAGGCCCAGGACGCCGTACACGCGACACCACACGCAGGGCGTGCACACCGGTGAACAGGAGCCGGGAGGCCCAGGACGCCGTACACGCGACACCACACGCAGGGCGTGCACACCGGTGAACAGGAGCCGGGAGGCCCAGGACACCGTACACACGACACCACACACGGAGCGTGCACACCGGTGAACAGGAGCCAAGCGGCGCGGCACACCACACGAGCAACCCGCCCCCAAAACGAACCCAGCCCACGCCGCCCTGCAGGAAAGAAACACAATGTCAGACCGCCAAGACCAACCGACCGGCCAAGGCCAACCCAGCGGGTACGAAGAGGGTGGGCAGGCAGGGCAGGCCGGCGAAGAGGGACAGAGGGACAAGGCGGGGAAAACGAGAAGAGGGGTCCGAACCCCCCCCCCCCCAACGTGCACACACCCCACTGCCGCGCGCCGGGCCACAGCCGGGCACCAACAGGGCCCGCCATGGAGCCAAACGGGCCCGCCAGAGAGAGGGTGTGTCCCCGCGCCTGCGCAGCAGCACGCCCGGGCAAGGAGCGCGCGCCACACACAGGCCAAGCAGGGCACACACGCAGCACCGCACGCCAGCACGCACCACGGCACAAAAACACGACTCCACCACGGCAAACACCCACACCCGACGACGAACGAGCCGCCAAGAACAAGTCCAAGCCCCGCAGTCCCCACAGCGCGACAGCCGCCGTCCGGATGGACGTGTGTGCGCCCGGCAGTGAACCCAGCCCCTGCCGGCTACGAAACAGCCGCCGTCCGGATGGACGTGTGTGCGCCCGGCAGTGAACCCACCCCCTGCCGGCTACGAAACAGCCGCCGTCCGGACGGACGTGTGTGCGCCCGGCAGTGAACCCAGCCCCTGCCGGCTACGAAACAGCCGCCGTCCGGAAGGACGTGTGTGCGCCCGGCAGTGAACCCAGCCCCTGCCGGCTACGGAGCAGCCGCCGTCCGGAGGGACGCGTGAGCACCCGGCGCCACCTACCGGACGGGCTACCGGACCACCGGGCCCGGGCCACCCGGAGGGGTGAGTGCTCAGTTATCGCAAACCACAAGCCCAATGGTACCACACCCAACACCACCCGCAAGGACACACCATCACCACCACCAAGCACGCCCACCCGCCACCACACACAGAACCACCCGCCGACACCACAACCACCGAGCAGTCCAGCCACAACCACCACCACCACCCGCCACCAGCCGCCCACAACATCACCAACAACACCCTCCCCCCCGGCAGCACTCGCGACGCCGGCGCCAAGCACACCACCATCCGCCCCGCACCACACCTGCCACACCCCCACACTTCACACCACCCACACCGGAAACCGCCAACACCACCGTCCCACCCTTACCACCTGCAGCACCGTCACCATCGACGCCGCTAGCGGCACCACCAACACGCCCGACTGCACCACGCGAACGACACGCCCAAAACCAGCACCCAACCCCAAACACCCACACCGACACCACCCACGCCGACCAGACCCCACAACACCCACGCAACGCACACACCGGCCACGCTCCACCAGACAACACAAACCACCACACGCACGGCAACAGCGCACCCGACGCCCGCAGACCCCCCGCAGCCCGCGCCACGTACACACCAACACGCACACCCGCACCCGGCCACGCCCACCAAGCGCCCGGCGCACCGACCACCACACGCACAGGCAACCGCCCAACGCCGGCACCGACTCCGCGGGCAGACAGGCAGACAAACCACCCCGTCGGCATCACCAACAGCACCAACGCCCTAGCCACCACCTGCAGCACCAACGCCACCATCGCCCGTTGCACCAACGGCAAACCCCCCTCCGGCCCCCCACCACCCGTGCCCAACGCGTCACCTACGGCACACACCGGCCTCACCGTCACCCAGTGCATCGCCTACGTCACCCTCACCATCGGCACCACCGACGACACCACCGCCCACAGCACCCCCGGCAACACCCTACGTAGGGACAGTACCAGCGGCGCCACCAGCCGGCACACCACCTGCAGCACCCACATCAACATCGCCACCACCCATGACATCACCCACAGCGCCCTCACCATCGACGTCGCCGGCAGCACCCTCACCGCCGGCACCACCGGTCGCGCCACCACCCACTGCACCACTTACAGCGACCACCGGAGCCGCAGGCCCCCCCAGCGCCCGCCCCGTCACCTATGACACCAACAACGTCACCAACCCCGTCGCCGCCCGGCGCGTCACCCGAAGCACCCACGTCAACAACACAGACCCGTTCCGACGCCTACAGCATCCCCCCGTAGGCGTCACCAGCATCACCTCCACCCATTGCATCGCCCACGGTGCCCCAGCCCAACCCACTGCACCTTCGGCGCACACATACCCGACACCCACACAAACCAACCACGCCCACACTGCCCACCACCCCATCAGCCCACGCCACGAACACACCCACACGCACGCCCACGCCCGGCCACGCCACCCGGACACTAACCAGGAGCCACAGCCACCCACCCTGGCGGTCTGGGAACCGGGAGCCGACACCGGCACACACCCACACCCACGCACAGCACCCCAGCCACCCCCCCCCCCAAAAAAAAACAAAGCCAAACAAGCCAGCGGAAAGAGAGGAGTAAGGGACAGGCAGAAGAAGGGGCCACGGGGGGAACAGAGGGCAAACACGCAAGCCCACACACGCGCCCCCCCCCCCCTCAGCCAGCCCAACCCCGCATGTCCCGCACCCTCCCAGGAACCGCAAAGCCCAAGACCACCCCCCAGGCACCACCACAACAGACCACCAAGAGGAGCCGCCGAGGACGACACACGACATACCGCCGCCAAACACACGGTCGACACCGACACAAGCCCCACCCCCACAACCCGCCGCACCCACCGCTGCGGCGCCCCAACACACAATGGTGCCCCCATGGATGCGGTGCACCCCAAAAACCCCCTTCAGCCGGCCGACCAGAGGCCACCACGGGACGCACCAAGGGGACGCCGCGGAATACCCACCCACAGTGCGGCCCCGACACCCGCTACCCGCCGGCATCCTACCACGGGCCCACCCCACACCCGAGCACATAGCCCCCCTCCCACCGTGGAAACGATACACCCCAACCACACACCGCCACTCACCACCCGCGGGCACCGCACCGGGGCCACAACACGCCCAAGCAGCCGCGACCCACCGACCCGCGGACCCCGCAAACGCAATACCCCACACCAACGGGCCCACCCAACGGCGGGCCGGCACCCCCAAGCACCACACGACCACACCCCCCTGGTTGCGACACTCCAGTCCCGCACACCCCGCCCCAGGGGACCCCAGGCCCTACGCCACACCGACCCCGCACAGGCCACGTACTGAAACACACCAGGAGAACGATCAAAGGACCACGCGCGGCTGCCCCACACCACCAGAGGACAAACCACAGGCGACAGCCCACCCCACCAGACCTGGACACGGTGCCCCCCCCCCCAACGGGAAGGCCACCACACAGCACAACACCACCATACCGCACCGCACCCCCCTCCCCCACCCGGGGGCACGGGACACCACAGCCCACCAACACAGGAACGAAGCCACGCCCCGCCGACTCCGCACCCCACCCCACCGGCACCACCCCTGGAAACCCCGCACACCTCGCGCCAGCTCAACACCCACTACCGGCCACAACCCGAACCGCACACAGGGGCAACACCACCGGCCAGGACAGCCACCAGCGTGCAGCCACACACGACAGCCACGCCAAACGGCGCGCCTCCCCCGGCGCACGACCCCGCACCGGCCGCCGCACGTGCCCCGAACACCAGCATCACACGCCCACCGTGCCATGAAGCAGCACCCCAGCACGTGAACACGCAAGATGACCCCATGACCCTGGACATCGACAGCCTGCTAGAACTGGAACTCCAACACACGGAGGACACGGAGCATCATATGGACCTCACCCCGCCGGAGCTCGAGCCCACAGCAAGCAGCCCCGCAGACCCCAACCCGCAAAATGCCCCCCCGCGCCCCCCCCCCCCGCGAGAGGGCGCCCTGGACGCACCTGTCCAACGCCCTGCGGCGCCACCACCCCGCCCACGAAGCCAGCAACGGGCCCGCCGAGTACCGGGCGTCACTCGAGCGCGACCTGCCCGACGTCACGGGGCCGGGACTCCACGGGTACACCACGGTCCCCCCCCCTCCAGGCACCCCCACACAAGAATGGGAGGACGAGTACGCCGTCGACGCCACCGACATGACGGCATACATGGAAAGCGTGGAGGACCCGGAGCAAGACACCGTCCTCAGCCTCCTCGCCTACCACAGCTGGAGATGGGGCCACCAGGTCACCCTCCATCGACCGCAGGACGGGCCCCACCAGTGGTCCCCAGAGCAAACGGCGAAGTGGGACATCGTCCTCCAACTCACCCCCCAGGGGTTCTACACCCTCACGCACAGCGGATTACCCGACGCCGCACCCAATGCACAGGCGCTGCCGCTGGCCCAGCCCCAGGAGGACGACGCAGACGCACCCCCACCGGAGGAATGTAATTGGGACCCCCCCACGGCCACCATCGAACGCATGCCGCACCGGCTCACCAAACGTCACCTCCCCCACGACTACCATGCCACCAACGACTCGCGGGGACGCCGCACACTGCCCCTGCAGTGGGCATCACCCGAAGGCACCTTCACGTGGGGGGAAATCCTCCCCGGCGCCGTGGCGCTCACGTACCTATGGCTCCGGGACGCGGAGACGCACGCGAAGCCCCCCGGCACACACCTCCTCCTCACCCTGGAGGGAGAGGCCGCCGTCGAAAACGTCCACACAACGGAAGGAGAGGACTACGTGACGGCGAACGCGGACACCGCAGTATGGCTACACGCTCACGAGCACACCACACCCCCCACCGTAGTACGGGGGTCACACCCCTGGCACGTGGTCATCGTGCGACTACCCACAGGAGCAGACACAGGAAGCGCCCAACAGGGATGGGCGGACAGGTGGGCACACGTGTGCGCCTCCCTGCACGAAGGGCTGCACAGACCCTCCCTCACCAGTCACACCCTCGAACCGGCCCCCACCACGGCCGAATCCCACACCGGGGCGGCCCCCCCCACCGGAGTCTGGGCCTACACGCGCACCCTCCACCGCGAGGCAGCGGAAGCCCTCAAGACCGCCATCTCCAACCACCAGGGCCTCGTACACACCCCCCACGATAACACACAAAAGGGCTACACCCTATGGTGGCACCACCCCGCACCAGAAGGGGGCCTGCAACCACCGGCAGACCAGCCTGGCATCGGCCCAGACCTCACGGCGATCGCCCGCGCCGTCGCCGCCATGGCCCAGCAAGTTGGGGCGCCACCCCAATGGGCAGCGGCCGTCATCAAGGAAACGGCGGCACGCCACAACCCAGCTTTCGCACACTTCCGGGGACACCCCATTCATCCCACCCTACCGGACCTCGACCTCCCCGCCCACGATGCGTGGGCAGTCCACATCCTCGTGCCCCACGACACCGCCCCCAAAACAGGGGACGCGACGGCACGCATCACCAAACAACTCCCCAATACCGCACTCCACTACGACATACCAACGCCCAACGTCATCGTCACCCACAACACGGGTCGCGACCACTACTACCTCCAGGCCACGCATGAGCGCTCCCCCATCACCGTATACACCTTCACCACCTACCCTGGCCTCCAGCCACCGCAACACCACCCACGCCCGGCATGGAAGCACCCCCTACACGTCGCCCCGACCCCACGCAAAAGGCCCACCCACCACGCGCCCCCTCCCGCCGACAGCACCGCCCTCCACACCGCCCGCAGACGGGCCGCAGCACAACACGGAAGCCACCTGCTCCCACGCATTAACGCTGGGCCCGGCACCATCACCGAGGCCACCCACAAAAGCACCTTGAACCTACTGGCTCGCAAGCTACGCCCCAAAATGGCACTGGAGGACACGCTCTGGATATACTTTGGCGAAGGCCGCACGGCACGGGTGGCGGACCTCCGCAACATCATCCCCCGCCACATCCAGCGAGCGGTAGGGCCCTTCACCGTGTACGCGGTACCGCACCCCATAACAGCCCCATGCACCCACTGCAACCCTCGGTGCGCGCTACCATGCGCAGGCGCTCTGCAGCAACCCCTGCCCACCCCTACCTACAGGGGGGGCATATTCCTCGGCACGGTGCCCGGAGACCCACACCCCTACCTCCTGCCCGCAGCGGACCGCCACCACGCCATACCACTACACCTTGTTGAGCACCTGGCGGTGGGACCATCCCCCTTCCAGAAGCGCCCCCCCCACACCCCATCCGACGGACGCCCGCCAGATGAGCCGACACACGCCACACCTGGACCCAAACGCGCCATCGCACTCCTCACCCTAAAGGCGGAAGCCGCCATCCCCCGAGACCTGGAGGGGGAAAACCACCTCATGGTCGAAGGGCTGACGGAACACGTCCTGATCGCAGCCATGTACGCCACGGCGTCCGCATCCCGCCTCTGGGAGGACCGCCCCTCCCCACCTCTAGCCCAAGCAGCGCAGGACGCCCCCGACACGGGCCCCACCGCCGAGGACATCCACCAAATCCTCAACATGCGAGCACCCCCGAAGACCCACCCTGCGGTCCGCCCCATCCAGCTCGTCAGCTGGGACGCCATGGACGCCCCCCCGGCCACCACGGAGGTCCACATCCTCAAACACCGGGACACCTGGTGGACGGTGGAATGGGACGACCACGGCAAGGTCAGACGGGCAACGGCACACACCCCCGACGGCGAAGTCCCGCCCCCACCACGCGGAGGAGACCGCTTGCGACTCGCCGCACGCATCCCCCACGCCCCAGAGGCAGCCTGGGAAGCGCTGCACTACGCCCTCTACTGGGCGCAGGGGGCGCCAGAAGGCCCCCTCCCCCCGGAACGCACCCCAGCGTGGACACGCCACGCCACCCGCTACACGGCCCACATGCGCCGCCACGGGGCAGGCACCGGGCACCGGCTCCTCACCTGGCCCACGGACCCGCCCGACGCCCTGCAGGAGGCCGAGGAAGTGCTTGGCCTCATGACCAAGCAAGTGTTCCAGCTGGCGGACCCCGTCCCCACGTCCAAGCCCGACGTCCCAGCCGCCCGCGAACACCCCGTGTTTGCACCGGGCCACGCACCCGTACAGCGGACCCAGGGCGCACCTCCCCAACGGGGACAACCCGCTGCCCGGCGCCGCCAAGGTGCGCAGAAGCGCAAGGCCCCCACACAGGCCAGACCCGCGCCAAAGCCAAGGGCCAAGCCGAAGAGCTGGACCAAAGAGGAAGCCGCTGCCCTGTATCCCGAATACGCCATCAACACCCGGGTGCAGCTGCCCTTCGAGTACCCCACGGCCGCGGGCCCCTCCAAGTGGATATGGGCCGCAGGGGAGGTCAAGCACCGGTACCGCGTCACCGGGGACCACCAGGGGTTCAAGATCCACGTCAAGTGGGACCCGGCCACCCCCCACGACAAGAAGCTGGGGCGCACCATCGAACTCTGGCGAGACCAAGCCGGTCGTGAGATGGTCCCCATGCAGCTGTGCACCCCCGACACGGAGCACCTCACCGGCACCGAGTACACGGGCGAAGTCCACAATGCATGGGCCCTACCCCAGCCCCAGAAGCGGAACCGCAGGGCACCCGCAGCTCAGGGCGTCATCGACCTCCTCAACGCCTGACGGGGCCAGGGCCGGACACGGCCCGCCCCCCCAACTACCGGTCCCCAGAAACCGGCGCCTGCAGAAGCCCACGCCCGCATCAACATCCTCAACGAGCCCGCGGTCACCTACGACCCCACCAAGGCCGCCACACTGCAAGCCATGCCCGGGCCGCACCCCCAAGGCGCAGACCTCCTGGGGTTCCTCGAGCAGGCCCTCCGCAAAGCGGACCAACCCGAACCAGCACCGATCCTGGACCCAGAGGGGAACAAATATCACGCCCACTGGGAACGGGGGGTACCCCTCTACCACAAGACATCGGTCACGGTACATGCCCACCCCGACCTCGGAGTGGACGGTCGCCTCGGGGCGTACGAGTGCGTGGGGCCCGGATGGCAGCTAAACGTGCTGCTCACGCACCTCCCGTTCGGGGAGGAGACCAAGGACTTCCTGGACACCCTGAGCCTGGCGTACCGCCGACTCTCCCTCCTGGCACCCACCATCATCATAGGCGACCTAAACGCCGCTCCCACCGACGACGACCGCACCGGCCCACCCACAGCCACCGACATAGCTGTCCGGGACGCCATGCACCAACTGGGCCTCACCGACCTCACGGCAGGGCTCACCGGCACACCCTCCCATTACCCCCACCAAGCCGGCACCCACCCATCCCGCATCGACACGTGCTACGGGGACCCAACCACGGTGCGCGTCCACGAAGCAGCCTACGGGGACCTCCCGCCCACAGGCACGGGCCACCGGCCCCTCTACATCGACCTCATCATCCCCAACCTACCCCCACCCGCGGCCACCCTGCCAGACGACACCCTCCCACCCACACTGCAGTTCCCGGCCGAGGACAACCACGGCGCCTGGCACAGGTATAACAGGGCCCTACACGCCATCCTGCGCCGCCCGGGTGCACCGACACTCACCACCGCCATGCGCCGGGCGGCACAAGCATGCGGCATGGAGCGTGACACCAACCACACGGGAGCACCACCAGACCTCACCCTCCAGCAACTCGTCCATGACATCTGGACCACGAAAGGGGAACTCGCCACCCTGCTACGCCCCAGCACACCGGAGGCACGAGACCGGGACGCCCACCTCCGTGCGCTCCTCACCACCCGCCGCCACCAACTCCAGGAATGGCACGCCCACCGCATAGCGGCAGCAGCCCAGGAACGCGAAAGATACGGCAGAAACGACACGCCGTACAAGTCCCTACGGTACGTCAGCCGCATCCCGGAGGACACGGGGCGCCGTACCATCCACGCGGTCCGCACCCCTCGAAGGAGGCCTCACCAATGACCCCGACACCGTCCTCCAGGCAGTCCTGGACAGCTTCCAGGCACAACACGGGGACGCCCTCCCCGAGCTCGACCCCCACACCAGAAACACCATCCGCGAGCATGTGCCCAGGGTCTTCAACCGGGAACAGCGGCGCGCCATCGAACACGACCCCTTCAGCATCTCAGAACTGCAGCGCGCCCTAGACCGCCTGAAGAAGGGGGTCGTGCCCGGCGTCGACGGTTTGCCGGCCGAAGCGTACCAACGTCTCACCCTGCCCATCAAACGCCGCCTGGCAGCCCGCCTGTGGGACATCGTCACGGGCGCCACGCCCATCCCCCCTGAGTGGGCCAACCTGGTCCACCCCCTCTACAAAAAGGGGGACTGGGCGCAGCCGGGGAACTGGCGGCCCATAGTATGCGCCACCACCGAGGTCAAGCTGGTGTGGACGCTCATCCTAGGCCGCATCGCGCCAGCGGTCTTCGCCCACGTGCCCGCCAGCATGTGGGGGGCCATGGCCGGCAGGTCCCCCCACGAGGCCATCTTCCTCCAGGACACCGCACTGGACCCGAACCCCTACGAGATGATCATCGCCTCCCTCGATGTCCAAGGCGCGTTCCCCCACGCCCCACACCGGCTCCTCACGGAGGTATGGGATGCCATGGGCCTCCCATTCCTCTCCTTCATGACCGGGTACATCCAAACCCGACTCTACGCCATCATCACGGCCGCGGGCCTCACCCCCTGGACCGGCACAGACAGCGGGGTCCCCCAGGGAGGCGCCGAAGGCCCCTTCCTCTACCTCCTCGTCACCCTGCCACTGGCATTCGAGCTAGCACGGGTATACCCGGGGTACGCCCCATACCCGCTACGGTCCCCCCTCATCAACTTCGCAGATGACAACCTCCTCACTACGGCCACCCGCCACCGCGACCCTGAGAACGCAGGGCTACCAACGACCACCGAACAAGCGTCCGCCATTCTCCAACTCACCACAACCTACCTGGACGCCCACCAGCTCCTAGTGCACCCCCGCAAATCGGTCGGGCTGGCCGACGCCAAGACCCCCACCCCCCACATCCGGAAAGGCGAACCCCTACACCTGGAAGACACCACAGTCCACCTGGGAGTCACACAGGCCACGCAGCATGACCACATCACACTCCCAAGCAAGCTAGAAGAGCGCCTCGCCCGGCTAACCCAAATTGCCAGGGGGGACCTCCTGTCTACGCAGGGCCTGGCGTACTTCATGGAAGCAGTGCTCAACGCGGCCATCGGGTACCAAGCCCTGCACCTCCCGCGCCCCCAAGACGCACTACGCCACGCTTGACAGCAAGTGACGAAGGCATGGGCGCAACACGGAGGCTGGCCCACGTCTTTCCCCAAGGAGGCCATGATGGCCCACTGGCGCTACTACGGAGACAATACGGGCGCCCTGGTCGACATGGCCTATGCCAAACACGCAGCACACATCCTACACAGGGTAACACACAACCACCAACCAGAAGTTCGCGAGGCGGCGGCCATACGCATAAAAGAAGCGCAAATGGCCCGCAACACCTGCCCCCGGTGGATACTGGCACAACACGGCGTCTCCACCCCCGTGGGCACTGGCATCTGGGCCCAGCTACAACTCCTCCTACCGCACCACACACACGCCATCCTGACAAACCACCACTGCGATCAACAGGGGCCACTCGTGGCCAGACACACCGACATCCACCGACGCCCGGCAGGCGAGGTGGACACCCTGCGCCTCGTAGGGGCCACCATCACCATAGTGTATATCACCCCAACACAGATGCAGATCATGGCCCAATGCGACGCCCACCACGCCCCGTTCCTTTCCGACCCACAATGGCCGGCACGCCACGTCTTCCAAGCGTACCTCCGCCCATGTGCTACGAAGGCAGGGCGCGACATGCCGGGGCCCAAGGACATCGACACGGCGTACACAGCCTTCCAGCGCCAGCACCCCCGGCCCCGCCTGAGCGAACACGAGACCCCCAACGACGGCGGCACGACGCAGGGGGAGCCCACCCCGTCAGCCGAAGGCTGGACACCACCCACCATCCTGCTACTAGCACCAAACGGCCACAAACATGTTACCCGCACCGTCCAGCGACACCATGCCCCCTGGTCCATCCCCAAACACAATGCACCGGAGACCGATGTACCACCAGTCAGACACAGTGACCAGGGCATACCACGCACGTGCTGGCACTGCGGCCCGGCAGCCCTCGACACTTCGTGGCCCCTGCTGCACCTCATCTCCACCCACTACCACACCCCCACCGCCGCCGCCACCGCCGACCAGCAGGCATGGCTCTCCCCCTGGTTTCACACGGTACCCCCAGACCACCCGGCGCACGTAGCCTGGACCCGAACACCCACGGCGACATGGACGTTCACCAACGAGCGGGCAGACCCGGACAGCGTAGCCATGGAGTACGACCGCTGCGACCCACACCGCGCAGGACCTCAGGAGGCACCCATGCGCCCCCTACAGCACAAATGCCCCACCCTCCGCGGCGACAAAGACGACAAGGAGCGGCGACAGACCATCACGTGCCAGAAATTCCACCCCAATACGGGATACCTCTTCGACCTGATGTACGCGTATGTCAACCAATGACGCCCAGACAGGGACCTCCTCCGCCTCACCCCACGAGCCCAGGCCATCATCACCCAGGGAATAGGCGTCTATGCAGCGCCACTACTGCAACCCACGCAAATCACCGCCAGAACCACCCAGGGGAACCCCATCTACGTCTATCACCCCACAGCAATCGCCCGCCTACCCATACCCAGCGACACCGACATCATCTACTTCACTGACGCATCCGGCACCCAGCAACGCACCCCCACTGTCGGTTGCGCCTCCGTGCGCATCACCCGGCACGCGGACGGCCTCCACGTGGAACACCACACCGGGACCACCATCTTTGGGGCGTCCTCCCACGGCGAACTGCGCACCATGGCAGACGCCGTCACCGCCACACCGCCACCAGCGACGGTCCGGTCCCGCAACATCTGCGGAGTCGTGGACGCCACGGTCGACATCCACCTCACCAGGCGCCTTGCGGACCTGCCCCTCCACAAAGCACTCGATTCCGGCCTCACCACACAAGCGTTGGGACTATGGATGGCCTTCAAGGGCATGCACCCCCAGGACGCCCTACACATCGTCAAGCAGGAGTCGCACCGCTACGCATACGGCAATGGACGCGCAGACACGCAGGCCAAACACCAGAACACCAACCACACCCCAGGGCTGGAACGCGTGCGACTGGACACCCCACACCACAGCCACCTGCAGCACCTGCCCCCGATACCCCTGGCCGCACAGCCCCCCCAATGGATGCCCGAGGACACGCCGGACACGGATCGAGACAAGCAGTACCACTACCCCACACCCATCCAGCAACTCGCCACCACACTGGGCCACCCAGCAAACACCGAACTCCTCCGACGCCTCGAAAACTCCGTCCACACCCCCCTCTACTACTCCGCCCTGCGCCCGGATAGCCTCCCAGCACACCTACAAAAGCCCCGACTCCAACTCGCCCTCGAACAACTTCCCCTCCTCACCCGATACCACCGATGGTATACGCGCCGCTCGATCCACGTCCCCGCAGGACACACCAAATGCATCTGCAGCCACGCGGAAGAAGAAACATGGGACCACTTCAAGGCGTGCCCCCTGTACAGGGGACTGGACACCCTCACAGACTGGAACCCAACCCACACCATCGCACAGCACGCCGGATGGCTGGCGCAGTCCCCGGCGACCCAGCAACTCACCACCGTCCTCAAGCAGACGGAGGTGCTCGAGGCAGTCCGCAGGGGACTCGTCCCCACTGCCGTCTACACCTTACTACGCACCCACGCGGAGGACCCCCAGGCCACGGCGGCACGAATGCAGCGGACGGCCGTTGCCAAGACGGCGGAGCAGCTCACATACCGCACCCACAAATACCTGCAGCATGCGGCAACCCTGCCCCCAACAGACCAAGCCCACCTCCTCAAACTCCTGTTCTACCAACCATGAGAACCTACCCCGTGACATACCAACACCAAACCCCCACCACGTCTACACACCGTCCACCGAGCACAGCACTGGCACAGCACACACGGGCGCCACAGGCACCGCACACGCTCCCACCAGCATGTGCGCGCCACCAGCCCCCATCCCCCCACGCCGCCGTCCGTCCACAGGTACCACCAACCACCAGCCACCGCATGTCCCCTCTGCGTTCGCCAGCGGCTACCACAGACAGCCCTGCCCTGCAACCCAGACCACTGGGTCTGCCTGGGAGCCGCGCAGCGCCTCACCCACTGCCCCCACTGCGGGGACCTCAACCCCCGCCACCGCGAACGGCCCGCGGCCCCAGCCGCACCCCCCCCCGCCAGCCACCCCAGCTTCTTCGGGTACCTCACCGACACTCTCCGGGACCAACTGGGAGGGTACTACGTGGCGGACGCGGCGGACCACGCATGGGCCATAGCCGTGGCCGCGGGCAACACATCCCTGCCCCCCCACAGCCCACCCCTACGCCACAGCGGAGGCGGCTTGAACGTGGCGGCCCGCCACATCCTCCTCGCCCTATACCTCCACCACCAAGACCTACACCTCCAAAACCCACAACTCCCGGCCCTCCAAGCAGCAGCCCTGACGCCGGAAGCGTGGGCCGACACGGCACCAGAGGAGATAGCAGCCTACCTCCGAGCCACGTGCCGCCGGTTCGCAAACGCCCTCGGCCGACGGAAGGGAACACCTTACCCCCTCAGCGCACTCCTCTACCCGGCACACCACCCCCACCCCGCACAACAGACGCCCCCGGAGGGCTGGGCGTCTTTCCGGGACGCCCACCTGGCCGCCCCTGACGAGGCCACCGCCAAGCGGATGAGCCTCACGGACCAGGAGGCCTACGTCAGAGGCCTCAAGACGAGCCTCCAAGAGGCACACCGCTGGCGCGCCCGCTCCCCGTCGCCCCCACGGGGACAGGGGGGTTCACCCGCCCCCGACACCCACCAGGCCAAGAAGACCAAGGGGCACCGGCACCAGGGGGCCCGCCAACGCGCCCGCCAGCAGGGCGCGACGCCCCGACCAAGGCCCGGGTCCAGCCACACCGCACCGCCCCACGCCCAGACCCCCGGGGCACACCAACAACATCACCACCACCAACGCCCACCACCACCACCGTACCGCAGCACCCAAACCCTGCAGCCCAGTCAGCCACCACCGCCCACACACGTCCACACCATGCCAGGACCACCGTACGCGCAGAGCCAGGGGACATGGCACCACCAACACCACCACCGCGCCCCCGTCCCTCCCAACCCCTACCCCCTAATGCCCCCAAGCTACAGCGGCCCCCACCAGCTACATCCCCACCACGCCCCAGCACAACCAGGCCCCGCGAACCACCCACCCCACATAGCGCACATCACCGCACCACACCATCACGTGTACCACCACCACCAGCCCCTGCCACCACACCCACCAACGCCGGGGTACCACACACAACCGACACACCCTCCACACCACCACCACGCGGTCCAGCACCACCCGCCGCCCCCGCTACACGGGCCCACGACATACGAGCCACGGTACACCCCCATGGACCCGCGAGGAGCCGCGCACGCACACCGGCAACACCAGGACCGAGTAGGGGCGCCCCACCACCACCAACAGCCCCCCCACCCACACCCCATACCAGCGAGCACCATCCGCCAGCAGCCACCCATCACATACGGACCACAGCCCCACCCGGGGGCTCATGCGGTCGCCTCCCACCCGCACCCCGGCACCGCAACCAGTCAAGAACCGCAAGGGCCACACGGCGCACACACACAACACCCACACGACACACAGGGACGCCCGGACCCCCAGCCGGCACAACACCCACCCCCGCCCCCCCCACCCCACCACCACCAGCAGCCCCCCCACCCACACCCCATACCAGCGAGCACCATCCACCAGCAGCCACCCATTACATACGGACCACAGCCCCACCCGGACGCTCATGCGGCCGCCTCCCACCCACACCCCGGCACCACAACCAGTCAAGAACCGCAAGGGCCACACGGCGCACACACGCAACACCCACACGACCCACAGGGACGCCCAGACCCCCAGCCAGCACAACACCCACCCCCACCCCCCCACCACCAACAGCGCCACCCCCACACCACCCCCCCCCGCCCCCCCCCCGAGACCAGGCCACGGACACAACACGCGGCAGCCAGCACCAGCCAATCGATGTCGATACCCCCGCCGACACATGCCACCGCGAATCCCCCCTCCCGCGACCGCCACAAGAGACCCCATCACCGGACCCCACGCGCGACAACGAGGACCACCCCCCCCAACCCACACCACCCCCCCCATCACACCCCGCACCACCAGTCGCCGCACCGGCCGAACCCTACGCCCTGCACAACCCCGCAGCGGTATGGCAGCACCTCCGGGGGGTCGGGGAACAGGACGTCGTGCTGTACCTCCGCACCTCCGGCACCAGCACCCCCATCCGGGCGGCCACCCTGGTCCAGGCGGCCACCCTGGGGGAAGGCGTCAGAGACTTCCTCTTCGACGCCTTCCTCCACGTCGCCCGACACGAGCGCCCCCCACGCGCCACCCCAGACGGCGAGAGCCCGCCCCCCACGGGGAGCCGGATCTGGGTACCCCCCATCGACTGGGGGCGACACCTGGTCGGACACCCCGTGCCGGAGCGGGACAGCACCCAGGGCCGCACCCGCTACCGCGAGCCCAACATGGCCCACCCCCCACCCGACGCCACCCCCGACAGCACCAAAAAGTGGGAGCGGGAAACATGGGTGGCCCGGATGGCCTCCCTAAGCAACTTCCGGCACCACGTCCCGGGGGACATCCCCACCCCCGACGAGCAGCAGCCAGCCCCCTCCACGTACATGACCCTCATGTACAATCTGCACTACACCCTCTCCACCACCACCTACGACGCACCCACAGACCACTGGGTGGTACACGGCACCGACTCCCTCCTCCCCGCCGACTACACCCCCCCCACACACAACCCAGGCCCCGACACGTACGCCAGGGGGGACGACCCGGACGACCCCCACATCTGGGGCACGTGGGAACCCGAATCCCTGGACGCGCTGCTCTCCATCCGCAGCGGCTACCAGGGCCTTGGTAGGGCGATGTATTGCCTCGCCAAGTGGACCCAACGGACCTGGGGGATCCCCGCGGACCGATGGGTGTGGGTGGTCACGCTGCGCCCCCAGCAGATGGAAGCCCCCCCAAACCGCGGGGGACCCACCCCCCCACGCCCCACCACCCCACAACTATGCCCGTACATGGTGGCAGCCCGCCTCATGGCGCTGCTATGGCCGGGCCCCCACACCCCCACCCAAAACTACCCCCACCTCACAGAGGAGGACATGCCCGGCATCCAGCGATGCTTCTTCGAGACCCTCGACTACCTCCAGCAGACACACCCCCGCGTCCTGGAGCAGATATGGCCACCCCCCGGGTAACCCACGTGCCCGCACAGCCGAGACAACACCGCCACGCCAGCACCAGCACGCACGGATCACCAGGGAAAACGCGCGCACACGCCCGATGCCCGAACCTGCACCCGCGTTCTCGCTACTTACAGGACCCAGCATCATACGCCCGCCCCCGAGGCCCGGGACCCTCCGCCGTCTCCCGCGGCCCTCTCCTCCGCCTCCGACTCCACAACCTCCACCACCACGACCACCTCATCCACCACCACCACCACCACGTCCTCATCCAGCACTCCACCCCCCAGGCCGCGGGGGACACCTCCCAAACGGGCCTCCAAACCCGCCCCCACCGCGAGCAGCCCCACCGCCGCCAAAGCCCACGCCCCGGCAAAGCCCATGCCCACGACCCAGCCGAAGCCCAAAACCGCCGCCAAACAGCGGCCCGCAGCCAAGCCCAAGCCCAAGCCCAAACCCGGCGCCACGACGGCAGCTCGGGCCCGGCCCCCCCAGGATGTCCTCTACGACATCCGGCCCCGGCCGTCCCAGGCCCGAAGGCAGCAGCGCCCAGCGCGGCGCCCCCCCACCGTCACCAACGCCACCGCCACCACCTTCATGGCGGAGCGCGCCGCGGCCGAAGCGCGACGCGCCTCGTCCCACCACCTCCCAAAGCCCACACTCCAGGCCCACGGACCGCTCCAGGGTCCACCAGCAGCGCCCCCGCCCCCCTACCGGCCCCCGATGACAGCCCACATGCAACGCATGCCCCACTACCGCCGCCGCCGCGAATCCCCGCCAAACCCCGAGGCGGAGACCGTACGCGCACACCCGCGGGTCCACATCCGCGTGCACCCCCACTCCCCACGCACCCCCACGGAACAGGACTACGAGGAATCCCCCAGGCCCGCCACCGCCGCCGGCCCCCACGACCCCATCACACCCACCCACGCCCACTCCTCCGCCCAAGACCGCAGGCCCGCCCAGGAACAGTGGTGGCAGCGCTGGACCCACACGCAGCTCTGGGAGCTGCGGAAGTGGGCCCGGGGAGAGCCCTCCCTCGAGGGCCTGGTACATCGGCCCCGCAAGGGGTCGGTGGAGAACTGCTGCCTCCGGCCGGCGGGGGGGTGGATGCCGCAGGCCGCATGGGAAGCCATGCTGGCCGATGCGCTCCACCCCCTGGGAGTCCACCCCCGCAACCTCCCCGCGCCCCAGGACCACCCGTACGTCCTCAGGCGCCTGCGGGAGACCCTCCAGGAAGCGCGGCGAGACGGCATCCGCCTGTGGGACATCACCCAAAGCCCAGCCCCGCACGCACACACCCCCTCACCACCCCACAAGCGTCGGCGCACCGACACCGGCGACACCCACAACACCCCAGGAGCCCTGCGCGCCACACAACACGACGCGCCTGACCCCCCGGCCAGCAGCGCCGCCATCTAACCCCGTTATCCAGCACAGCACCACCACGGGGCGCCACGCCAGGCCCCGCCCAGAAGTCACCAAACAAACCGGACGCCGAAGGAAGCCAACGCACACGACAACGAGCACCACTACGCCCAAAGGCGCCGAACCCGGGCCCGATACCGTGGGCTCCTCTCCACCCTCAGCACGACACACACGTCACTGACGTCACTCCTCCGCCGTGCCCCCTCCCACGCCACCGCCCCGCCCCCCCCCCCTCCCGCCGCACGTCCCCACGCCGCCCAGCACCCAGCCCCACACACTGCGCCACAGCATCGCCCTAGTCCGGCTCCTCCACCATCGCGGCACTTGGCACCTCACAGTAGACCGCCGTCCTGTGGTCCCGCTCCCCCCAGCACCACTCCCGGGGCCGCACCCGACCCACGCCGTGTTCGCCCCCACGTCGCGGGCCGCGGACATCCTCCCGCTCCCCGCCACCACCCCTCCCGGGCATCGCATACTACTTGCCGCCAACCCCTCGGTCCTCAGTGAGGTCCCCATCGGGCACGCCGACGCCCTGCACGTGCGCCCGCTGCTGCCCAACCTGCACGCTGCGTACGCCCCCGGCACGCCCGTCGACCCCTCCGTGTGGGACTCCCAGTGAGGCCACCGGCCAACGGCCGGCCCGCACGCACCACCCCGCACCCGCCTCGGGCGCACGACTCCGTGGACGCCGCTACCCACACGCCCGGCCCCGCGCAACCGCCTAACCGAGCCAGAACTCAAGCACAAATCAAACCCGAGCCACACCCCGAAACCGCTAACCCTTGACTCCTAACCAAACCCGCCGAGGGAACAACGCAACCACAGCCCACACCCACAGCCCACACAGCCGCCTAACCAGCCAGCTCCAGAAGCAAAGAGACACCTCACCAAACCCACCCTGACCCAAGCCAAACCGGGCCGAAGCCCCAACACAAATCAAACCCGAGCCACATCCCGAAACCGTCAACCCTTGACTCCAAACCAGGCCCGCTGAGGGAAATGCGTAGACACAGCCCACAGCCACAGCCCACACAGCCGCCTAACCAGCCAGCACCAGAAGCAAAGAGACACCTAACCAAACCCACCCTGACCCATACCCATGTACATCAGGACACGCGAGCCGCACCCCTGGGGCGCGACCGCCGCCACAGCACCGGCGACACACGCCAGAGGACACAACGCTATAGCACCGCCGCACCAGCTGCCCATGCCTGTGCCTGCAGTGTACGCACGCCTCTGTTTTCCTCTTTTTTGTTTTTTCTTTTTCTTTTTTCAAAAAAAAAAAAAAAACAGAAAAAAAAAAACGAACATTAGGGGGGGAGGAAGAGGGACACATCCACCCATGGCACACGCACACCGCACACAGCACGCACACCGGTAAACAGGAGCCCAGGGGCCCAGGACACCGCACATGCGACACAACACACCGAGCGGGCACACCGGTGAACAGGAGCCAGCTGGCCCAGGACACCGCAGACGCACCACAGCAAACCGCGCGGGCACACCGGTGAACAGGAGCCCAACGGCCCAGGACGCTGCACACACGTAGGGCAGCCGAGGGACAGGAAAGAACCAATACCCCATGGGTCGGACGCACTGGGGCGACCCAGCCGACCCACCGGGCCAGTGGCAGGAGCGGTACTCCAAAGCCACTGGTCCGAGCCCGGCCAGGCTGCATCGAGGACCATGGCAAACGTCACCCGGAGCCATGGAAGCAACCAGTGACAGGCGAGCCGGTACACAGTCCAGGAGGGGGTCACCTGCCAAGCAGAGTGGCCCCGCAACTCAAGCCACAAGGGTGAGGCGGTCGTACCGTAGACAAGCGGGAGCAATACCCCTCGTGGTGAGAGATACTCCACACGGCTGGGCAGCCCCCCA
Source organism: Eutreptiella sp. 'Long Island Sound 2002' (assembly GCA_964036045.1). Classification (NCBI taxonomy): domain Eukaryota; phylum Euglenozoa; class Euglenophyceae; order Eutreptiales; family Eutreptiaceae; genus Eutreptiella; species Eutreptiella sp. 'Long Island Sound 2002'. The sequence goes on from OZ038383.1 coordinate 14,806,656, forward strand.
GAGCTGCCGCCCAAAGGAGGGGGCATGTGGCCCTACCCATGGACACATGTGGGGACACCCTCCCACCTGGGACACATGGACCGGGTGGCCGCGACAATGCCTTCCCAAGCACATGCGGGAGCGGCTCAAGAGGCACCTGACATAGGGCAGTGGGAGGGACAGGACGTCCCCTTGGTAAGACCTTCTTCCTGCAATGTCAAAGGAGGCATCCCGAGCTCCCGAAGATACCTACCTACCTACCTATCGCCCATCGGTTCTATGTGATGGACACTGAGGCCTTCGACTTTGTATTGGGGACTGACCTCTTCGTGCAGCACTCCCAGATACAATCCCTGACGCTGCAAGCGCCCTACTTCCTCTACGTGGACCACGGCAAGGGCAGAGAGTCCGTGCCACCAGAGCAGTCTGAGCACACCTCGAGCTACCTGAGGGTATCGAAGGAGGAGCCCTCGAACATGATGGCGCCCTCCAAAACTGAGGACTATCAACTATTGGGGGAAGTCCTAGACCAAGGTCTGAGGGAATTGGGTTACTCTAGAGAAGACCTGAGTGTGGAGTTGTTCGCCAGCGACAAGCAGCATGTCCTGGACCTTTACTGCAGCAAGGGGAAGAACTGCAGCTACAAATTTTACTTGCCCTCTTTCAGGATGGCCTACGGGAACCTCAGGTTCAGTGAACTGGGGAAGGTCTTGAACAAGGTGGCCTTGGAACGTTCCCGTATGGTCCTGTGTTCCCCTGATTAGATTCGGGCCACCTCGCCCTCCTGTCGCCATCTTGTCGCCTCCCTGTCGCCTCCCTGTCGCTGTTTCAGCACTTTCAGCCCCCTGTCGCTCCCCTGTCGCTTGCCTGTCGCTTCCCTGTCGCTGTCCTGCCGCTCCCCTGTCGCTCCCCTGTCGCTTCCCTGTCGCTTTCCTGCCGCCCTCCTGTCGCTAGCCTGTCGCTTCCTGTCGCTTCCTGTCGTTTCCTGTCGCCATGCTACTTTTTGCCTGGCGCCTTCCTGTTGCTCTCCTGTTGCTCTCCTGTTGTTCCCTCCTGTCGCTTTCCTGTCGCTATTTCCTGTTGCCTCCCTGTCGCCCTCCTGTCGCTTGCCTGTCGTCTTCCTGCCGCCTCCCTGTCGCCTCCCTGTCGCCTCCCTGTCGCCTCCCTGTCGCCCAACGTGGTAACCTGTCGCTCTCCCATGGGGGCAACGAGTACTGGCGAAACCTCCTGGATAGGCTGACTATCAGCTCTGTTCGGTTACCTGATGAGGCCATCTACGTGCCTCTGGGGTGTAAGACGCCTATTGGGAAACCAGGATGGGGGAGTTTGCTCAGCGTGGCGGACGGAGGTCTTTCCTCCATCCCCTGGGAGGACCTGGACTCGGCTCTGGTCCAGGCTATACAACGAGAAAGCGATGGACTCGCCTTGGGTGACTTGAAGGATCGACTACGACCTCAAGATGCTATTGAGACTATACCCGGAGGAGATGAATACGTTGTTACTAACACCAACGCCCCCAACTCTCCCTGCCATGTACCTGTTCCCGATGGAGTCTCTGAGTGTGGACTATCCGAGCTACCTAGCTCTATCCACTCAGATGACAAAACTGAGCACGACGCCTTCTTCGTGCAGACCTGTGTGGAGGAAGTGGAGAACGCCGAGCACGTCGCCCCACTGAAACCCCTATTCTCCATGACGGTGGAAGACCCCGTGGACGAAGAGCTGGACCCTCGATTCAGGCTAAGGGAGTATGTGGACTCCAAGAGGAAGTTGGTGGGCAAAAAGATATGCTATGCTAAGCCTACTCGCAGCTCATGGCCACTGAAGCAAGGACGTATGGGGGATCTATCCCAATTGAAGGAGGACCTCGAACAGAAGATCACCACCTGGCAAAGGGAGGTAGATCTTAAGCTCATGAAGAGCGTGTGGGGTGCCCATGTGAGGACCCCAGAGGAGGACAACCTTTCGGAGGAATGTGTATGTGAACCCCCTCGAGCGTGTCTATGTTGCCATCGTCCACCTGAGATGGTTGAACGAGACCCACTTTATGCCTACCAAGGGTTGAAGGATACTACCAAGGGCGAAGAGTCTGTGGAGGATCACCTCCCGACGTCTATTACTCAGGGGGCAAGCAACTTACACTCTGACAAGGACATGGAGGACAAGATCAGGCTATTGGACCCGCGGGTGCAGACACTTATAAGGACCTATCTGGAGGTGTTCGGGGAACTACCACCCCAAGCCTCATGTGACAAGCTGGTACAGATGTCCCTCAAGCTGAAACCCGAGTTCGTAGGTCACAAGATCCGGAGGAGACCCTATCCAGCTCCTAAAGAGCAGGCCGACGAGATTGAGCGACAGATACAAGAATGTATCGACGCTGGCCTAGTCCTGGAGTACAAGGACGGGGACTACCCCCAACACTGCAGCCCCTGTTTCCTGGTGGCTAAACCTCGGTCTACCGCCAAACGGCTGGTAGTGGACTACGGAGAGCTGAACAAGAAAACGCTGAACCACTCAGGGTCCATTCCTAATATGGAGTCTACCCTTGAGAAGATAGCCTCCTGTCGCTACAAGACCAAGATGGACAAGAGGAGCGGATTCTGGCAAGTGGACCTGACGCCCAACGCTCAGGAGCTACTAGCCTTCATCACCCCTCAGGGGAGGGTGTTCAAGTGGGAGGTCATGCCATTTGGCGTGGCCAACGCACCCACTCTTTTCGAAGAGCTGATGAACAAGATCTTTTCCATCCTACGAAGGAGACCTAAGGTGCAGGAACTCATATCCCGTGGGGCCCAGATGAAAGCACACATTGACTATGTATGCCTCGGGACCAATACTCAGGAGGATCACCTAATCCTCTTGGGTGAGTTCTTTGCGGTCTGCCAGGAGAACCACACACGACTCAAGCTGGAGAAGTGTGAGTTCATGCAGGAGACCATGCAGTACCTGGGGTTTGACGTTGGCCATGGGTGGTGGACCCCAGCGGCCTCTAAGGCCAAACCCCTGTTGGACGCTAAGGTACGACACGAAGAGCCCAAGAGAGGACTTCATGATGTACGCAGTTTCATTGGGCCGTGCAACTTCTATCGCTGCCATATCAAAAACTTCACCTACACCAGCGCCAGTCTGACGGACTTGATCAAGAGGAGTACTACTTGGCGCTGGGGCGCGCAAGAGCAACAAGCGTTTGGCGAGCTCAAAGACAAGGTGGCTAACGCTAAGTGCTTGGGCGTGCCTAAGGCACAAGGGGAGATTATCCTGGTGACCGACGCAAGCAATGTGGGCGGGGGTGGAACGTTGTTCCAATGGCAAGCACTAGAGAACGAGGAGCTCGACTCGGCCATTTCCCAATGGGGGACGGAAGGTCTCAACCGGAATGGAACACTCAAGCACAGCTACCCTGACGACAAGTGGGTCCTAGTACCTCTGGGCCACTGCAACTGGAAATGGAACCAGGCCAGGGGGAACTACTCCACCTATGAGCAGGAATTGCTCGCGGGTATGCTGGTGCTATCCTCACAAGCACGACTGTTGGGGAGTAAACCTGTGGTCTGGCTGTGCGACCAAGAGCCGGTGCGCACTTTCCAGAAGGGCCCCCCACCTGAGAAGGCCAAGCTACGGCGCTGGTGGACCTACCTCAGTCAACTACGGCTGACGGTACACCATATCCAGGGAGTGAAGAACGAGTGTGCAGACTACATCAGCCGCAACGACTTCGACGCCCTGATTGGTGCCAGGTCTGAAGCGCTGGCTAAGGAGGCGATCACCCGTATGGACGTCCATTTGGACCTCAACATGACTATGATACGCCCCCTGGATGGACTTCAAAAATCCGAGTACCTGAAAAGGTTTGGGGATATCTACAAGCGCCTGGAGAAACGCCTTGAACCCCTCCTGGTCAACCAAGATCAGTGGAAGAGGGACAAGAGCTACCTCTGGCACAGGAACCGCATCGTGGTACCCAGTGACAGAGTCCCAGCGCTGCTGAAGTGGACCCATGAGTCCAGCGGTCATGTGGGTGCTGACCGCACCCTGAGGCTTTTCACGCATCAATTCCACACTACGTGGACCGACGACCAACTGCGGAAAACCCTCCAGCCTATCGTGGACAAGTGCCCGTGCAGGTCCTGCAAACCAGGGGATATCAGGGACAGAGGTCTCTACTCGACCCTGCCCATCCCTCACTGTGCTAACAGTGTCCTATACGTGGACTACACGGAGATGCCGAAGTTCGGGGGCTATGACTTCGCCCTCGTGGTAACCTGTGGGTTGACCAGGTTTACCAGAGTATTCCCATGTACCAAGCACATTACCAGAGAGGAGACTATCAAGATACTCCTGGAGGAGTGGATTTGTGTCTATGGGGCGCCTAGGGAGATCAACTCCGATGAGGATGTACGAGTACGCTCAGATACGGGCTGGTATAAGAGGGTCCTGAGATCCCTCAATGTCCAGGTGTCTACGGGGATCCCCTACTCTCACACGAGCAACCCCCTATGTGAGCGACAGATTCGTGTCCTCAAGGAGAATGTAAGGATATGGTGCAAGACTGAACGCACCAGAGACTGGGTGAGACTACTCCCCGTCATATCCTTGATGATGAACTCCCAAGAGAGTTCGGCTACTGGCTACTCGCCCCATGAGCTATTCCTAGGGCGCCCGGCATGGTTCATACATGCCCCCTATCCAGAGGACACCCATTCTTCCGTGGGTGAATGGGTCCAAGAGCAACAAGCGAAGGTTGACAAGGCCAAGGCTATGCTACAGAGAGTGAGGGAGCGCCAGTGGAACAAGAAAAAGGAGCATCGAGTACCGGCCACCTACCAAGAGGGGAACTGGGTGCTAGTGCACCACAGCCGACTACCCGCCTGGCCACGCTCTACCAGCGATGACCCATACTTCAGGCCCTACAAGATTCTATCTGAGGATGGACACCGTATCACCGTGCGGTGTTCTCCCTGTCTAGGGGGGACCCTGGTGTGCGCTGATCAACATTTGAAGTGCTACTATGACCCTGAAGACCTCTGTGGGGAAGAGTGGGAGCTTAACGACGAGGAGATTGCCGCCCTAGACCTACAAGGGGCTGCCAGCCCTATGGAAGTTGAAGGGGACCTCCCGGACATGAACGCCGAGGAGATGGCTAAGGAGGGATTCTACCTGGTGAAGTCTGTCCTGAGCCACCGCTATCGCCAGGGTTGGCGCTTCGTCACCCTCTGGCAAGGGTTTGGAGTTGAGAAGGTCACCTGGGAGCCCTTTTCTGCGTTTGTTCTACCCGGGGGACGCCTAAACTCAGTTCTGGTTGACTACTTGTCCCAGAACAACCTCGGTGACTTGCTGAGGCTCGCTGAGACGCTTGCCTCCAAGCCTAAAGCTAGGGACTGAACCTTACCCTTACCTGCCTAAGGGTATGTGTGAGTGTGCTATTCCTAAGGTCCTGAGAGCAAGCCGCAGAAGTGGTGTCCTAATCATACCCAACTCTGCCCGCTTGCTAAACCTGGAGGGTTGTCTTATTGATGCCACGAGGTACGCCCCGGGTCTCCCCTCCCCTAAGCGCCCAACTTCTGTGCTGGCGCAAAACCTTGGGGGAATACCAAGCGTACTAATGCAGGTATTTCTTTCCCTACCTATCTGTCTACTACAGGGAGGGGTGGCCAAAAGCTATGAAGGCATGAAAACGCCATTTTGCTAAGTGGCCAAAACGCTGACCTAACCACTGCCACAGCCCACCAACCCTGCTAAAATTGCAGGAAACGGGTGGGACAGTGACACACACACTACAGGTCCTACACACCCCACAGTGGCACCATCCTGGTGGGCGAGCGCTACTGCAACTGGCTCAAGCCCCCACTCAGGATTACCACTCCTACACTCACGCTCTACTGGGTGGTGTTGAAGATAAAGTCGTGGGTCCTAATGACCCTCCTGTGAAGAAGACAAGAGAACACAGCGCTGCTAAGCAACTGTGTCCTAACAGGGACGTCACAACACCTTTCCCTGCTGGGGCTTGGAGGGGAGAGGCGCACAGGTGGCGTGCACAGTGCATATGTCGATGAGGTTGGACTCCTGGCCCTGCCACAGGCAGAGGCGGAGTTTTTTGTTTTTGTGATCAGTGCCCTTCTTTAGCAGGGCAGGAAAAAAACGAACGCTGCTGCACTACTTCACCCTACCTGCCCACCTGTAAAGCAAAGGCCAATGAAGGGATGTTTGCGGCTGAGGAACCAAGCCACACTCCACGTATTATACGCTTCTTAGTTTGACCTATAATACGCTGTCCTCAAACACCCCTGTCAAGCAAGCAAGCGTTAGGAGACTCCTCAGGTTCTCTTAAAGAACGTACCGAGGAGCCCCTGGGTAACCTAAACAAGGTTTACCGTGCGCATTTCGCGTGGCCTACCCTTTAATGCGTGTGTGAATGCGCGAGCATGCACGAGTTTGGGACCAACCTTTGGCAATCACTGTCTTACCACCTAATCTAAACCACAATCACGAACTCCACCAGGGGGTGGCCCCACCTGGGCTTACCTACCTTACCTACCGTTGGAGAGTGAAGCAAGGTGAAGGAAAAAGGAGACACAATCGAAAAACGATGCTATGCGCTCGTGTGTATGTCTAATCACCCTGATCTTACCTCTAATCATCTGCAATCTTTCTAATCTATCCCTTTATCGTGTTTTATCGTGGTACCAGGCTTGAAGACGACGACACATGGCGAGCACTGTGCGTCATGCAAGCAGAACGAGCACACCTGCAGTTTATACCTGATTCATTGAAGTCATATTCTCATTTTTCGAATTCTTGATTTCTGGTTGATTCTGGCAATGTGGGTGGAATCTTTAATTACGTCTATTCATGTGTGTCTCGTCATTTTCCTGTTTACGTGAGACATACGTTTATAATCTGTTTATTTCTGTATTTTCCGGCGCTTCGCTAGGAGCCGCTCCTGCGCGCCGCCTTTTTCTGCGTAAGAATTTCTTGATTTAAAAAATCAAGAGATGACTATAAATTTTATAAAAATGTGCATCTGATGCACAATTGGATTCTGTCCAGGTGTGTGCCTTCAGGAGAATTCTAGGCCGTCATTTGACGGATTTAGATGTTGTCGCTTCGCGTTTGCATGGATTCGTCCCTCATCCTCCCATTCCTCTGTTGTACAGACCTCCTCGCAAAGCCTCGTTGAGTAGGCCGCTGTTCCGGCCGTAAAGCAGCAGCAGGAGACTGAACCAGAATCCAGACCCCTCCAAGGGGCAATCCTAATTAAATTAGCGCACCCTCGCCCCAGTACCAAGACAGGTGTCTCCATCAGGTTCCTTGAGAATTGGGTCGAGCATCCTATGAGAGTCTGGCGTTGGGTAGTGTTACGCTGCAGCTTGGAGGGAGGGATGCACATGCATATGGTCTTGGCATGCCCTGCTCTAACCCCACCAAGCCACAGGAATCCCAGCAGCGCCAAGAGCGCTGAGCTTTCTGTTGGAGATTGTCATCAACAATGCAGCAAGAGTCGCTGGCCATGGTAAAGCGCTCCTTTCCAGTGTTAGGGAAGCTATAGGTATTTTAAAGTAGGTGTGGAAACCAGGGAGAGGCCAAGAAAAAACCCCTTTTTCCTGAAAATGCGACAGTGGTGGCCACCACAGCACAAGGGGGGAGTAAGAAAAAGTGCTTTTCCAATGCTTTAGGGTATACTTTAGTTGTATTAGAGGTGCTCTAAGCACTCATGCATTTTTATCTTAGTATTGGCCCAACCAAAATGGGTGATAACACATTTTGACTTATGGAACCAAACACTAAATCAGGATGTGGTGTGGACCCCTTTATCCCCAAGCTATAGGCATTAAAACATCTTTTCCTGGGGTGCTGCGGCACTGATATACTGAGGGGAGAGCCTATGAATTTATCTATGTTTTCTCATGAATTCTTAGCTATCCTAGTGGTATGCACCCTAGGGGGCTGGGGCACCTCTTTTTGAGAGGTCCTGGGTTCAATACCCAGTCAGCCTAGCTGAGTAGGAATATCCCATGTGACATGGCAGTGACCTCAGCGCCACAAGCCATGCCACCTCAGCACGTATGGGACCCAAAAACAAAGAGTGCACATCTCAAGATGGCACTGTGGATGAGATTGAGCCCTTGGGCCAGTTTTCGAATCAGCTGTTCTCAAACATGTAAAATATTTCATCCTGAGTTGCATTGTATGCTAATTGCTGTGGTCTATTGTTGATAGTTGTCTTTATCTAACTCTCTGTGACTGCAGCCCTTCATGCTTTGATCCTGATCTTCTTCTACTTGCTTATCTTTGGCTTAAGCTATCCTGGATTGGTTGTATTTCAGCAATAAAACATTTTCCTCATCAAAAACAAGCAGCAGGAAACCCTACACCAGCAGCAAACAGCAGGGGAGGCACAACAAACACACAGTGTTGAAATCACTATAAAACTTTCAAACAATGGCAGGAATAGCACCAACAGGGACAACGAAAACAAGCGTCTGACGAAAAAGACAACGATGACGATGACAACGACATCGACAACAATAAAAATAACAATATCAACGACAACGACGACAACGACGACGACAAACAATGATAACCACCATCCCCAACATCAGTGAGAGCCACTACCTGGGGGGACTGGTATGCACCAGCGGATAGAAACCAGCAAATTCGAGTCAAAAACGCCACAAACGTGGAAAGCCACAATGCAAAACTTAAACACATTCATACACGGGCATAGAATGGCATAATGAATTCAATCCAACAAGCTTTAGTTAAAACATACATGTGAAAAACGTGTCATAAAAACTTTAACATTTTTATGCACGAGGCATTCCAACATTTGTCACCAAATGCAATCTCACAAAATATCGCCCTCATCCACGCCAAGAAATACCTCACTTGCTTGCTGTTTGTGTGTGCTTTGTGGTGAGAATCATTTTACCCCATTGCGTTCCGTTCTGCATTCATGTTATGACGGTAGATTACAAAAATCACATCTTGTGCATCTTGTGGTGCGATTTTTGAGTGTCCGAGCATTGATGCAAAGAGCTGTCCATTATGAGCAGTTCTGCCAGGCGTGCTCGTATCTACAGGGGCAAGCGCAAAATTGTGGATATGCGGCCAAAAGAATACCTGCAAAAAATTTCTGCACCAATGGTTTGCTTAGGTGGAAAACCACCCTTAAAACCTTTCCACAGGCAATTTTCAAAAAAACAAAAGGTTTCCCGAAACCCCTCATAGTACTGGATTTGTAACAAACCCCTCTCTCCTAATATCAGGTCGTTCCTTTCTAGTTTGTCCGGTGGGCCTCAAACCACGAACCTCTAAAAAAAGGAGCCATTAGTTCGGCACCCAAAAATGTAGCAGGGAAGAATGCCGAACGTGTCCTATCCCATACCATCAAATAGAACTGCCAAAACCAGAATATGAAATAAAAGCGATGGAAAAACATTTCACTTCAGTTTGGTTGGAAAATTCCATAAGGGTGGACAGCATCTATGTCATTAGTTGCTCTGGAAAAACACCCTGAGGCTGGCCTGCCGGGGGGGCTAAAGCGTCTTTGGGAACAATACCGATAAGGCTGAACGCATCCCAGTGATGGAATCTCCCAAATATGAGAGACAATGCACACAGCCCTGCGGGCTCTGCAGGCACACTTAAAGTGGGGAGGATTCTTTTATGCTCCAACCAAATGAATGTTCCGGCCATCTGTCATCAAGCATATTGAATCCCTTTCTTCCTCTTCCCTCTCCCCATCGCGGCTCGTTTTTTGAATAACCCCACATCCTATGAAATCTATACACTGTCCTTAACTGACAGATGCATCACCAAGGTAGGTAGGTAGGTAGGTGCACTCGGTTGTGGAGGGGCGCCCCATGGTTCCCCCTGGCGTCGCCCCTGTGACGAACAGGAAGAGGTTCCGCGCGTGAAGAGGGGAGGCGGCTTACATCCCGCTAGACCTGACTGGTGGCCCCCAACAAAGCGGCCCCGGGCAACACTGGGAGGGCTGATCGCCGCCAGTCTGACTGCTTGTCATGCCGGGAGGGTGGGCCCCCGTGCTTGCGCACGTCCCCTCCTTTGAGCGGAACCCTAGGGGTTCACCGGACTTCCTGGCGTATCCCGTTCCCAAGGCATGCATGCATGTTCTTGGTACTGGGGTTCCGAGGTGCTTGGGTGTCGCACGCTCCGCCTCGAGTCCCAAAGCAGCGCAAGCCTTAGGATGCAGCCTTACTCCCGGTCTCCGGATCTCGTTTGGCCGGGTCACCTGCATGGCACGGGCTGCCTCAGTGCCCGGACTATGGACACTGGGTTTCCTACTGTTGCGTGTGGCTTCTGTTTGGGTCTGGGTTGTGGTTGGGTTCGGACTTCGGCTGCGCCCCGCGACTCCTGGCTGGGGTGTTGGGGTGTGTGTGCGCTTGTGTGTGCGTTCCGCTTGCACCCAGCCACTCTTGGCACGGGTGCGCAGTGTGGGTGTGTGTGTTTGGGCTCGGGTTTCGGCTGCGCCCCGCCACTCCTGGCTGGGGTGTTGGGCTGTGTGTGGGCTCGTGTGCGCGCTCCGCTTGCACCCCGCCACTCCTGGCTGGGGTGCGCGGTGTGGGTGTGTGTGTTTGGGCTCGGGTTTCCGCTGCGCCCCGCCACTCCTGGCTGGGGTGTTGGGGTGTGCGTGTTTGTGTGCGTGCTCCGCTTGCACCCAGCCTCCCCTGGCAGGGGTGCGCGGTGTGTGTGTGTGTGTTTTGGCTCGGGTTTCGGCTGCGCTCCGCCACTCCTGGCTGGGGTGTTGGGCTGTGTGTGTGCTCCTGCGCGCGCCCCGCTTGCACCCAGCCACTCTTGGCACGGGTGCGCGGTGTGGGTGTGTGTGTTTGGGCTCGGGTTTCGGCTGCGCCCCGCGGCTGCTGGCAGGGCTGTTAGGCTGTGTGTGTGCTCGTGTGCGCGCTCCGCTTGCACCCAGCCACTCCTGGCACGGGTGCGCGGTGTGGGTGTGTGTGTTTGGGCTCGGGTTTCGGGCTGCGCCCCGCCACTCCTGGCTGGGTTTTTGGGCTGTGTGTGGGCTCGTGCGCGCGCTCCGCTTGCACCCTGCCACTCCTGGCACAGGTGCGCGGTGTGGGTGTGTGTGTTTGGGCTCTGGTTTCGGCTGCGCCCCGCCACTCCTGGCCGGGGTGTTGGGGTGTGCGTGTTTGTGTGCGTGCTCTGCTTGCACCCAGCCACTCCTGGCACGGATGCGCGGTGTGGGTGTGTGTGTTTGGGCTTGGGTTTCGGCTGCGCCCCGCCACTCCTGGCTGGGGTGTTGGGCTGTGTGTGTGCTCGTGCGCACGCTCCGCTTGCACCTAGCCACTCCTGGCACTGGTGCGCGGTGTGGGTGTGTGTGTTTGGGCTCGAGTTTCGGCTGCGCCCCGCCACTCCTGGCTGGGGTGTTGGGCTGTGTGTGTGCTCCTGTGCGCGCTCGGCTTGCACCCCGCCACTCCTGGCTGGGGTGCGCGGCCTGGATGTGTGTGTTTGGGCTCAGGTTTCGGCTGCGCCCCGCCACTCCTGGCTGGGGTGTTGGGGTGTGCGTGTTTGTGTGCGTGCTCTGCTTGCACCCAGCCACTCCTGGCAAGGGTGCGCGGTGTGGGTGTGTGTGTTTGGGCTCGGGTTTCGGCTGCGCCCCGCCTCTCCTGGCTGCGCGCTCCGCTTGCACCCAGCCACTCCTGGCACGCGTGCGCGGTGTGGGTGTGTGTGTTTGGGCTCGGGTTTCGGCTGCGCCCCGCCACTCCTGGCTGGGGTGTTGGGCTGTGTGTGGGCTCGTGTGCGCACTCCGCTTGCACCCCGCCACTCCTGGCTGGGTTGCGTGGTGTGGGTGTGTGTGTTTGGGCTCTGGTTTCGGCTGCGCCCCGCCACTCCTGGCTGGGGTGTTGGGGTATGCGTGTTTGTGTGCGTGCTCCGCTTGCACCCAGCCACTCCTGGCACGGGTGCGCACTGTGGGTGTGTGTGTTTGGGCTCGGGTTTCAGCTGCGCCCCGCCACTCCTGCTAGGGTGTGCGTTGTGGGTGTGTGTGTTCGGGCTCGGGCCTTGGCTGCGCCCTGCCTCTCCTGGCTTGGGTTTGTGGTGTTTGGGTTGGCTGTTGCCTGGCACCTGTTCGTGTGCCTTGGTTCGTTGCGTGTTCTGCGCGCTCTCCGGGTTTGTGGCACCCGGCGGCTGTCGCTGCTTGGCATCACCAATGCATAAGGAGCAGCAGACGGCAAGCATAGTGGTCAGGTTGCAATGTCCCCATAAGGCTCCGGCGGCGCCTGCTCCCAGCGACTTTCAGCGTCGACTGTCCACACTCTCGCTTCCACTCATTCAGGTCCACCGATGTTCTGGCCTTTGCTCCCTCCCTGAATGGTTGCAGCTTGCAGTTGTTTGGACTCTACAGGGTTATGCGTATGGGATAGGTAAAGCATCCGGGATAGGACTGGGATAGGGAAAGAGTAGGTTTGGGTTCACCGAGCTGGTGGAGCCAGTCTTGGTTTTATAACCCTTTTTAGTGTCTAGGGTGGACCTACCAGGTTTAGCAGCAGCAGCAGCAAGCAGCAAGCAGCAGCAGCAAGCAGCAAGCAGCAGCACGCGCGAAATGGGTAAAAATCAGAACTCCGTCGTGGGGGTTCAGATTCGGGTTAAATTTTGGTGGATGATACCCATGGGTGTGAAGTACAATCACACTAAGATTGAGCAAGATATCAGCGGTGGCGGCCGGGAACGTGATTTGCAAGTGGCGGACCTCACTTTCAAAAACTGCACTTTAGGGCCAAAAACAGCCATTTTTGGGCTTAAAAAGCCCTAGAACACATTCAAAACGGCCAAACGGGGGGAACGGTGGCTACTCTGCACGTGCGGCTTGTCTCCCCTGTGTCAACGGGCTCTTTGCCGCCCTCTAACTCCATGACATGTCCCGGAAACGGCCCAAAAAGGCCCCCAGAAGCTTCAAATGCCGACAGCCACAAACAAAGAATAGGCCATATCTTTGGCTACATGGCTCAAAATGCTATTCCGAGGGCACCTACTCCACCCGCAACCCCCCACTTTTTGTGGTTTCCAACCCTTAGAATTGCCCAAACGGACGCCTACACCCTCGTACTTAGGCCCACTAGGCTGCGGAAAGCTGCAAGCTCAAGCCCTTTTTAGGGTCTAGGGTGGACCTACCGGGTTTAGCAGCAGCAGCAGCAAGCAGCAAGCAGCAGCAGCAAGCAGCAAGCAGCAGCACGCGCGAAATGAGTAAACATCAGAACTCTGTGGTGGGGCTGCAGATTCCGGTGCAATTTTGGTGGATGATATCTATCGGTGTGAAGTGCAATCACACAGAGTTTGAGCAGGAAACGCAACGGTGGCGGCCGAGAACAGGATTTGCAAGTGGTGGACCTCACTTTCAAAAACTGCACTTTAGGGCCAAAAACAGCCATTTTTGGGCTTAAAAAGCCCTAGAACACATTCAAAACGGCCAAACGAAGGGAAATGGTGGCTACTCTGCACGTGCGGCTTGACTCCCCTGTCTCAAAGAGCTCTTTGCCGCCCTCTAACTCCATGACATGTCCCGGAACGGCGCAAAAAGGCCCCCAGACGCTTCAAATGCCGACAGCCACAAACCAAGAATAGGCCATATCTTTGGCTACATGGCAAAAAATGCGATTCCGAGGGCACCGACTCCACCCGCAACCCCCCACGTTTTGTGGTTTCCACCCCTTAGAATTGCCCAAACGGACGCCTACACCCTTGTACTTAGGCCCACTAGGCTGCGGCAAGCTGCAAGCTCAAGCCCAAACAGGTGGGTGCCCAAATGGGTCATTAGGGTCCAGTAGGGGCAAAAAGATGACTTTTCTCAAAAATGATCCTAGACCATGTGCGACGCTAAAGCATGTGTTTTTGGACCATTTTGAGCTTGTGGTGGCCCATTTTGGTCCTCCGAAAATCCCAAAATGCCTTGAAAAAAGGCTGTTTTGGGACCAGAAATGGGTCAAGAATGGGTCAAAAACGCGTTTTTCCAAAAATCATCCTAGACCAATTGGGGTGCACAAACAGGTGAAATGAGCCCATTTTGAGCCCATTTTGGGGCATTTTGGCCCCTCAGAAGTCCAAAAAGCCTTGAAAGTGGGCCTCGTGGTGATGGGGTTCACTTGCAAGTTGATTTCACTTTGTCAAGAGCCATCAATGTGTGAATCATTCTTGATGTCCCTCACCAGGCATAGCTGATGTTCCCTCCCCCACCAGCTCGGTCCCAACATTCAGTCTTGATAGGGTTAGGGATAGAGCTGGATTAAGCACCTTGAAATGGTGGACTGGCCACAGTTATGGCTCTGGGTCAGGTGAAAATCCCCAAATGGACAACTGCACACACCAGCCCGACAGGCAGAATACCGCCCATGGCAAATGGCGCACCTGTTCAAGAATCACCCATGTAGCGTCCTGCGGTGCTCAAACTACATTGCTGACCGCGAGGCCAGCGTTGTCAGCAGTTGCATCTTCCCATGAGCTGCAATTTTGCTCTCATCTTCCAGGGTCAGCATTTTCCCTCGAGGTGACGGAAACTCACTTCAACACAGCTGCCAGATTACCCATCTCAAGCAGTCACGGTCCAACCCAACCGTCATCATAACCCGCAAAGTTTGTGGTCCCAGCAACTGACGGTGCACCCAGCAGTGGAGCTGCCAGATTTTGCAAAAGCAAAGCAGAACCCAAAAGTAAGGAGTGGTGTACCGCACTGGGGTTGCATCAGATTGCACCAAGTAAACTCAGTGTCCCTGTATGCCACCGAGGGCACGCAATCTCATCTCTCTGGATGCAAATGCTCGGCACCGCACTACTGTTCTCTCGCCTGGAGGCCACCATTTGCAGCTCACGGCACCCACATCCTCAGGCTGATTCGGGGAAACCGGGTCCCTGAAACGGGGGGGTTTTGGCATGACGCCATGGTGTGATGATCTCGTCTGCAGCTGGCAGCGTCTACTGGCCGATCGCCATTCACTGCCCTTCCCTTCCCTTTCCTTTCCCTTTCCCGGGGTCCAAACGGGGGGGAAGGGCTGTAACTCAACGCCCCCAAGTGTCCGAGGAGCATGCCCATAGTAGGTCATTGGCTGTTGCCAAGCCTCAACGTGGGTTACGGGTAGGGGATTGCGGCTCGGCAACGTATTGAGTTGTGGCACTACAGCTGCTGCTCGCCGAAGGAAGATGGTCTGCCCTTGCTCAGGGGGTGATGGTTGAAGAAGGCACTGAAGAACGCAAAAAGAGGTCCAGCGTCATGCCTCCCAAGGCTATGTATTCCAGGAGTCCCCCCTTCAGGAAACATGACAAAACAAGGTTTGCATTCACCATCACCATTACCCCACCAAACTTCACACCCCCCTCAGTCCCTACCCATCAGCCCCCATGACAGCCCAGCCCAAGAGGGTCCAGTGTCTCCCAAGGCTATGTATTCTGGAAGTCCCCCCTTGATGAAACATGAACACCAAACAAATGGGTCGGGGTGTCATGGGGGCTGATGAGTAGGTTCTGGAGCAGCGCAGGTCAAGTTGTCATGAGTGCGCCACGCATATTTGGAGGAGCCTGTAGCTGTGAGCAGCTCCATGGAATCTGATGAATCGGCAGATTTGGTTCCTGGCAACCAGAAGCAGGGACTCAGGCACCGCGTGGTTTCGCGCCTGCATTCGCTTCAGCAGAGCGCATCAGGAAGGCTATGATGCCAACGCGGAGGAAAATCTGTGCAAGAGCCCCGCAAAGGCAAGCGGTGATCACAGGCTGATGCCGGCGGGCTTCAGCATGGCCAAGAGGAGCTCCTGTGTTTCTCGCACTGAACACCGTAATCAGATGCCCCAAGTTTCGGATGTCGTCGCCCCGGTTGCTGTCTGGGAGCTGATGGAAGCTGGGAGAGAATAATCACCTGCGCGAAAAGGAGACATTGCGGCTTCAGATTATTCGAGATACCCTAGCACCCCGGAGATGAGGGGATGCATAGTGCAAAAAAAGATTATTCGAGATGGCACAGAGGGTGAAGCCGGTTCGGACCCCCGTGGCCATCTTGGGGTCACTTGGGGTGTGTATCTATGTGCCGGCAAGCCGCCATTGGCTGATATCATACTCTCCCATCCACCTGACCTAACCCGATGTGATAGTGTGATAGGTTTGGTCATTGCGGCTATGAGCGGCAATATTCAGTACCGAGGCGCCGCCAGCGGAGATTTATATATCAGAATATCAGGAATCAACAGGGTTTTATTATCATAACGTTTCCGTAATTTTCAGCCTTTCGTTCTGATAGTCAATGTATCGGCGACCGTCAGTTGGCTCGCGATTTTGCGTTAACCGATTGGTTAACTGTTATTTCCAGATATTTTGGCGGATACTCGGTTGAAGGGTCAGATTTCATCAGCAAAGGGTTCGTTGCTTCCGCAATTTTCTAAATAAGCACTCGAAATTTTAATCTGAAATTATCGCGTTGTCGAAATCAGATTTTCGACTTCGACATCGCCGCACTTGATTTGGACTTCTTCATGTGGTCATACTCTTTTCCCTATGCCCGAATCAGGTTTCCCTTATACTTGCCACCCATTTGACTTGGAGATATAAGGGAAACAAAAGCGAATCGTGGGACCACTTTGAATGGCCATATCTACGCGCGAGTGTGAGGAAAGAGAATAAAGAAGGTTGGGTTGCAAGCGCCTTACTCTCAACTTAATTTAGGAAGCATCAAACGCTTTTGGTGTGTACACATGCCCGGTGTAGCAAGGGATAATGGTCAAGAGGGTATAAAGTGATATATAACTCTTGGACCGTGCACCCGAATATTTTAATGCGACTTTCGAGTGTACCGCATGAGTGTTGGGGTTGCATAGATACTTTCCTTGGGTTCCTACGTATTTTTAACGTGAAGTTATGTCCATGGAGGGACATGGCATATCATGGTGGGAGCCACATTTTGAGGGTATGTGTTATATGCATGGTATATGTCTTGATATGCTCACGCCCATGTTCTATATCTTCGTGTGGCCGAAGAGATGGGGAGCCATTTGTGACAAGGGTTTTGCCCATGTCTCAATTGTGGAATTCAAAGCGCTAGACTAAGTCTACCGCATATGTATTGCTCATGGTATGTTTGGCAAGGAGATCGATGAGTGCACTCCCATTTTCATGGGGCATGTAGATACGAGTGGCGAAGGTATCTCCATGCGCCCGATTGGGGATCCAAGTGGGAGAATTGTTCGTAAATGGTTCCAATCATTTGTGTATTGAACCATGAGCGGATATCATGGGTGAGCATAGAGATATACTACCATGACAACTTTGATTTTGGACATATTTTCATGTTTTTGACCTCAATTTATGCTCATTTTTGCGTTTTGTGTACTTACCTGGTCGGCAAACAGCAAGAAGCCTATGGAGAGTCGAATCATGGTATGTTGTTCATATGTTGGCATATGCTTTGGAGTTGAACACCACCATATGCCGGATCGCGTACTCCATTTGGCTTGGCGCACGAAGGATCACAAGAATTGGTCTCAAGATCATGGGCTGACTTGGGCAGTGCGTGGCGCCCATATATGAAAGGGTTTCGAGGGTAAAATGGGGATGTACATGGGCATTGGCCTTTGGTCTCTATCCTCCATGAATATTAGACTTCGATTCCATGCATGCTTTGAGCCTTTGGATAAGTGGTAACCTCAATTTTGAGCATATATTTGATATATGGCCAATATGGTGTGAATTGGCAGTTTTTTGGGATGTTATGAGTTCAAACTCATGGGGCATATCTCCAAGCCCATTCGACTCCAAGTCCAACCAAGATTCTGTCAGGGTAGGGCATGGTCCTGAGTGCCACTCTAGGTCATGACACGCCACCTCCCCTATTGGGCTAGGATATATAAGCTTGGGAGTGAACACATTTTTGGGGTTTGTGTATTGACTTGTGACACATGGCATTCAGCCATCTCATTTGACCTGGTTCAGGGCAATACATTGGTGAGTCAAGGGAAGGTCTTGAGTCCAGGGAATGAGGGGTTAATGGGTGTGAATGTGTATGTTTACCTCTTTCCCCAACTTTGCTTTATTTGTGTTCATATGCCAATTTCAGTGCTTTCTTCCTTGGTGCAATTCTTGTACATGCCCGCCACCGTGGGAATACCGGTGTGCTGAACGAAAGCCCGCAGCCTGATTTGGATTGTGAATTGGGTCATTGCTGTATTTGTGGGATCTGGTTGCCATTCAGGGTTGAAGGAGAATTTTATTTTCTATATTTTTGGATTTGGAACCTTGGATATTGAGCAATGCAATCGTTGATCAGGAGCAAATCGGCAGGGGTTACAGGCGGAAGGGGCACAGCGGGGGCCGGTCCTGGTAGGGACCTTCTTTATGGTAGCAGAGGCTTACCTGCTGCCCCTACCAACCGCCGACCCGGGGACTTGGGCCCTTATGAGCCCTGCCCAAGTACGCCCCGGGTGCGTATTGTGGACTCGGTGGAGACCACGCCGGAGATTGGAGCCATAGAAGAACCGAGACGTTCAAGAGCATGGCGAACTCCGGAAGTTGAAGCCCGAAGAGAAGTACGACATTCGGGAAGAGGAGGACGTGATATGGAGGACCTGGTCTCCATGTGTGAACGTCGCTGCCGAAAGGCATGCAACCTCCGCTCCGCCGCGGAGGACTCTGATGAGGCCTGCCATTCAGGCAGCAGTGGAGGACGGGCCCGGCGCTACCGGAACCGCGGGTCACCCAAGTCCGCGGCAAGGGACGCCGGGGCTATGGACACGGACCCCAGCCCGGTCAGGCTGTGGGAATCCGAGGGGCACTTCGAGGGCTATCGGAAAGCCTACGAGCCACCTTCGGAGTCGGAGACGCCCGCGCCGATCGCCAGGGCGCATACAGCCGCCGAGCCCGCCCTGCAGCACGACGCCGAGGGCTTGGAGAGGCCAGCCAGGGCCCGGACGGCACCTGTGCCCCGGCACACGGGACCAGAGACGGACGCCATAGGCGATACGCCCATGGGCGATGAGTCTGAGGTGCCGGGAACCGCGGGTTGCGCTGAATCCGGCGGAAAGCACGCTGCGTGCCACTGCGAGCACGTGTCCTTCCTCATGGGCAAGTACCCGAAGATGGGGATGGACGCCATCGTGCATCGCCTTGACCGCCTGGACAACGCCAAGGACGGTCTAGAGGAGGACGTTGCGGGGATCCTGGACGACCAGTCGGCCGCGGAGAACCACATGGAGGAGCTGCGAGCGGATCAGGCCCGGTACCGGGAGAATCTGGAGTTGGCCCTGCAGAAGCAGCAGCAAGTGGTGGACAGCCTACTCCACTTAGTGGAGGGCATGTCGGGACGCCTGAAAAGGCTAGAGGAGCTACAGCCCCTCGCCTCGGGTCCGGAGCTCCCGGCAAAGCCGGCCGCGGTAGAGCTGGTTGAGCGGGTTAAGACCCTCAGGAGCGCCATGGAGAAACCCATGGGCGGCCCTGCAGAGGCACCATACGCGCCTCCGCGTGTTGACCCGGGTGCGCTGCCGTTTGTTCCCATGTTCAGCGAATCCACAATGCTCGGGGAACACACGGCACCGGCTGGGTCCATGCGGGAAGGGCACGTAACCACGGACCCGAGGAGCCTGACGGTACAGATGTCCCATGCCGCCCAGGATGTACCGATCACGACGAATATGGTAGTGTATGCGGAAGAGAAGATCGAGAACCACACCATGCAGGGGCGAACCATGGGAAGCGCCGACGGACATGGTCGAGGTCATCCAGGCGGAAACCTGTGGGCGAAGGACCCCAATACGGGGATATGGACGGCCGATGGAGCAAATCCTTCCCGCATTCCAAACCCCATGGGTTCAGGCCCAACTGGACCGCACTCCATGGAGGAGAGGGATGTACGGGGAGTGTACTCACACCCCCCGGCCAAAGGTGGTATCCGTCTCGGTGGAGTGGTGGCTGGCGACGTCGGAGACCCCATCAGGATTGACGACCTCAGGGGAATCAAAATCCCCTACTATGATGGCAACCCTTCCAACCTGGACGACTTCATCCTGGATTGGGAGGACTTCGCCGAGGAGGTCGTCGGCGAGATGCGGGGAGCGCCGCGGGATAAGTGGGTATGCCGGACATTCCCACACCGCCTGGCGCGGGACCTGAAGGAGGAGCTGAGGGATCAGATCCGCGAAGGATTGATCCGCACGGAGCAGGCCTGCCTCCAGTGGCTGGAGGATGAGGAGCGGGTGGACGCTCCGAATCAGAAGCTGGAGGACCTGTGGTCCATCCCACTGCCGCTGGACCGCGGTGAGTTGCGGGTCCGGGAGTGGAACAGGTATCTGCGGAAGTACCGCAGATGCCTCAAGCTGGTGGAAGACTGGAACGAGGCCAGTGAAATCCGCCACTTGCTGAAGGACGTCCTCCCCAGCAACTGGAAGAGGCGAGTGGAGGACGAGGAGAAGAAGCGCGCCAAGAAGCGGGTGGCGGTGCGGATCATGGCGGCGGAGGATACCCATTCGGGTATAATGGAGTTCTTCAGGAGGAACCTGGGCGAACCCAACCGGATGTTGGGACTGAAGAACGCCGTGTACGTGGAGGTGTTTGGAGACTCCATGGGGCAAAGGTTGCTGCGCCTCAATAACGTGGAGTGGAGGCGCAGGGAGCCGCTGAGGATGCAGGTCATCTTCGCCCGCATGAGCCTGGACGAGATCGTGAAGTACATCACGGTTGAGTTGAAGCTCAATGCGAAGAACGAGGCCCACGTGCAGGATCGACATGGTCATGGACAACGAGGCCACCGAGAAGACCGCCACCATCGGGAGATCCAGGAGGACATGGCCAACTCTGCGGAGGATGGTAGTGGAAGTGGCCAAGACCACTGGTCCCGGGAGGATCACGAGGAGGCCCATCTCTTCGCGTTCGTGGCGCACAACGTGAAGAACCATGGGCAGGATCGGTCCAGATGGAGCCAGGTGGGACCCAGGAAGAACAGAGAAGGACCAAGGAGGATCGGGAACCCACGAATCTCGTTCCGGGAGTACAGATCTCAGCACGACGGGTGCTGGGTCTGTTATGGCAAGGGAAACAACCATGCACACGACCACCGTCAGTGCAAGGTGTATGAGGTGGACAAGAAGGCCTACTTCGCAGCCCACCCCGAGAAGAAGCCCAAGGAGCAGCGGATTTCCGATTCGAAGGCGAAGGGCGGAGACGGGGGAAAAGGCCAAGGCAAAGGCCAAGGAAAAGGCGGAGGAAGAGGCTATGGTGGTGGACCTGGCCAGGACCGACGAGTAAGGTCGATCGAGGAAGTTGCTGAGGACATGTTGAGGACGTTGGAGGAACTCAAGGCCCAGCAGCGTGGTGGACAAAGTCCTGGCGGATCACAGCCGGAAGGGGCTGCGGGAAGCCAAGTCTAGAGGAGCCCCCACGGGAGTGGGACCTCGGAGGTCTCTCCTCCGAAAATCAGTGGAATCCCAGAGAAAGAGAAGGCACATCGGGTGCCGAAGAAGGCTCCAGAAGAGCCAGAACCACTGAGCTTCGCCACTCACAACCCCTGGAGCGCCCTGCCAAGGGAAGTACATGTGGGTACGGGACATGGCAAGAAGGAAGGAGCGACCACGGAGAGCCCCGTGGATGGGCAGGACCAACCCAAGATCTACACCATCCGTGACCATACCCTTGAAGTCCTGATGCACCCAGATGTGCTAGAGTTGCATGCCGTGAGAGTCGTCCATACACCTCATGGCGACGAGCGGCAGTTGCACTTGAAAGTGCGAGTACGGTGCGGACGAGAGGAGAACGTGGTGGATGTGTTAGTGGATACGGGTGCCCAGGTGAGCCTGGTCCGGAGAGGGTTGTTCCAGGAGGAATTCCTGCAGCCCAGCCGGAGACCGGTCCGCCTGAAGGTCGCCAACGGAGAGATCATGGGTTGTGGTACCCATGAGGCCACTATCAGCATGGAATTCTGGGAGCATGAGCGCTTGAACCGCCCTGATCAGGCGAAGAGAAGCACTCTATCCGGGAACTTCTACGTGGCCGACATTACAGATTGGGATATGATCATGGGGTATGACTTCATGGTGGTAAATGCCATTGGAGCCCTTCCCCATCGTGCAACGCTGGTCCGGGAGGATGATGAATGCCTCACATGGCTGTCCACGGACTATGCATGCGGATCATTGCAATGGAATGCTGAGGAAGAGGACCGGATTGTCCGAGCGGTGCAAGCTGTGGGGGCCAAGTCCAGAGGAGACCGCGGAGTTCAGCTCACGGAATATGGAATGGCGCCACAGGTGTACGACAGGATGATCCAGACGCTGGGAGCCGAAGCGCCCGAGACGGACGTCTTCGCTTCCCGGGATGCCCCACTTCTGCGGAAGTGTAGGAGGCATAGGCATCGAGGAGACTCAGCCTGGCACAGGCATTGGGGTTTGAAGGAGTGGGGACCCATGTATTGGCATGGCAATACCAGACGTACGGTAGAGAAGATCATCGCGGATAGGGCGAAGGGGATCCTGGTCATAACCGGCATAGGATCCACCCCATGTCCGCTGGAGGGTCTCAAGTTGGCGCTGGACTCCATCACCCTGAACGAGATGTCATTCGGGCCAGAGGAGGAGTTGTTCATCGACGCCAAGGGTGTATCAATGCCCTCCCCGGGTCAAGCGTGGGGTACCAAGGCTTTCCTGGTGGATGGGGCGCAAGCCCAGCCCAGGGGTGATGAAGCATTCATCCGTAGGGTGGAGGCGGTGCCCATGAAGGTCATGTTTGAGCCCAAGGAGGGGACGGATCAGCCAATTGATGGCATTGACGTCCTCTCCTACGCCGGGATCGACGACGTCGTCAACTACATGCGGATGGGGATGCACGACCGTGTGGCAGCCAAGAAGAGGCGGGCCATGGTCACATCTCCGCATTGGTGGGATGACAAGATGTTGGTCACCGGCAAGTACGAGAAGGATGAGTTCGTGGCGAGGGTTATGGATCACATCGCGGACCAATACGATGGTCCGGTTGGGTCGGACCCACCAACGTGGGGTTTTCCAAGAGTGGGCACCGGTAGCAACGAGCACCAGCCCGAGGCCGCAAATGTTTGACGATTATTGGTGGGAAGCGCGCCCCACGACGATGAAGACGGCATATCGGACGAGGAGAAGTCGGACTCGGACCCAGAAGAGGCCTATACCGCAGTGCGGTCGGTTGTATCTATACCGAAGCAAGCGGCTGAAGAGGCCCAGGAGAACCCGAAGGTCGCCGAGCTAAAGGAGAGGCTGATCAAGGCCTATCCACGGCTATTCAGTGGCGTCGCCAACAAGAACCCTCCAGATCGTGGGAGGTTTGGTACAGCGAAGATCAAGCTGAAGCCGAACCCGAAGATCTATCGTCATCGGGAGTACCAACTTCAGGGCGATTGGGCCGAGGCCATGAAGAAGCTGTTGGCCGAGTTCATTGAGCGGGGATGGATCGAACCCTCCGACAGTGAGTGGGTCAGCCCAGCCTTCATCGTGCCCAAGAAGGAGAAGGGCGAGTGGAGGTTGGTGGTTGATTACAGAGGTTTGAACGAGCAGACCGAGCACGACTCGTACTCGCTTCCCCTGATCGACTCCATCCTCCAAAAGCAACAGAAAAAGCGGATTTTCACGGTGTTGGACCTGAAACACGGTTACCACCAGATGCCGCTACACCCGGACTCCAGGCCCTGCACAGCGATGTCGACGCCGCTGGGGCCCATGCAGTGGAAAGTGGTGCCTATGGGTGCCAAGAATGGCAACGCCGCTTTCCAGCGCATGATGGAGGACCTACTCGGTCCTGTCCGGGACTGTGCCGATCCCTTCGTGGATGACATCATCATCGGGTCCGGCACGGAGAACATGACTGAGGACGAGCTCATCGACGCGCATGAGAAGGATCTGCGCCGAGTGCTCAGCGAATTGGATAAGCACAACATGGTGTGCAAGCCCACCAAAGCCTCACTCTTCGTGAAAGAAGTGGAGTTCGCGGGTCACGTGGTTGGTCACGGGCAACGCCGTCCCATGCCTGGGAAGCTGGCGTCCCTGCAGCACTGGGAGAAGCCCCAGACCATCAGCGAACTCCGATCCTTCATGGGGTTCTGCAACTACTATTCGGGCTATGTCCGGATGTATGCAGAACTGTCGGGGCCGCTGCACAAGATGCTGCAGGTGGGGAAGTTCGATGGCCGGAAGGGGAGCAAGAAGAAACTTGCCTGGACCCCTGAGGCTGAAGATGCGTTCAACCGCCTGAAGGAGCGACTCCTGGGGCAGTTGGGGCTGTTCCTGGTGGACCCGGACAAGGGATTCGTGCTACGGACAGACGCCTCGGACTATGCCGTGGGGGCAGTCCTCGAGCAAGTCCGGGACGACGGGACTCATGTTCGCGTGGCGTTTTGGAGCAGGATCCTGGCCGAGGGCCAACGCCGAACATGGACCGCGAGGGAGAAGGAGACATACGCCATTTTATGTGCGCTCAGGAAGTGGTCTGGCCACATCGGACTGCAGCCGGTGGTGGTTTGCACGGACCACCAGTCCCTACAGAGCTGGCACAAGGAGCATGTCGACAACCCCTCAGGACCAGCGGCTAGGAGGGCCCAATGGCACGAGATGTTCGCCAAGTTCGACCTCAGCGTCGTGTATGTCCCGGGGAAGGACAACACTGTGGCAGATTGCCTCAGTCGATGGGCCTACCCCGCGGGCAAGGCTTGGATGGACATATCCAGCCATGGGGACGCCGAGGAAACCGAGGAGGCCAAGCGCATCATCGAGATGGAAAAGGTCATGGAGCAAGAAGGGGTCAAGTGCTTTGTGGTAATGGCAAACCGTACGGATCTGGCCAAGTTCCGGGGTGCCCGCGTCCAAGCTATTCGAGAGGAAACCCCCGAGCAATGGATGGTGGCCCCTGTAGAGCTAGTCAGGTCGCTGCTCACAGAGGACTGGTCGGATGACTACGCGGCATCCGAGCACTGGAGCAAGTACTGGAATGCCGTGAGCGCCCCGTCGGACGACGAATGGCCCGAGGGCTTGACCGAGGATGGCGACAAGTTGTTCCTCAAGGACAAGCTGCTGGTGCCCGAGAACCGAGTGGAGGAGCTCATTGACCATTGGCACAACGCCCAGCTCATGCACCCTGGTCGAGACAAGATGCAGCAGGACCTGGAGTGGCGTTTCAAGTTCCCTCCTGGGTACTACGCCATCCTGGATAGGTACTGCAGCGACTGTGCCGTGTGTCGGGCCACGAAGAGCCCCAACCACTCCACAGCGGGCAACCCGGTGTATACGGCTATACCGGAGGCCCCTATGCGGTCCGTGGCCATGGATGTGTTCACCATGCCTGAGGTCACCGTGGACGGGGAGATTTACGACTGTGTCATCCTGGCGGTGGACAGGCACAGCGGGTATATCGTGGCAGTCCCGGGCAAGAAGTCCAAGAAGAAGGACAAGAAGGACAAGCATGGAGTGGGGCTGCAGGCCAAGACCGTCGCTAATGCCATGATCAGGCATTGGCTGACGAGTTTCGATATCCCAGCTGTCATCTGCAGCGATCGGGGCAGTCAATTTGTGGGGACGTGGTTCAAGACGATGTGCAAGCACATGGGGACTCGGCACGCCAAGACCGTGGCGTACCACAGCCGGTCGAATGGCTGTGCTGAGGTGGCCGGGCGGCAGATGTTCGAGAAGTTCTGCCAGCTGCACATTGACGAACCGGGCCGGAACTGGTATAATTCGCTGTGGAGGGTACTCCAAGCGTATCACAACCTTCCGGGGCCCACCGGACTGTCGCCCCATCGCATCCTGTTCCTACGGGATCGAGTGTCACGCACTCTCCCGTGGATGAACCATGGCAAAGTGGCCCGGGATGCGAATGCCATGATGGCTGAGGCGGACGACACGGCGGCCAAGGTGTGCAAGACACTTCAGGACGAGCAGGACAAGAGGGCCAAGTACTTCAAGCAAGGGAAGGTCCAGAAGTATGCTCTCCAAGACACCGTGTGGGTGGAGCGGCACCACAAGGATGTCCTGTCCAGGCATCGGCAGGCATCTTGGTATGTGCCGGGGGTAATCGTGCGGAAGGTCGGGCAGGATGTGTATGCGGTTCGTGTGGGGGATAACAAGATCCTGGACCGCGACCATACCCAGCTTCGTCCCCAAGCACCAGACCCCAGCGGACGTCCCGTCACCTTCGAGTTCACGGCCGGCGTTGTGGACTCGGACGACGAGGGTGAGGACAACGACTTCACCGCCGAGAAGATCCTGGCGGACAAGCCGGACCCGGGGACGCCTGGGGGTAGGCTTTATAAAGTCGGTTGGAAGGGTTTCGCCGCATCCAGGGATTCGTGGGAGCCTCCGAGCAGTTTTGTGCCGAGGTATACCACGGTCTGGATGGACTACCTAAAGAAAAAGAACATTTCTTTGGATGTCAAGGACGTGTTGGTCCACTTGGTAGCTGCTGTAGCACCATAATGGATCCCCCTTGGCATTTTGTTTGTTTCTGTGATTAAGGAGATAAGTGAGGGCGTTCATCCGGGGATTTTTCGGCCTTGATCGGCCATATACCCCCTTCACTCGATCTCCACATATGTATTTCATTGTGGTATACTTTTTTAGGTCGACCGACGACATTTCTCTATCTTTGATCCCCTTGGTCCATGTTGTAGATCAAGAGGAGACCGGATATGGCGTAGGGCACCTATTTTCAGTGTCCTCACCCCTCCCTTGGGGCATGGAGGACGCCTACGACGTGTGTGGGGCCTCCATGTGTCCTTGGGACATGGGAGGGGGGGTTGGAGCCCATTGGGGTCCTCCCGTCGTCTCTTCACTTGTTTCCGAGCGGATACAACGCTCTTGGAAGGGGGGTGAAGCCGGTTCGGACCCCCGTGGCCATCTTGGGGTCACTTGGGGTGTGTATCTATGTGCCGGCAAGCCGCCATTGGCTGATATCATACTCTCCCATCCACCTGACCTAACCCGATGTGATAGTGTGATAGGTTTGGTCATTGCGGCTATGAGCGGCAATATTCAGTACCGAGGCGCCGCCAGCGGAGATTTATATATCAGAATATCAGGAATCAACAGGGTTTTATTATCATAACGTTTCCGTAATTTTTCAGCCTTTCGTTCTGATAGTCAATGTATCGGCGACCGTCAGTTGGCTCGCGATTTTGCGTTAACCGATTGGTTAACTGTTATTTCCAGATATTTTGGCGAATACTCCGTTGAAGGGTCAGATTTCATCAGCAAAGGGTTCGTTGCTTCCGCAATTTTCTAAATAAGCACTCGAAATTTTAATCTGAAATTATCGCGTTTTCGAAATCGGATTCTCGACTTCGACATCGCCGCACTTGATTTGGACTTCTTCGAGTGGTCATACTCTTTTCCCTATGCCCTAATCAGGTTTCCCTTATACTTGCCACCCATTTGACTTGGAGATATAAGGGAAACAAAAGCGAATCGTGGGACCACTTTGAATGGCCATATCTACGCGCGAGTGTGAGGAAAGAGAATAAGGAAGGTTGGGTTGCAAGCGCCTTACTCTCAACTTAATTTAGGAAGCATCAAACGCCTTTGGTGTGTACACATGCCCGGTGTAGCAAGGGATAATGGTCAAGAGGGTATAAAGTGATATATAACTCTTGGACCGTGCAACCGAATATTTTAATGCGATCTTCGAGTGTACCGCATGAGTGTTGGGGTTGCAGAGATACTTTCCTTGGGTTCCTACGTATTTTTAACGTGAAGTTATGTCCATGGAGGGACATGGCATATCATGGTGGGAGCCACATTTTGAGGGTATGTGTTATATGCATGGTATATGTCTTGATATGCTCACGCCCATGTTATATATCTCCGTGTGGCCGAAGAGATGGGGAGCCATACGTGACAAGGGTTTTGCCCATGTCTCAATTGTGGAATTCAAAGCGCTAGACTAAGTCTCCCGCATATGTATTGCTCATGGTATGTTTGGCAAGGAGATCCATGAGTGCACTCCCATTTTCATGGGGCATGTAGATACGAGTGGCGAAGGTATCCTTATGCGCCTGATTGGGGATCCAAGTGGGGGAAATGTTCGTAAATGGTTCCAATCATTTGTGTATTGAACCATGAGCGGATATCATGGGTGAGCATAGAGATATACTACCATGACAACTTTGAATTTGGACATATTTTCATGTTTTTGACCTCAATTTATGCTCATTTTTGCGTTTTGTGTACTTACCTGGTCGGCAAACAGCAAGAAGCCTATGGGAAGTCGAACCATGGTATGTAGTTCATATGTTGGCATATGCTTTGGAGTTGAACACCACCATATGCCGGATCGCGTACTCCATTTGGCTTGGCGCACGAAGGATCACAAGAATTGGTCTCAAGATCATGGGCTGACTTGGGCAGTGCGTGGCGCCCATATCCGAAAGGGTTTCGAGGGTAGAATGGGGATGTACATGGGCATTGGCCTTTGGTCTCTATCCTCCATGAATATTAGACTTCGATTCCATGCATGCTCTGAGCCTTTGGATAAGTGGTAACCTCAATTTTGAGCATATATTTGATATATGGCCAATATGGTGTGAATTGGCAGTTTTTTGGGATGTTATGAGTTCAAACTCATGGGGCATATCTCCAAGCCCATTCGACTCCAAGTCCAACCAAGATTATGTCAGGGTAGGGCATGGTCCTGAGTGCCACTCTAGGTCATGACACGCCACCTCCCTCATTGGGCTAGGATATATAAGCTTGGGAGTGAACACATTTTTGGGGTTTGTGTATTGACTTGTGACACATGGCATTCAGCCATCTCATTTGACCTGGTTCAGGGCAATACATTGGTGAGTCAAGGGAAGGTCTTGAGTCCAGGGAATGAGGGGTTAATGGGTGTGAATGTGTATGTTTACCTCTTTCCCCAACTTTGCTTTATTTGTGTTCATATGCCAATTTCAGGGCTTTCTTCCTTGGTGCAATTCTTGTACATGCCCGCCACCGTGGGAATACCGGTGTGCTGAACGAAAGCCCGCAGCCTGATTTGGATTGTGAATTCGGTCATTGCTGTATTTGTGGGATCTGGTTGCCATTCAGGGTTGAAGGAGGATTTTATTTTCTATATTTTTGGATTCAGAACCTTGGATATTGAGCAATGCAATCGTTGATCAGGAGCAAATAGGCAGGGGTTACAGGCGGAAGGGGCACAGCGGGGGCCGGTCCTGGTAGGGACCTTCTTTAAGGGTGAGCGACTAAGAAAACTCCGGCAAGGAAAGAAAGACATATTGCAGAGCTCAGGCCCGTTCACATCAGGGTTAACGATTATCCCTGTGCCAGGCTGCAGGGGCTGGACTGGGCGGGAAGAAAATTGCTCTGCCGGGGGGGGGGGGTGATGGGGAAGCTCATTCTCCCAACCCCTCCCCCCCCTCCCTCCTTGGCTGCCGTGACGGGAGGGGGGTGGTTCAGGGCGGGGGCGCCCGACCTGGCGTGCTGCCCGGGGTGGTCAACCAAACATCTATGGCTCAAAATGATACCCACGTCGCGCTGATCCTTTTGACCACTCAAATGTGTGGGGGGAAAAAAATTGGTGGAAAAAAATTTTTCGGGCCAAATTTTGTGTTCCTGTGCCTTTGGCGCCAACATCTGTTCTTACACAAAACAAACGGCCCGACACGGGACGCCATTTCTCCAACCCCCCTCCCCCTCCTTTGGCGGGCGTCCATGTCACCCCCCCCCCCCAAAGAGCAATTTTCAGGTTGCCCTGAGTGTAGACAAAGCCCCCCTCAATATTGGTCATATTGTAAACTCATCGTATCAGCACACGTGCGCTGTATGATGCTGGGACCACAGGATGCATCGGTCCTTTTGTGCCACGTTTGGGTGTGATACTCTGGGCCTATGATTCTGGCTAGTACCAGTAGTAAGAAAAAGTGCTTTTCCAATGCTTTGGGGTATACTTTAGTTGTATTACAGGTGCTCTAAGCACTCATGCATTTTTATCTTAGTATTGGCCCAACCAAAATGGGTGATAACACATTTTGACCTATGGCACCAAACACTAAATCAGGATGTGGTGTGGACCCCTTTATCCCCAAGCTATAGGCACTGAAACATCTTTTCCTGGGTTGCTGAGGCACTGATATACTGAGGGCAGAGCCTAAGAACTTATCTATGTTTTCTCATGAATTCTTAGACATCCTAGTGGTATGCACCCTAGGGGGCTGGGGCACCTCTTTTTGAGAGGTCCTGGGCTCAATACCCAGTCAGCCTAGCTAAGTAGGAATATCCCATGTGACATGGCAGTGACCTCAGCGCCACAAGCCATGCCACCTCAGCACCTATGGGACCCAAAAAGAAAGCGTGCACATCTCAAGATGGCACTGTGGATGAGAGTGAGCCCTTGGGGCAGTTTTTCAATCAATTTTTCTCAAACATGTAAAATATTTCATCCTTAGTTGCAATGTATGCTAATTGCTGTGGTCTATTGTTGATAGTTGTCTTTATCTAACTCTTTGTGACTGCAGCCCTTCATGCTTTGATCCCGATCTTCTTCTACTTGCTTATCTCTGGCTTGGGTTATCCTGTGGTGGTTGTATTTCAACAATAAAACATTTTCCTCATCAAAAACAAGCAGCAGGAAACCCTACACCAGCAGCAAGCAGCAGGAGAGGCACAACAAACACACAGTGTTGAAATCACTATAAAACGTTCTGGTAGCAGAGGCAGACTATCTCTGCGTACCAGCAGCAACCCCGTGCCGTACATCCAGTGCGCCGAGATCAGTCATATAGAAACAAGAAGGGCGAACGAATATGGACACCAAGAAGGAGGACACCAACGTGAGGACGGCGCCTGAGGCACCAACAATGCCAGCACCTAGTGAACCTGGACCTGGACCCAGCGCTGTACCTTCGGAGCCCTTACATGGGCCAGTGGACGTGGCGGAGGATTCTCTGGAAGGACTTCAGTCGGTCTTCCGGGCCCTCTCAGTCGAGGAGGTGGACACCCATCCTGTGAAGAGAAAGAGAGAGAGAGAGAAGGATGCTGGAGAAAGCATAGCAGACGAAGGAGCCGACAAAGGGCACGACTCGACAAATGATCCTACCTTCGAGGGCACACCAAGCGCTTCTGTCCTCCACGCATCACCCTCTCCTACTACCACCACACTCCCAACTCCACACCCAGCCGCTGCAACATCCACACCCATAACCAACCCGCCTATGGCTGAGGGCACAGGCTTTACTGGTATGCCTACCTACCCTGCCTATGGTGTGAATCCACCTACCACTGCGTTTCCAGAGGCAACTACTACCAGTGAGCCGGTGGCCTCCAGTTCTGTGCCGCGATGGTATGCGGCTGACTATCACCATTCTCTACCCGCTACGGGAGGATGTTCCTGGGTATGCAACCCTGGGTGGGCTGAGGAGAGGACCTGAGTCATGCGGGAGCAGGAGTAGAGGATCGGGGAGATCCTCCAACAGGTCCCTGACGCGGTCGGAGATCAACGAGGTGCTCCGAGGAGCCACGTCTAAAATTGTTGGCGACCTCACTCAAGAGATTCGAGATAAACTGGAACCCCTGATACCGCCCCAAGCGTCACCTACCACGGTGGAAATGTCACCCCATCGAGTACAAGCCAACCACCTGGTGGCAGGGCTGACAAACACCCTGGGGAGCCTGAGGAGCCGACCGATGCCGACCCCTGCAGCGATACCTAGAAGCCCTTTTGTGCCGAGGACGGCCCAGCCACCCTACAGTCACGTGGGGAATTCTACGCGAGCCGAGCTGGAGCGGCTGGGGCTGACAGCCCTGAGGGCAATGGTGGATGTGGAGCCCTACGGCTCCAGTGACCTAGGCGGAGATCCCTCTGATGATGACCCGCCGTCGATGACTTCTGCTTCGCCCTCAGAGGACGACGACCCGGATGACCTCGAGAACCCAAGTGGGAAGAAGAAGAAGAACAAGAAGAAGACCCGACGCCCTGGGGGACGCAGGTCTCAGGATACTAAGGCTATTGCCACCTCCAAGATGATGGTGAACCTGCCTGAGTTCACAGGCAAGGACCTCAGCGAATTCGCTGAGAATTTTGGCCGGTTTCTTCGATTGACCGGCCAAACCCACGCTAGTGGACGGGTTAAGTGCGATCTGCTCCTGCAGTGTTGCAAGACCAAGTACCTGGAGAAGCAGGTCAAGCAGATCATGACTAAGTCCGCCACCTTTGCCGACGTGTTGGTTGCCCTGGAGAGGCAGTACCCAACCTATGAAACCGACCTCTCCATCAGGGCCGAGATCCAGAACCTGCCCATGCTGCCAACAACCCCAAACCTGGCAGGTCTCTGAGCTATTGGCTG
This sequence comes from Eutreptiella sp. 'Long Island Sound 2002', assembly GCA_964036045.1. Lineage (NCBI taxonomy): Eukaryota > Euglenozoa > Euglenophyceae > Eutreptiales > Eutreptiaceae > Eutreptiella > Eutreptiella sp. 'Long Island Sound 2002'. The sequence goes on from OZ038383.1 coordinate 14,838,916, forward strand.
ACCTGCATCACTGGGCTGGACGATTGACGCCCGGTTCCTACAGCAGCGACGACCTGCTTTTCTCGTTGGTGGCTAAGCTCCCTCGAGAGCTGTGGGACGAGTGCCGTTCAACGGCAGAACGCAGGGCTAGAGCCCTCCACTGTGAGGATCTATGTGTACTACTCCTGGAGCTGGCGCTGGAGAAAGAAAGCGACCAGCACCTGAACAACTACCGTCCTGGAGGTGGAGCCTCTGGAGACCAAGGCAAAGGGTACCAAGGATCCAGACCTTGACAGGGGACTATCCCCGAACACGCCCGTATCATGGAAAACGTCAAGGAGCTCTTCTGGTGTGATGCCAGAGACGAGCAGGGCCACATGCAGCACGCCCCTGACTGCGAGCAGCGAGATTGCTTCGTAGTCCAAGGGAAGAAGCAGGAGACCAACACCGGCGCCAAGTGCAAGATGCCGGATCACTACAGGTGTACCATCACCTGTGCCTGCTGTGGTAAGAGGAAGCACCATGAGGATGAGTGCCACCACAAGCAGCGCCTGTCGGCGAAGCTGAAGGGTGAGGATCCTGGCAAAGGCTCTGGCAAAGGTGGAGGCAAAGGCAAAGGCGACGGCTCCGGCAAAGGCAAGTCGAAAGGACGTGGACAAGGGCAAGACAAGAGTCAAGGTGGAGGAGGAGGAGGCGCTAACCGCCAACCAGACAAGGACAACAAGAATGCTGACAGGAACGGAGGCAACCCCAACCCTAATCCAGGGGGGAACTCCGAGCCCTCTGGAGGGCAGTCTGGTCCCACCACACGCTCGCAGACGCAGGCCCAGCGAGAACAGGGGGCCAAGCGTGAGCATGAAGGTGGTGATGACGGCAACACTAAGCAGGGAAGCCGTTTCATGAGGATAGCCCGCAAATTGCGGAACAAGGGGTTCGAGGTGACCTGTCCCGCGGAGTTCTGACGGGGACGCTCCGGTGGGGACCTGGACCTGGTGTTTTGGGTACGTATCCGACTAGGGGGACGCGAATACCTGGGGGTATTGGATACCGGAGCCACCATATCTATAGTGGCCAAGAAAATTTTACCTTGTGGGAGCCTGAAGAACACCCTGACCACCGCGGCTATAGGACCGGGGGATGGACATGTGGTGCACAGCTGCGGGGACCGTGAAGTGGAGGTACCTATGGGCTCACGAACTATCGCCCATCGGTTCTATGTGATGGACACTGAGGCCTTCGACTTTGTATTGGGGACTGACTTCTTCGTGCAGCACTCCCAGGTACAATCCCTGACGCTGCAAGCGCCTACCTCCTCTACGTGGACCACGGCAGTGGCAGAGAGTCTGTGCCACTGGAGCAGTCGGAACACACGTGAGCCACCTGAGGCTATCGAAGGAGGAGCCCTCGAACATGATGGCGGCCTCCAAAACTGAGGACTATCAACTATTGGGGGAAGTCCTAGACCAAGGTGTGAGGGAGTTGGGTTACTCTAGAGAAGACCTGAGTGTGGAGTTGTTCGCCAGCGACAAGCAACATGTACTGGACCTTTACTGCAGCAAGGGGAAGAACTGCAGCTACAAATTTTATTGGCCCTCATTCGGGATGGCCTACGGGAACCCCAGGTTCAGTGAGCTGGGGAAGGTCTTGACCAAGGTGGCCTTGGAACGTTCCCGTATGGTCCTGTGTTCTGCCGATTGGGGAGCCTATGGGGGCAACGAGTACTGGCGAAACCTCCTTGACAGGCTGACTATCAGCTCTATTCGGTTACCTGATGAGGCCATCTACGTGTCTCTGGGGCGTAAGATGCCTATTGGGAAACCCGGATGGGGGAGTATGCTCAGCGTGGTGGACAGAGGTTTTACCTCCATCCCCGGGGAGGACTTGGACTCGAATCTGGTCCAGGCTATACAACGAGAAAGCGATGGACTCGCCTTGGGTGACTTAAAGGATCGACTACGACCTCAAGATGCTATTGAGCCTATACCCGGAGGAGATGAATACGTTGTTACTAAAACCAACGCCCCCAAACTCTCCCTGCCATGTACCTGTTCCTGATGGAGTCTCTGAGTGTGGACTATCCGAGCCACCTAGATCTATCCACTCAGATGACGAAACTGAGCACGACGCCTTCTTCGTGCAGACATGTGTGGAGGAAGTGGAGAACGCCGAGCACGTCGCCCCACTGGAACCCCTACTCTCCATGAGGGTTGAAGACCCCATGGACGAAGAGCTGGACCTCCGATCCAGGCTAAGGGAGTATGTGTACTCCAAGAGGAAGTTGGTGGCAAAAAAGCTATGCTACGCTAAGCCTACCCGCAGCTCATGGCCACTGAAGCAAGGACGTATGGGAGATCTATCCCCATTGGAGGAGGACCTCGAACAGAAGATCACCACCTGGCAAAGGGACGTAGATCTTAAGCTCATGAAGAGCGTGTGGGGTGCCCATGTGAGGACCCCAGAGGAGGACGACCTCTCGGAGGAATGTGTATGTGAACCCCCTCGAGCGTGCCTATGTTGCCATCGTCCACCAGAGATGGTTGAACGAGACCTACTATATGCCTACCAAGGGTTGAAGGATACTACCAAGGGCGAAGAGTCGGTGGAGGATCATCTCCCGACTTCTATTACGCAGGGGGCAAGCATCTTACACTCTGACGAGGACATGGAGGACAAGATCAAGCTAATGGACCCGCGGGTGCAGACACTTATAAGGACCTATCTGGAGGTGTTCGGGGAACTACCCCCTCCAGCTTCATGTGACAAGCTGGTACAGATGGACCTCAAGCTGAAACCCGAGTTCGTGGGTCACAAGATCCGGAGGAGACCCTATCCGGCTCCTAAAGAGCAGGCCGACGAGATCGAGCGACAGATACAAGAATGTATCGACGCTGGCCTAGTCCTGGAGTACAAGGACGGGGACTACCCCCAGCACTGCAGCCCCCGTTTCCTGGTGGCTAAACCTGGGTCTACAGCCAAACGGCAGGTAGTGGACTACGGAGAGCTGAACAAGAAAACGCTGAACCACTCAGGATCCATTCCTAATATGGAATCTACCCTTTAGAAGATAGCCTCCTTCTCGCTACAAGACCAAGATGGACAAGAGGAGCGGATTCTGGCAAGTGGACCTGACGCCCAACGCTCAGGAGCTACTGGCCTTCATCACCCCTCAGGGGAGGGTATTGGAGTGGAAGGTCATGCCATTTGGCGTGGCCAACGCACCCGCTCTATTCCAAGAGCTGATGAACAAGATCTTGTCCATCCTACGAAGGAGACCTAAGGTGCAGGAACTCATATCCCGTGGGGCCCAGATGAAAGCACACATTGACGATGTATGCCTCGAGACCAATACCCAGGAGGATCACAAAATCCTCTTGGGTGAGTTCTTTGCGGTCTGCCAGGAGAACCACACACGACTCAAGCTGGAGAAATGTGAGTTCATGCAGGAGACCATGCAGTACCTGGGGTTTGACGTTGGCTATGGGTGGTGGACCCCAGCGGCCTCTAAGGCCAAACCCCTGATGGACGCTAAGGTACGATACGAAGACCCCAAGAAAGGACTTCATGATGTACGCAGTTTCATTGGGGCGTGCAACTTCTATTGCCGCCATATCAAACACTTCACCTACACCAGCGCCATTCTGACGGACTTGATCAAGAAGAGTACTACTTGGCGCTGGGGCCCACAAGAGCAACAAGCGTTTGACGAGCTCAAAGACAAGGTCGCCAACGCTAAGTGCTTGGGCGTGCCTAGGGCACAAGGGGATATTATCCTGGTGACCGACGTCAGCAATGTGGGCGGTGGTGGAACGTTGTTCCAATGGCAAGCACTAGAGAAGGAGGAGTTCGACTCGGCCATTTCCCAATGGGGGACTGAAGGTCTCAACCGAGATGAAACTCTCAAGCACAGCTACCCTGACGACAAGTGGGTCCTAGTACCTCTGGGCCACTGGAACTGGAAATGGAACCAGGCCAGGGGGAACTACTCCACCTATGAGCAGGAGCTGCTCGCGGGTATGCTAGTGCTATCCTCACAAGCACGACTGTTGGGGAGTAACCCTGTGGTCTGGCTGTGCGACCAAGAGCCGGTCCGCACTTTCCAGAAAGGCCCCCCCACCTGAGAAGGCCAAGCTACGGCGCTGGTGGACCTACCTCAGTCAACTACGGCTGACGGTACAGCATATCCAGGGAGTGAAGAACGAGTGTGCAGACTACATCAGCAGCAACAACTTCGACGCCCTGATTGGTGCCCGGTCTGAAGCGCTGGCTAAGGAGGCGTTCAGCCGTATGGATGTCCACTTGGACCTCAACATGACTATGATACGCCACCTGGATGGACTCCAACAATCCGAGTACCTGAAAGAGTTTGAGGACATCTACAAGCGCCTGGAGAAACGCCTTGAACCCCTCCTGGTCAACCAAGATCAGTGGACGAGGGACAAGAGCTACCTCTGGCACGAGGACCGCATCGTGGTACCCAGTGACAGAGTCCCAGCGCTGCTGAAGTGGACCCATGAGTCCAGCGGTCATGTGGGTGCGGACCGTACCCTGAGGCTATTCAAGCAGTGGTTCCACACTACGTGGACTGACGACCAACTGCGGAAAACCCTCCAGCCTATCGTGGACAAGTGCCCGTGCAGGTCCTGCAAACCAGGGGATATCAGGGACAGAGGTCTCTACTCGACCCTGCCCATCCCTCACTGTGCTAACAGTGTTCTATACGTGGACTACACGGAGATGCCAAAGTTCGAGGCTATGACTTCGTCCTCGTTGTAACCTGTGGGTCGACCAGGTTTACCAGAGTATTCCCATGTACCAAGCACATTACCGCAGAGGAGACTATCAAGATACTCCTGGAGGAGTGGTTTTGTGTCTATGGGGCGCCTAAGGAGATCAACTCCGATGAGGACGTACGAGTACGCTCAGATACTGGCTGGTACAAGAGGGTCCTGAGATCCCTCAATGTCCAGGTGTCTACGGGGATCCCCTACTCGCACACGAGCAACCCCCTATGTGAGCGACAGATTCGTGTCGTCAAGGAGAATGTAAGGATATGGTGTAAAACTGAACGCACCAGAGACTGGGTGACACTACTCCCCGTCATATCCTTGATGATGAACTCCCAAGAGAGTTCAGCTACTGGCTACTCGCCCCATGAGCTATGCCTAGGGCACCCGGCGTGGTTCCTACACGCCCCCTATCCAGAGGACACCCATTCTTCTGTGGGTGAATGGGTCCAAGAGCAACAAGCGAAGGTTGACAAGGCCAAGGCTATGCTCCAGACAGTAAGGGAGCGTCAGTGGAACAAGAAGAACAAGCACCGAGTACCGGCCACCTACCAAGAGGGGGACTGGGTGCTGGTGCACCACAGCCGACTACCCGCCTGGCCACGCTCTACCAGCGATGACCCATACTTCGGGCCCTACAAGATTCTATCTGTGGATGGACACCGCATCACCGTGCGGTGTTCTCCACGTCTAGGGGGGGCCCTGGTGTGGGCTGCTCAACATTTGAAGCGGTACTATGATCCTGAAGACCTCTGTGGAGAAGACTGGGAGCTTGACGACGAGGAGATCGCCGGCCTGGACCTACAAGGGGCTGCCAGCCCTATGGAAGTTGAAGGGGAACTCCCCGACATGAACGCCGAGGAGATGGCTAAGGAGGGCTTCTACCTGGTGAAGTCTGTATTACGCCCCTGCTATCGCCAGTGTTGTCACTTCCTCACCCTCTGGGAAGGGTTTGGAGTTGAAGAGGCCAATTTGGAGCCCTTTTCTGCGTTTGTTCTAACTGAGGGACGCCTAAACTCAGTTCTGGTTAACTACTTGTCCCAGAACAACCTCGGTGACTTGCTGAGGCTCGCCAAGACGCTTGCCTCCAAGACTAAAGCTAGGGACTGAACCTTACCCTTACCTGCCTAAGCGTATGTGTGAGTGTGCTATTCCTAAGGTCCTGAGAGCAAGCCGCTGAAATGGTGTCCTAATTATACCCAAGTCTGCCCGCTTGCTAAACCTGGAGGGTTGTCTTATTGATGCCACGGGGCACGCCCCGGGTCTCCCCTCCCCTAAGCGCCCAATTTCTGTGCTGGCGCAAAACCTTGGGGGAATACCCAGCGTACTAATCCAGGTATTGTTTTCCCTACCTATCTGTCTACTACAGGGAGGGGTGGCCAAAAGCTATGAGGGCATGAAAACGCCATTTTGCTAAGTGGCCAAAACGCTGACCTAACTACTGCCACAGCCCACCAACCCTGCTAAGTTTGCAGGAAACGGGTGGGACAGTGACACACGCACTACAGGTCCTACACACCTTACAGTGGCACCATCCTGGTGGGCGAGCGCTACTGCAACTGGCTCAAGCCCCCACACAGGACGACCACTCCTACACGCACGCACTACTGGGTGGTGTTGAAGATGAGGTCAAGAAGTAAGTAAGTAAGTAAGGGCGGTCGCGTCCGCAGCCTCATCTGACTTCTCCTTGTTTGTTTTACATGGTGGCCGCCTCTGGCGGGAAGGAGTACTCTCCACCATCTGTTCCCCTGGCGACCCCTGTCTCATCTCACGGCCGAGAACTTCAACCAGGCTCCCTTGGGGCATGACCGGTGGTAGGCTCCCTTCAGTCGCTGCCCTCACGGTTTCAGCTCCTTCCGGTCACTCCTTGAAGGATCCCCCAACCTTCCCCCCCTAGCACAGCCTATTGGGCGCCTGCAGGCGGGTTTCCTGTGGATAGCCCTCGCCGACAGCGGAGCATTTCTCTCTGTCAACCACATTCCACCACTCGCCATCCCTCACGAGTTGGAGTACCGACTCGGCTCCCGGATGCACTTGGTTGTCGTCGATCCACGGCTGGAGGCCAGGCGGCGACCCTTTCCACGTTCCCCCTGGTCTCGCTCACGCGTGAACCTACGTGTACTCAGGCCATTGACCTGGGGATCTCAAGGTCAAACCTCACCCCTGCGGACACCTCACGGCCGTCCCGGAGTTCAGGGCATTTTCCTGACTCCCGTGGCCAGGTTCCCCATGGTTGGCCCATGGTTCACCACTCCATGGCGACTGGTTTCCCAATCCCATGGGGCTGTTGCTTGGCGCTTTCGGCCTCCCTGCCCTTCCGATGTCCCATTCCCCTTTGCCTCATCCCGGCACCAGCCCGTTCCCAGCGTCCCATGGTCTCCCTACCCCGTCGGGCCGTTGTGCGGCCCTAGCCACACGCCCTTCCCCGCCCTGTCCCCTTCTCCCTTCATCCCGTGTTTATACCCCACCGGGTCGCCTGCTACACTGTGGCGCTGGCCCACCGGGGCCTCTTCCCTCCGGGGACCGCTTCGTGCGCTTAGCACGGGTCGCTCCCTTCCCGCCCCCGTCCCTTTCTCCTGTGCCGTGGCCCCGGCCTAATCCCCTGAGCTGTCTTGCGGCCCCATCCCATCCCTCATCCCGTGTTTATACCCCACCAGGCTGCCAGCAACCCTGTGGCGCGGGCCCACTGGATCCTCATCCATCCGAGGACCATTTTCGTGCGCGTAGCACGGGTCGCTCCCTTCCCGCCTCCTTCCCCCGTGCCGCGGCCCCAGCCTATTCCCCTGGGTTGTTGTGCGGCCCCATCCCATCCCTCATCCCGTGTCTATACCCCATAGGGCCGCCAGCAACCCTGTGGCGCGAGCCCACTGGATCTTCATCCATCTGGGGACCGTTTTGTGCGCCTAGCACGGGTCGCTCCCCTCCCGCCCCCGCCCCTCTCTCCTGTGCCGTCTCCCATGCTGTCCCAGCCACCTGGGGCCGTCGCGTGGCCCTAGCCACTCGTCCTTTTCTGTTCCGTCTCGTTGTGGTGCTGCAGGGTGCTGTCCGCGTTTGTTTTTTTTTTCTCCTTTTTTTGCCGTGCTTTATTTTTTTTTTTTCCCCATGGTTCCCTCCTCCCTGCATGCACTCACAACTACACTGCACCGCCATCTGTCTCGGTTCTGTTCGGTGCTCTCGTCCAGTCCCTCCGCCATCCTGTGCCGCTGCCCTTGGCGGTCCCTGGCCATGCCGGGCGACCCAGCCTTTTAGCCCGCGTTGATGTACATGTATGTGCTCTCTCTCCTCTCGAAGAGGCCACCTGGGAGCCCTTTTCTGCGTTTGTTCTACCTGAGGGACGCCTAAACTTAATTCTGGTTGACTACTTGTCCCAGAACAACCTCGGTGAGTTGCTGAGGCTCGCCGAGACGCTTGCCTCCAAGACTAAAGCTAGGGCCTGAACCTTACCCTTACCTGCCTAAGCGTATGTGTGAGTGTGCTATTCCTAAGGTCCTGAGAGCAAGCCGCTGAAATGGTGTCCTAATTATACCCAAGTCTGCCCGCTTGCTAAACCGGGAGGGTTGTCTTATTGATGCCACGGGATACGCCCCGGGTCTCCCCTCCCCTAAGCGCCCAATTTCTGTGCAGGCGCAAAACCTTCGGGGAATACCCAGCGTACTAATCCAGGTATTGTTTTCCCTACCTATCTGTCTACTACAGGGAGGGGTGGCCAAAAGCTATGAGGGCATGAAAACGCCATTTTGCTAAGTGGCCAAAACGCTGACCTAACCACTGCCACAGCCCACCAACCCTGCTAAAATTGCAGGAAACGGGTGGGACAGTGACACACGCACTACAGGTCCTACACACCTTGCAGTGGCACCATCCTGGTTGGCGAGCGCTACTGCAACTGGCTCAAGCCCCCACACAGGACTACCACTCCTACACGCACGCACTACTGGGTGGTGTTGAAGATGAGGTCAAGAGCCCTAGCGGCTCACCTGTGAGAATACAAGAAAACACAGAGCTACTAAGCGTCTGTGGCCTAACAGGGACACCACAACGCATTTCCCTGCTAGGGCTTGGAGGGAAGGAGTGCTCTTGGGGCGTGCACAGCGCAGATGTCGATGAGGTTGAACTCCTGGCCCTGCCACAGGCAGAGGCGGAGTTATCTGTTTTTGTGATCAGCGCCCTTGTTCAGCAGGGCAGGAAAAAAGCGAACGCTGCTGCCTGCCCACCTGTAAAGCAAAGGCCAATGAAGGGATGTTTGCGGCTGAGGAACCAAGCCACACTCCGAGTATTATACGCTTCTCAGTGTGACCCACAATACGCTGTCCTCAAACACCCCTGTCAAGCAAGCAAACGTTAAGAGACTCCTCAGGTTCTCTTAAAGAACGTACCGAGGAGCCCCTGGGTAACCTAACCAAGGTTTACCGCGCGCAGTTCGCGTGGCCTACCCTTTAATGCGTGTGTGCATGCACGGGTATGCACAGGGTTGAACTCAATTTTTCAATTCCACTCTCAACCTTGCTCCAGCGTTCCTAATCTAACAAACAATCACCTGAAACTCTACCAGGGGGTGGCCCCTCCTGGGCTACCTACCTTACTCACTGCTGGAGAACTGTAACCGCTGCATAGTGGTTGATCTTTGTTGTAACTGCAAAGCCTGTAGCCTTGATGCCCCAGGGGTCGTAACGCCCGACACTGCCCCTGATATCTCCGAACCCACATAACCCTCTTCAGACCCATATCCAGCCTCTGGGAGCGACATATGCGAAGCACTTGTAAGTCCTTTGAACTCCATGGTGGAATATGAAGAGTATGAAAACCCGGTCTACAAAAACGGAGCAGACATAGAATCTCAATGCGCATTCATCGCACATAATGACACAACGTGAAATCATTCGAAAAAATTTAAATAAATCCGATTGGGAAATCACGAAAGACAAATGCGACTCGACGCGCGCTGACAGGCGACATCTGGCGGCGAACGGAAAACATGAAAAGAAGCGGAAAATTTACTGCACTAATGTACATCTGAGAATCATTGAAATTCTGATCACATTGATGTATAATCTGAGTGCTGTCACTGCTGCCGTTACACTCCCCCTCTGAAAACATACGCCAGTATGTCAGGCTGGGTCAAGTGAAGTGAACGAAACGGCGAAAGTGACCGAAAACCGACTAATCTAAGGCAAAATGTGTGAAATTGAGCTGAATTGAGCAAAATTGTGCTGAGATCTGTGCTTCGGGATGGCCATCGACTTGAATGAAACGCATAGGTACCTTAGGGCACACAGAAAAAGCTTCGTTCAAGCTCAAAAATTCGAAAATTGAAAGTCTGAGTGAAGAATGTACATGATGATCCATGATCCATGATTCATGATGAAATCAGGATCTGACATCCCACTGCCAGAAAACAGAAAACGAGCGTCGCCATGCCGTCGAGCGTCAAAAAAATAGGGTATCCCTTCATGGAGTCCAAGATATGTGAAACTGGCTGGTGTCATTTGCAGTCATGAGACCAGATGCAAGATTATGGTACAAAATGTGCCCGAATTGAGACCAAAATCAGTGACTCGCACACGAATTGAGGGTGGCGAAATCTGCAACAAGCCAATACAGGTCCCATTCATTGTCGATAGACTCTGTGTGTTGTGTTGAACGGAAATCCAGTTCTCATTCATAGCCAATCTAGGTCAAATCCTCATGATGATGATGATCCCCATGATGGAAATCCAATCATTTAAAGTAATGATAGCCAAGAAAACCCAGTGAGTGATCACCACACTGTCAGTATTGTTCCCAGGGCTTCATGTTTAATCCAGTATGAGCCAGGAGTGGTAATTGACTCGTTATAGTCCCAGAATGTATAAGCATCCAATGCTTGGTACTGGGAATTTGCCAAAATTGAGCTGATTCTGAGGGGGATTCCAACACAATCCACAGATGAACAGCGAGTCGACACAAGTAAGAACACCATCGTCGTCACTTGGTCTATATAAGCCCTTTGACAGTGGTCGATTGGAAAACAAACCAACTGTCTCAATGTAAGAGCTGATTGAAATGACATTCTGAGCAGATCCGTCAAACACATGAAATGGATCAGACTCAGTCATGTGCCAGAATCTCTGTAATCAGCACGAACTCGAACGAGTCCTTCCCAAGGCGAGTAGAGGGGTCCAGTTGACAGCTAAACACGAGAGTGTCGTCGTGGTTGAGGATAATGGCCTTTCGGATCTTCGGATGGGAATCATCTACAATGAAGCACATGATTCACATGATGACCATGATGGGAATGATGGATGGAATTACCGGGATGACCCCAGAATTTCCCATCATCTGTTCATCGAACCACATAGACGATGCGTCAGGACTGTTTTGTCCCCATGCCAAGGGTATCACCTTTGATTTTACCGGGCACAAAGTGGCCAAAACCCGGATTCTATCCAAATGGTTGACACAATTGAACCATCTTTGTTGTGTATTAAGCTTGTTCTGAAAATTTTGTGGTTTTTGCCTATCATTCATAATAAGAGTTGACGCATGGCTCATTTTGAGTGCCAAGATGTCATGCACATCCAATATTTCGGGCAAAACAAAAACTCAATTTGTGTGGAGAAATGAATTACTTACTTCCTCCAACACAATACAAAATGGAAACCATTGCAATGTATGTAGACAACATAGATTGACCCTGATCTACACACGATTCACATTGTCCTTGTGCTTTTTGTCTTGCACCATGCAGTTATAATGTGATATGCTCGTCAATACCCCAACTTTTCATAACAAACATTTCACTAAAAAAATCATACAGCTGCACGATGCACATTCGAGCTTCAAATTATTGCTGTGTGCTGTACCTTCAGTTCAGGGTTCAAGAACAGCTGTAATCAGTTTACTGACATATGCAGAGCAGACACCTGGCTGCACCGTACCACCTACAGAGCTGCAGAGCTGCACAGCAATCTGCACAGCTGCACGATGCACATTCGAACTTCAAAGCATTGCTGTGTGCTGTACCTTCAGTTGAGGGTTCAAAAAAAGCAGCAATCAGTTTACTGACATATGCACATATGTAAACCGTAAACCCTTTGGTGAGTTTCGGCGATCAGATCTTGTCTCGAATGGATTCTGCCACGATTGGAGCTGCTTCTTGAGCTTGTAAGTCCTCCTTGGTGACACCATCCTTGATCAGCGAGAGCTCACGGTCAATCTCAGGGTGTTTCTTCAGGAACTTGATGAAAGTGTCCGTATACCCATGGATAAAACTCGAAGCTGGCTTCCATTTGCCCATTTGCCCATTTGGACCTAATCCTTTCCATCCGCACAGAAGGTACCACTTGTTTCGAGCATTCTTCTGGTAATCAAGGATCTTCTCCAACTCGAAACTGCTTGTGACCATCTTCCTGTCGCTCAGGTACTTCGAAGTCCAATAGAGAGGCTTGAACCTTCCTTTGGGGCAGGGTACTTCGGCCTTCAAACGATCTCGATGTACTTCTTGATGCCTGCCTGGCTCAATCTGAATGTTGAATGTAGTCTCACTTAGTTGACCACTGACTTGGAATGCGCCTTCCCACAAAGGTAACAATTTGTTGTCGTCCTTCAGGGTATCGTCTGACTTACGAAGCCAAACTTGCTGGCCTTTCTCGCAGGGTTTTCCTTGCGTTCTTGACTTATTTTTGAAATTCAACCAATCTGCTTGACTTTCCATTTTGGCTTGGATCCACTTGGACTCTAGATCCTTGATCTTCTCAAACCATTGCGAGGCGTCGTAGCACTGCCTTGGATGATACATCACTGGTTCCGGACCCATCTTCTCTCGACCAAAAACAAGCTCATTCGGACTTAATCCAGTTTAATTCTTGGTACGATGGTATCTCCTCAAGACACAGTAAATTGTTTCCAACCAATTGTAGTCTTTTTCAGTCGCCAGGAATTTTCTCAGAATGCTGATAAGAATTCTTCCGGCGCGTTCAGCAGGGAGGGCTCAATGGTCGTAGACTCGGGCACGAAGGTGATGCACTCCCATCAGAGCACACATGTTCTCCCACCAAGTCCCAATGAAATCCTTCCCACTGTCCGTCAGAATTTCACTGGGAACATCCCAGTTACTCATCCACTGACTTGCAGTCCACTTGGCAGCCATTTCAGAGGTGAGATGCTTCGTGTTGCAAGGGAGGACCTGGATGTAGCCACTGTGGCGGTCTTGAATTAACAAAACCCCATCGATAGGCTTCCTCGTGTAGAGACATTCCTCTTGGATTGGTCCCAACTCGAAGACATCCGCCGTCACCTTGTCGAACAGCCTCTCAGGAATTGGTAATCCCTTCAGTAGTCCTTCTGCCTTTTGATTCTTGGGGATGTTCGCCTGACATTGCTTGCATCCTTTGGCAACTCGGTCACAGGCACTCCTGAGATCCCGTGTGTACCCTCTGTGTCGTAGCTCCTGCTCCAGAACACGAGAATGTCCGTGGGATGTCTCATTCCGATGCCAATGTTTGACATATTGTTCAATTAGACAATCTGGAACACAAATCCGTCCTTGCCAAAATAACTTGTCGCCTTGGATCTTGAAATCAGACGTCTCTTCAGAGTCGTAAGGCTTGTCCCCTTTCAACTTGTGGTATACAGACCCAAAGAACGCCCGCATCAACATCCTCAACGAGACCGCGGTCACCTACGACCCCACCAAGGCCGCCACACTGCAAGCCATGCCCGGGCCGCACCCCCAAGGCGCAGACCTCCTGGGGTTCCTGGAGCAAGCCCTCCGCAGAGCGGACCAACCCGAACCAGCACCGATCCTGGACCCGGAGGGGAACAAATATCACGCCCACTGGGAACGGGGGGTATCCCTCTACCACAAGACGTCGGTCACGGTACATGCCCACCCCGACCTCGGAATGGATGGTCGCCCCGGGGCGTACGAGTGCGTGGGGCCCGGATGGCAGCTAAACGTGCTACTCACGCACGTCCCATTCGGGGAGGAGACCAAGGACTTCCTGGACACCCTGAGCCTGGCGTACCGCCGACTCTCCCTCCTGGCACCCACCATCATCATAGGCGACCTAAACGTCGCCCCCACCGACGACGACCGCACCGGCCCACCCACAGCCACCGACACAGCTGTCAGGGACGCCATGCACCAACTGGGCCTCACCGACCTCACAGCAGGACTCACCGGCACACCCTCCCATTACCCCCACCAAGCCGGCACCCACCCATCCCGCATCGACACGTGCTACGGGGACCCAACCACGGTGCGCGTCCACGAAGCAGCCTACGGGGACCTCCCGCCCACAGGCACGGGCCACCGGCCCCTCTACATCGACCTCATCATCCCCAACCTACCCCCACCCGCGGCCACCCTGCCAGACAACACCCTCCCACCCACACTGCAGTTCCCGATCGAGGACGACCACGGCGCCTGGCACAGGTATAACAGGGCCCTACACGCCATCTTGCGCCGCCCGGGTGCACCGACACTCACCACCGCCATGCGCCGGGCGGCACAAGCATGCGGCATGGAGCGTGACACCAACCACACGGGAGCACCACCAGACCTCACCCTCCAGCAACTCGTCCATGACATCTGGACCACAAAAGGGGAACTTGCCACCCTGCTACGCCCCAGCACACCGGAGGCACGAGACCGGGACGCCCACCTCCGTGCGCTCCTCACCACCCGCCGCCACCAACTCCAGGAATGGCACGCCCACCTCATAGCGGCCGCAGCCCAGGAGCGCGAAAGATACGGCAGAAACGACACGTCGTACAAGTCCCTACGGTACGTCAGCCGCATCCTGGAGGACACGGGGCGCCGTACCATCCACGCGGTACGCACCCCCGAAGGAGGACTCACCAATGACCCCGACGCCGTCCTCCAGGCAGTCCTGGACAGCTTCGAGGCACAACACGGGGACGCCCTCCCCGAGCTCGACCCCCACACCAGAAACACCATCCGCGAGCATGTGCCCAGGGTCTTCAACCGGGAACAGCGGCGCGCCATCGAACACGACCCCTTCAGCATCCCAGAACTGCAACGCGCCCTAGACCGCCTGAAGAAGGGGGTCGTGCCCGGCGTCGACGGTTTGCCGGCCGAAGCGTACCAACGTCTCACCCTGCCCATCAAACGCCGCCTGGCAGCCCGCCTGTGGGACATCGTCACGGGCGCCACGCCCATCCCCCCTGAGTGGGTCAACCTGGTCCACCCCCTCTACAAAAAGGGGGACTGGGCGCAGCCGGGGAACTGGCGGCCCATGGTCTGCGCCACCACCGAGATCAAGCTGGTGTGGACGCTCATCCTAGGCCGCATCGCGCCAGCGGTCTTCGCCCACGTGCCCGCCAGCATGTGGGGAGCCATGGCCGGCAGGTCCCCCCACGAGGCCATCTTCCTCCGAGACACCGCACTGGACATGAACCCCTACGAGATGATCATCGCCTCCCTCGATGTCCAAGGCGCGTTCCCCCACGCCCCACACCAGCTCCTCACGGAGGTATGGGATGCCATGGGCCTCCCATTCCTATCCTTCATGACCGGGTACATCCAGACCCGACTCTACGCCGTCATCACAGCCGCAGGCCTCACCCCCTGGACCGGCACAGACAGCGGGGTCCCCCAGGGAGGCGCCGAAGGCCCCTTCCTCTACCTCCTCGTCACCCTGCCCCTGGCATTCGAGCTAGCACGGGTATACCCGGGGTACGCCCCATACCCGCTACGGTCCCCCCTCATCACTTTCGCAGATGACAACCTCCTGACTACGGCCACCCGCCACCGCGACCCTGAGAACGCAGGGCTACCAACGACCACCGAACAAGCGTCCGCCATTCTCCAACTCACCACAACCTACCTGGACGCCCACCAGCTCCTAGTGCACCCCCGCAAATCGGTCGGGCTGGCCGACGCCGAGACCCCCACCCCCCACATCCGGAAAGGCGAACCCCTACACCTGGAAGACACCACAGTCCACCTGGGAGTAACACAGGCCACACGGCACCACCACATCACACTCCCAAGCAAGCTAGAAGAGCGCCTCGCCCGGCTACCCCAAATTGCCAGGGGGGACCTCCTGTCTACACAGGGCCTGGCGTACTTCATGGAAGCAGTGCTCAACGCGGCCATCGGGTACCAAGCCCTGCACCTCCCGCGCCCCCAAGACGCACTACGCCACGCTCGACAGCAAGTGACGAAGGCATGGGTGCAACACGGAGGCTGGCCCACGTCTTTCCCCAAGGAGGCCATGATGGCCCACTGGCGCTACTACGGAGACAATACGGGCGCCCTGGTCGACATGGCCTATGCCAAACACGCAGCACACCTCCTACACAGGGTAACACACAACCACCAACCAGAAGTTCGCGAGGCGGCAGCCATACGCATAAAAGAAGCGCAAATGGCCCGCAACACCTGCCCCCGGTGGATACTGGCGCAACACGGCGTCTCCACCCCCGTGGGCACCGGCATCTGGGCCCAGCTACAACTCCTCCTACCACACCACACACACGCCATCCTGACAAACCACCACTGCGATCAACAGGGGCCACTCCTGGCCACACACACCGACATCCACCGACGCCCGGCAGGCGAGGTGGACACCCTGCGCCTCGTAGGGGCCACCATCACCATAGTGTATATCACCCCAACACAGATGAAGATCATGGCCCAATGCGACGCCCACCACGCCCCGTTCCTTTCCGACCCACAATGGCCAGCACGCCACGTCTTCCAAGCGTACCTCCGCGCATGTGCTACGAAGGCAGGGCGCGACATGCCGGGGCCCAAGGACATCGACACGGCGTACACAGCCCCAACGACGGCGGCACGACGCAGGGGGAGCCCACCCCGACAGCCGAAGGCTGGACACCACCCACCATCCTGCTACTAGCACCAAACGGCCACAAACATGCTACCCGCACTGTCCAGCGACACCATGCCCCCTGGTCCATCCCCAAACACAATGCACCGGAGACCGATTTACCACCAGTCAGACACAATGACCAGGGCATACCACGCACGTGCTGGCACTGCGGCCCGGCAGCCCTCGACACTCCGTGGCCCCTGCTGCACCTCATCTCCACCCACTACCGCACCCCCACCGCCGCCGCCACCGCCGACCAGCAGGCATGGCTCTCCCCCTGGTTTCACACGGTACCCCCAGACCACCGGGCGCACGTAGCCTGGACCCGAACACCCACGGCGACATGGACGTTCACCAACGAGCGGGCAGACCCGGACAGCGTAGCCATGGAGTACGACCGCTGCAACCCACACCGCGCAGGACCTCAGGAGGCACCCATGCGCCCCCTACAGCACAAATGCCCCACCCTCCGCGGCAACAAAGACGACAAGGAGCGGCGACAGACCATCACGTGCCAGAAGTTCCACCCAAATACGGGATACCTCTTCCACCTGATGTACGCGTATATCACCCAGGGACGCCCAGACAGGGGCCTCCTCCGCCTCACCCCACGAGCCCAGGCCATCATCACCCAGGGGATAGGCGTCTATGCAGCGCCACTACTGCAACCCACGCAAATCACCGCCAGAACCGCCCATGGGAACCCCATCTACGTCTATCACCCCACAGCAATCGCCCGCCTACCCATACCCAGCGACACCGACATCATCTACTTCACTGACACATCCGGCACCCAGCAACGCACCCCCACGGTCGGTTGCGCCTCCGTGCGCATCACCCGGCACGCGGACGGCCTCCATGTGGAACACCACACCGGGGCCACCATCTTTGGGGCGTCCTCCCACGGCGAACTGAGCACCATGGCAGACGCCGTCACTGCCACACCGCCACCCACGACGATCCGGCCCCGCAACATCTGGGTAGTCGTGGACGCCGCGGTCGACATCCACCTCACCAGGCGCCTTGCGGACCTGCCCCTCCACAAAGCACTCGAGTCCGGCCTCACCACACAAGCGTTGGGACTATGGATGGCCTTCAAGGGCATGCACCCCCAGGACGCCCTACACATGGTCAAGCAGGAGTCACACCGCTACGCATACGGCAATGGACGCGCAGACACGCAGGCCAAACACCAGAACACCAACCACACCCCAGGGCTCGAACGCGTGCGACTGGACACCCCACACCACAGCCACCTGCAGCACCTGCCCCCGATACCCCCGGCCACACAGCCTCCCCAATGGATGCCCGAGGACACGCCGTACACGGATCGAGACAAGCAGTACCACTACCCCACACCCATCCAGCAACTGGCCACCACACTGGGCCACCCAGCGAACACCGAACTCCTCTGACGCCTCGAAGACTCCGTCCACACCCCCCTCTACTACTCCGCCCTGCGCCCGGATAGCCTCCCAGCACACCTACAAAAGCCCCGACTCCAACTCGCCCTCGAACAACTTCCCCTCCTCACCCGATACCACCGATGGTATACGCGCCGCTCGATCCACGTCCCCGCAGGACACACCAAATGCATCTGCAGCCACGCGGAAGAAGAAACATGGGACCACTTCAAGGCGTGCCCCCTGTACAGAGGACTGGACACCCTCACAGACTGGAACCCAACCCACACCATCGCACAGCACGCCGGATGGCTGGCGCAGTCCCCGGCGACCCAGCAACTCACCACCGTCCTCAAGCAGACGGAGGTGCTCGAGGCAGTCTGCACGGGACTCGTCCCCACTGCCGTCTACACCTTGCTACGCACCCACGCGGAGGACCCCAGGCCACGGCGGCGCACATGCAGCGGACGGCCGTTGCCAAGACGGCGGAGCAGCTCACATACCGCACCCACAAATACCTGCAGCATGCGGCAACCCTGCCCCCAACAGACCAAGCCCACCTCCTCAAACTCCTGTTCTACCAACCATGAGAACCTACCCCGTGACATACCAACACGGAACCCCCACCACGTCTACACACCGTCCACCGAGCACAGCACTGGCACAGCACACACGGACACCACACACACTCCCACCAGCATGCGCGCACCACCAGCCCCCATCCCCCCACGCCGCCGTCCGTCCACAGGTACCACCAACCACCAGCCACCGCATGTCCCCTCTGCGTTCGCCAGCGGCTACCACAGACAGCCCTGCCCTGCAACCCAGACCACTGGGTCTGCCTGGGAGCCGCGCACCGCCTCACCCGCTGCCCCCACTGCGGGGACCTCAACCCCCGCCACCGCGAGCGGCCCGCGGCCCCAGCCGCACCCCCCCCCGCCAGCCACCCCAGCTTCTTCGGGTTCCTCACCGACACCCTCTGGGACCACCTGGGAGGGTACTACGTGGCGGACGCGGCGGACCACGCATGGACCATAGCCATGGCCACGGGCAGCACACCCCTGCCCCCCCACAGCCCACCCCTACGCCACAGCGGAAGCGGCTTGAACGTGGCGGCCCGCCACATCCTCCTCGCCCTATACCTCCACCACCGAGACCTACACCTCCCAGACCCACAACTCCCGGCCCCCCAAGCAGCAGCCCTGACGCCGGAAGCGTGGGCCGACACGGCACCAGAAGAGATAGCAGCCTACGTCCGAATCACTTGCCGCCGGTTCAAACACGCCCTCGGCCGACTGAAGGGAACACCTTACCCACTCAGCGCACTCCTCTACCCAGCACACCACCCCCACCCCGCACAACAGAAGCCCCCGGAGGGCTGGGCGTCTTTTCGGGACGCCCACCTGGCCGCCCCCGACGAGGCCACCGCCACGCGGATGGGCCTCACGGACCAGGAAACCTACGTCAGAGGCCTCAAGACGAGCCTCCAAGAGGCACACCGCTGTCACGCCCGCTCCCCGTCGCCCCCACGGGGACAGGGGGGTTCACCCGCCCCCGACACCCACCAGGCCAAGAAGACCAAGACAGGTCAGGGGGCCCGCCAACGCGCCCGCCAGCAGGGCGCGACGCCCCAACCAAGGCCCGGGTCCAGCCACACCGCACCACCCAACGCCCAGACCCCCGGGGCACACCAACAACACCGCCACCGCCAGCGCCCACCACCACCACCGTACCGCAGCACCCAAACCCTGCAGCCTAGTCAGTCACCACCGCCCACACACGTCCAGACCATGCCAGGACCACCATACGCGCAGAGCCAGGGGACATGGCACCACCAACACCACCACCACGCCCCCGTCCCTCCCAACCCCTACCCCCTAATGCCCCCATGCTACAGCGACCCCCACCAGCTACATCCCCACCACGCCCCAGCACAACCAGGCCCCGCGAACCACCCACCCCACATAGCGCACATCATCGCACCACACCATCACGTATTCCACCACCACCAGCCCCTGGCACCACACCCACCAACGCCGGGGTACCACACACAACCGGCACACCCTCCACACCACCACCACGCGGTCCAGCACCACCCGCCGCCCCCGCTACATGGGCCCACGACATACGAGCAACGGTACATCCCCATGGACCCGCGAGGAGCCGCGCACGCACACCAGCAACACCAGGGCCTGGTAGGAGCGCCCCACCACCACCAACAGCCCCCCCACCCACACCCCATACCAGCGAGCACCATCCACCAGCAGCCACCCATCACATACGGACCACAGCCCCACCCGGGGGCTCATGCTGCCGCCTCCCACCCACACCCCGGCACCACAACCAGTCAAGAACCGCAAGGGCCACACGGCGCACACACGCAACACCCACACGACCCACAGGGACGCCCGGACCCCCAGCCAGCACAACACCCACCCCCGCCCCCCCCACCCCACCTCTGTCGGCCCAAATTTCAGCCACCACAAAGCGAGGGTGCAGGCCGTGGGCTGGTTCCTCTTGGGGACCAGGAAACAGGGGAGCAGACCTTTTGCTGCCCCCACCCCCCCCAACAGAAATGGGGCCGGACCGAAAGCAGGCCCAGCACCCCCCCCCCCCGCATGCCCTCACACCCTCACTGCAGGCCGTCACATGGTGATCGAGGTCCCTCAGGGAGCGGACGCCGAGCGACAAGTATGTTGGGATCTGGGACCCGCATGGTAACCCAGCAGGTGGTCCTCCTCTCCCACACAAGTGAACAGGTAGGCCCATCCACCACCCTACCCCCCCCCCCCCCCAGCCTGCGCCCCCGACGGGAGGGGTGCACGGAGTCGGCGCCCTCAGGGCCTAAAAAGTGGAGGTTGTGAAGGGCTCACAGCTTGACCGCTGTGGGTATCCCTTGAGCGGCCTGCCTAGGGAACCTCCAGGTGTGCACGTGCCCCTCCAACTTCATCACAGACGCCTAGGCCAGCACAGCCCCGTGCATTCCAGTGCAGTTGTGGGTGACCCCTGGAGGCCAGACAGCCACCAGCCGACCCCTGCCCCCCCCCCCCCTTCCTCAACGGAGAGGCCATTCGGGTGTGGTGCCCTCTGGGCCCCCTCGTCTACGCGGGCTGTAGCGCCGCAGCCAGTGCAGCCAGCACTGGTGGCACCCAGGGCAGGGAAGCACACTCTGCGCCCTGGTGCCCCTCCATCTGCCCAGGGTACGCCCTCGGCCGTGGGAGCCGGACCCAGCCCGCGAGGCAGCGCCACCTGTGCCTAAGGCAGTCAAGGAGTGCGGGTCTGACCCCAGTCGTGCCACGTACCACCGCCTTCCCGTGCCAATAGGCAGTCGTGGAGTGGTTGGGTAGCATGTCCTTGTGACGTGGAGGTTGCGAGCCCAGGCCCACATCTCCCCCGGCGGGCTCAGCGTCAGGCTCTCCAGCCTCCCTGCCGGGGCCTGGAGCACCAGGCACACACTTCCCCGCGCCATGTGCGCCAACGCCGAACAACAATGGAGCAAGCAGGTGTGCCACAGCCCTCCCCCCCCCCCTCAGACACACAAGGGCACATACACACAGGCACGGCGGCATCTCCCGCCCGCGAGCGCCACCGCGGGGTCTGGGGGCGGTCAACAGTCCGGTAGGCCTTGTGACCGGACACCCGGGTACGGCCGCCCAGTCGGGTCCCGCAGGGAAGGCGGCGCGGACCGTGGGTAGGCGACCAGGCGAGGCCTTGACCCAACCCAGCCCAACCCAACCCCCCCACCCCACCACCACCAGCAGCCCCCCCACCCACACCCCATACCAGCGAGCACCATCCACCAGCAGCCACCCATTACATACGGACCACAGCCCCACCCGGACGCTCATGCGGCCGCCTCCCACCCACACCCCGGCACCACAACCAGTCAAGAACCGCAAGGGCCGCACGGCGCACACACGCAACACCCACACGACCCACAGGGACGCCCAGACCCCCAGCCAGCACAACACCCACCCCCGCCCCCCCCACCACCAACAGCGCCCCCCCCCCCGAGACCAGGCCACGGACACAACACGCGGCAGCCAGCACCAGCCAATTGACGTCGATACCCCCGCCGACACACGCCACTGCGAATCCCCCCTCCCGCGACCGCCACAAGAGACCCGATCACCGGACCCCACGCGCGACAACGACGACCACCCCCCCCAACCCACACCACCCCCCCCATCACGTCCCGCACCACCAGCCGCCGCACCGGCCGAGCCCTACGCCCTACACAACCCCGCAGCGGTACGGCAGCACCTCCGGGGACTCGGGGAACAGGATGTTGTGCTGTACCTCCGCACCTCCGGCACCAGCACCCCCATCCGGGCGGCCACCCTGGTCCAGGCGGCCACCCTGGGGGAAGGCGTCAGAGACTCCCTCTTCGACGCCTTCCTCCACGTCGCCCGACACGAGCGCCCCCCGCGCGCCACCCCAGACGGCGAGAGCCCGCCCCCCACGGGGAGCCCGATCTGAGTGCCCCCCATCGATTGGGGGCGACACCTGGTCGGACACCCCGTGCCGGGGCGGGTGGACACCAAGGGCCGCAGCCGCTACCACGAGCCCGACATGGCCCACCCCCCACCCGACGCCACCCCCGACAGCACTAAAGAGTGGGAGCGGGAAACATGGGTAGCCCGGATGGCCTCCCTGAGGAACTTCCGGCACCACGTCCCGGGGGACATCCCCACCCCCGACGAGCAGCAGCCAGCCCCCTCCACGTACATGACCCTCATGTACAATCTGCACTACACCCTCTCCACCACCAGCTACCACGCACCCACAGACCACTGGGTGGTACACGGCACCGACTCCCTCCTCCCCGCCGACTACACCCCCCCCCCCACACAACCCAGGCCCCGACACGTACGCCAGGGGGGACGACCCGGACGACCCCCACATCTGTGGCACGTGGGAACCCAAATCCCTGGACACGCTGCTCTCCATCCGCAGCGGCTACCAGGGCCTTGGTAGGGCGATGTATTGCCTTGCCAAGTGGACCCAACGGACCTGGGGGATCCCCACG
This sequence comes from Eutreptiella sp. 'Long Island Sound 2002', assembly GCA_964036045.1. Taxonomy (NCBI): domain Eukaryota; phylum Euglenozoa; class Euglenophyceae; order Eutreptiales; family Eutreptiaceae; genus Eutreptiella; species Eutreptiella sp. 'Long Island Sound 2002'. The sequence continues at coordinate 14,861,948 of OZ038383.1, forward strand.
GACCGATGGGTGTGGGTGGTCCCGCTGCGCCCCCAGCAGAGGGAAGCCCCCCCAAACCGCAGGGGACCCACCCCCCCACGCCCCACCACCCTACAACTATGCCCGTACATGCAGCCCGCCTCATGACGCTGCTGTGGCCGGGCCCACACACCCCCACCCAAAACTACCCCCACCTCACAGAGGAGGACATGCCCGGCATCCAGCGATGCTTCTTCCAGACCCTCGACTACCTCCAGCAAACACACCCGCACGTCCTGGAGCAGATATGGCCACCCCCCGGGTAACCCACGTGCCCGCGCAGCCGAGACAACGCCGCCACGCCAGCACCAGCACGCACAGATCACCAGGGATAACGCGCGCACACGCCCGGTGCCCGAACCTGCACCCTCGTTCTCGCTGCTTACAGGACCCAGCATCATACGCCCGCCCCCGAAGCCCAGGACCCTCCGCCGTCTCCCACAGCCCTCTCCTCCGCCTCCGACTCCACAACCTCCACCACCACGACCACCTCATCCACCACCACCACCACGTCCTCATCCAGCACTCCACCCCCCAGGCCGCGGGGGACACCTCCCAAACGGGCCTTCAAACCCGCCCCTACCGCGAGCAGCCCCGCCGCCGCCAAGGCCCACGCCCCGACGAAGCCCACACCCACCCAAGACCGCCGCCAAACGGCCACCCAAACCCGACAGCACGCCACGACCGCAACCCGCAGCCAAGCCCAAACCCAAGCCCAAACCCGGCTCCACGACAGCAGCGCGAGCCCAGCCCCCCGAGGACGTCCTCTACGACCTCCGGCCCCAGCCGTCCCAGGCCCGAAGGCAGCAGCGCCCAGCGCGGCGCCCCCCCACCGTCACCGACGCCGCCGCCACCACCTTCATGGCGGAGCGCGCCGCGGCCGAAGCGCGACGCACCTCGTCCCGCTACCTCTCAAAGCCCGCACCCCAGGCCCACGGACCGCTCCCGACCAAGCCAGAACGACGCCAGGGTCCAACAGCAGCGTCCCCGCCCCCCTACCAGCCCTCGATGACAGCCCACATGCAACGCATGCCCCACTACCGCCGCCGCCGCGAATCCCCGCCCAACCCCGAGGCGGAGACCGTACGCGCACACCCGCGGGTCCACATCCGCGTGCACCCCCACTCCCCACGCACCCCCACGGAACAGGACTACGAGGAATCCCCCAGGCCCGCCACCGCCGCCGGTCCCCACGACCCCGTCACACCCACCCACGCCCACTCCTCCGCCCAAGACCGCAGGCCCGCCCAGGAACAGTGGTGGCAGCGCTGGACCCACACGCAGCTCTGGGAGCTGCGGAAGTGGGCCCGGGGAGAGCCCTCCCTCGAGGGCCTGGTCCATCGGCCCCGCAAGGGGTCGGTGGAGAACTGCCGCCTCCGGCCGGCAGGGGGGTGGATGCCGCAGGCCGCATGGGAAGCCATGCTGGCCGATGCGCTCCGCCCCCTGGGAGTCCACCCCCGCAACCTCCCCGTGCCCCAGGACCACCCGTATGTCCTCAGGCGCCTGCGGGAGACCCTCCAGGAAACGCAGCGAGACGGCATCCGCCTGTGGGACATCACCCAAAGCCCAGCCCCGCACGCACACACCCCCTCACCACCCCACAAGCGTCCGCGCACCGACACCGGCGACGTCCACAGCACCCCAGGAGCCCTGCGCGCCACACAACACGACGCGCCTGACCCCCCGGCCAGCGGCGCCGCGATCTAACCCCGTAACCCAGCAAACCACCACCACGGGGCGCCACGCCAGGCCCCGCCCAGAAGTCACCAAACGAACCGGACGCCGAAGGAAGCCAACGCACACGACAACGAGCACCACTACGCCCAAAGGCGCCGAACCCAGGCCCGCTACCGTGGGCTCCTCTCCACCCTCAGCACGACACACACGTCGCTGGCGTCACTCCTCCGCCGTGCCCCCTCCGACGCCACCGCCCCGCCCCCCCCCCCTCCCGCCGCACGTCCCCACGCCGCCCAGCACCCAACCCCACACACTGCGCCACAGCATCGCCCCAGTCCGGCTCCTCCACCATCGCGCCACTTGGCACCTCACAGTAGACCGCCGTCCTGTGGCCCCGCTCCCCCCGGCACCGCTCCGGGGGCCGCACCCGGCCCACGTCGTGTTCGCCCCCACGTCGCGGGCCGCGGACATCCTCCCGCTCCTCGCCGCCACCCCTCCCGGGCATCGCATACTGCTTGCTGCCAACCCCTCGGTCCTCAGTGAGGTCCTCATCGGGCACGCCGACGCCATGCACGTGCGCCCGCTGCTGCCCAACCTGCACGCTGCGTACGCCCCCGGCACGCCCGTCGACCCCTCAGTGTGGGACTCCCAGTGAGGCCACCGGCCACCGGCCGGCCCGCACGCACCACCCCGCACCCGCCTCGGGCGCACGACCCCGTGGACGCCGCTACCCACACGCCCCGCCCCGCGCAACCGCCTAACCGAGCCAGAACCCAAGCACAAATCAAACCCGAGCCACACCCCGAAACCGCTAACCCTTGACTCCTAACCAAGCCCGCCGAGGGAACAACGTAACCACAGCCCACACCCACAGCCCACACAGCCGCCTAACCAGCCAGCTCCAGAAGCAAAGAGACACCTCACCAAACCCACCCTGACCCAAGCCGGGTACATCAGGACGCGCGAGCCGCACCCCTCGGGCGCAACCGCCGCCACAGCACCGAGGACACACGCCAGAGGACACAACGCTATTGCACCGCCGCACCAGCTGCCTGTGCCTGTGCCTGCAGTGTACGCGCGCCCCTGTTTTTGTCTTTTTTGTTTTTTCTTTCTTTTTTTTTTTCCCAGAAAAAAAAAAAAAACAAGTAAAAAAAAAAAAAACAAGAAAAAAAAAACAAAACAAAAAAAAACGAAAATTAGGGGGGGAGAAAGAGGGACACAACCACCCATGGCACACGCGCACCGCACACAGCACGCACACCGGTGAAAAGGAGCCCAGTGGCCCAGGACACCGCACATGCAACACAACACACCGAGCGAGCACACCGGTGAACAGGAGCCAGCTGGCCCAGGACACCGCAGACGCACCACAGCAAACCGCGCGGGCACACCGGTGAACAGGAGCCCAGCGGCCCAGGACACTGCACACACGTAGGGCGGCCGAGGGACAGGAAAGAACCAATACCCCATGGGTCGGACGCACTGGGGCGACCCAGCCGACCCGCCGGGCCAGTGGCAGGAGCGGTACTCCAAGGCCACTGGTCCGAGCCCGGCCAGGCTGCATCGGGGACCATGGCAAACGTCACCCGGAGCCATGGAAGCAACCGGTGACAGGCGAGCCGGTACACAGTCCAGGAGGGGGTCACCTGCCAAGCAGAGTGGCCCCGCAACTCAAGCCACAAGTGTGAGGCGGTCATACCGTAGACAAGCGGGAGCAATACCCCTTGTGGTGAGAGATACTCCACACGGCCGGGCAGCCCCCCAGAGCTGCCGCCCAAAGGAGGGGGCATGTGGCCCTACCCATGGACACATGTGGGGACACCCTCCCACCTGGGACACATGGACCGGGTGGCGGCGACAATGCCTTCCCAAGCACATGCGGGAGCGGCTCAAGAGGCACCTGACATAGGGCAGTGGGAGGGACAGGACGTCCCCTTGGTAAGACCTTCTTCCTGCAATGTCAAAGGAGGCATCCCGAGCTCCCGAAGATACCTACCTACCTACCTCTGTGTCGTAGCTCCTGCTCCAGAACACGAGAATGTGTGTGGGCTGTCTCATTCCGATGCCAATGTTTGACACATTGGTCAATCAGACAATCAGGAACACAAATCCGTCGTTGCCAAAATAACTTGTCGCCTTGGATTTTGAAATCAGACGTCTCTTCAGAGTCGTAAGGCTTGTCCCCTTTCAACTTGTGGTATACAGACCCGAAGAACCTGTCCTCCTTGTACATCTTCGTCCAATCCACGTAGAGGAAAGAAGTTTCCTTGTCCTTTTGTTGTGGAGGGACCATGGATTTCGCCTTGGATCTCGTCAGGGGAAACACATTCAGGAGTGGCAGCGACGACTCAGAGTCAGAGTTAACTCCTGCAGTCTGATCTGCCTTGGTAATCTCCTTGCATCTGAGCAAATCCACCTTCATCCGATTTTTAATCGAACATTGGAGACAATGTTTCTTGATCAGTGCTTGTTCTTCCTTATCAAACCCGATCACTTCAGCTTTATCCGTCGCTGTCCCATGAAAACTCACTTCAGAGTAAGCCTCTGAAGCTGGGTAGGCCCAGCGACTCAGGGCGTCCGCCACCGTATTGTAGCGACCCGGAATGTAAGTCACATGGAGGTCAAATCTGCTGAGAGTTTCATGCCAACGGCCTCTCCTCCCTGCTGGTCCACCAGGGGTATCCACATGCTCTGTCCTCCAGCTCTCCAGTGACTTGTGGTCAGTCAGTACCTCAACGCGATGGCCCAAGATCCAACCTTCATAGCGCCGTAAGGCACAAAGGATTGCCTAGGCTTCTTGTTCCCTTGGACTCCAATTTCGCTGTCTTGTTGTAAGCTTGCGAGACCAGAAAGCCAGAGGATGATGGTGACCTTCGTCATCGACTTGTTCGATCGTAGCACCAATGGTGTAACGACTGGCGTCTGTACGAATATAAAAAGGTCTTCCATCCAACCACGGAGTCTTTAATGTAACCACATTTGCCAGTGCTTCCTTGAGACCAGTAAAGGCCTCTTCACATTCTGGCGTCCACTTGAGCTTGACTTGAGATCCCTTCTTTCCTTCTATTTTGCCAACCTTGAGTAACTCTGTCAATGGACCAGAGAACTTGGCGTAGAGAGGAAGGAACTCGTGGTAATAATTGCAGCAGTCTAAAAAGGCACGAAGCTGCGTGATGGTTTTAGGCCTTTCCCATAGCTGCAGGGCAGCCATTTTTCCTGGGGCTGGTCTTCTTGTCCCATCTTCTAAGACAGAGCCACAAAATTCCACCCTCTGGAGGAACATCTTGCCCTTCTTGGGTCCACACACGAGCTTCTCTTGTCGAAGGACTTCGAGAACTTTTCGAACTTGTTCTTCGTGCAACTTCAGGCACTCATCAAAGTTGTTTCCCAACGGCGTGGCAATCAGAAGGTCGTCAATGTAGATGCTGCAGAATTCTTGTAAATCCAGAGGCTTGTGCTTCTGAAATAAAAAAGTCTCCATCATCTTCTGGAACATCGACGGCGCATTCTTCAGACCCATCAGCAGTACAGTCCACTGGACAGTGCCACAGGGCGTGCACATTGCTGTCAAATGCCTATCCTCCTTTCGAAGGGGCATCTGATGAAAGCCATGGCGCAAATCCAACACAGTAAAGAGCTTGCCTTTGGCTCTCGCGGCGATCTCCTTCTCGATTAAAGGAAGAGGATGCGCGTCTGGTACCGTGGCGGCATTCAGGGCTCTGTAATCCACCACTGGACGCCAAGCATCTATGCTGGATTGGTCAGCAGGTGGGGGTTTTGGCACAGTAAATGGTGCTGAACACCACTCAGAACTCATGCAGCCCTCCAACCAATAATCTTTCGCAGGGCATCTGCTTTGGTGCCGTGGAGATAGAATGGACGTTGTTTGTGCACCTTTGAGCCTTCGATTATGTCAATCTTGGCTTCCCCATTTTCACATCGAATTGGGGGGTTTTTCCACAACTTCCCACTCAGCACGTCATCTTGATAATCTTGGAACACTGCGTCCCTTCCTGCAGATATCTTGTCTCCGTCGACCTGATTCCCAGATTTAATCACCGACATTATGTCCACCAATTTGCGAATTGTCGGTCGTGGTCTCATGTTCTTGGCCACTTCATTCCAAACTTCTTCGTCGCATTGCTGGCGGATGAAGCTCACCTGAGCTCGCTCCTCCGTGGGATCCCACCAATGAAAGGGGTCCACGAATGTCTTGAAGGGATGGTCGGACGAATTCAGCTTCATTCCTGTCAATTCAGGCGAGATTCTTGGAGATTTTTCATCATTCTTGCTTGAAATCTTGACATATTTGGCTTGATTCTTGTCTGATGGGGACGAATTGTAATGGATGGAGGCGTTCTCTTGAGGGACGCCGATTGTCCTTCCCTCCTTCCGCGACGATACGTCGGGATTCCGCTCTCGATCGTCTTCATCCACCTCAATTTCGTCGATTCCTGAGGACTTTGAGATGACCTCTTCTGTTCCCATTTCACTGTCATCTTGCCAATAATCTCCCAGATTCCCGTCAACTAAGCACGCTAACGTGCCCCACGAATGCTGTGGCAAAGGCTTGCCATTGTCTTCGCAATACAGCTTCACTCCCTTGTGAGGTAGCTCGACAATGTCGATTGAAATGTCCATAATGTCCTTGAACCAAGGTTGTCTTGGCCAGTTGGGGACAATTAAAATCGCCTTCGCGCCAGATTGCTTCAGCTTCTGCACTACACGAGGAAAAACGTCGAAGGGCGGATTGATCCATAGAGGTTCAGACCAGTCCTCACTCCAGGCATCGTCGTAGAACTTCTGAAATCTTTTATTCTTCTTGTTTGCAAAGGCATCAACTTGAGGACGAAAATTGTGGTTCTTTTCAAAATAATCCACCAGAATGTCCCGCCATTTGTCGACCACACGATAGCAAACTGACTTCCATTTCTTGCAGTTCAATGATTCCACCTTTCCTTCGTTGAAATCTTCTTGATTCCCTGTCCATTCCTGCCCATCTTGCTGAATATGCAGCTTGTTTCTCTCCTTGAATTGGTGGATACTCTTGGTATATGGGTGCAGATTATACAGGTCAGACGGGTCGCTGGTCGACGGATCCTGGAGGAAGCATGTCCTGTGTCCCATGGGCGACACACGGTGAGCGTGAAGCCAAGGTTGATCCAAGAATAAATCATACTTTATACTGGTTTCATAGAATTTTCCAGAAAACCACTCCTCCGTGACCGTCTCTTCCACGCTCCAGACAGATTGTTTCACCAATCTGACCGCCAATTCTGCCTCTCTGTCGCCACCGTCAAGGCGATGTCCGCTGACTCCCTCCAGCTGGACAGGGGTCGAGGACATCTTCGCCTCATCCTCCTGCAGAAAGCCTTTTCTCACCAGATTGACCTCTGAACCATTGTCAATCAGACATTTGGCAAGTTTAACCTTACCATCTGTTGTCCTGACCTGGATCCAGCAGACGAACTGGCGCTGCTTGCCTCGCCGGACAGCGCTGAGGACCCAGGCAGGGTACAGGAGGCCAGAGGGACGCGCTAGCCGGTCCCAGCAGCGTCCATCCACCGCCCCAACTACCCTGATGGGTTCTGTCTCCTGCCACTCAACCCCAGTGTTGGGATTTGGGTCAAGTTGGCTTCCCTATTGCCATTCTTCTTGGTCGTTCGCCTGCACGTCCTGTACTTGTCCTTCGTCAACCCATTCTTCTCCTGCTTCGACAGCATTCACTCCTTTTCCACGTCCACGACCACCAAATGACTTTCCACCACCACCTTTCTTACCTCCTTGGCCTTTGTTGTTGGAGGTGTTGGAATTGGGGTTGGATTCGTTGGATCTGCCCTTGCCTCGACCTCCAGTATCCTTGTTGTTGCCGAAGGTCTTGTTCGCTGGTGTCTCCGCGTACAGGGGGGTGCCATTCACCTTGGAATCATCTTGATTCCCGGACTTTCCTTGGCCTTTTCCACCTTTTTCACCAGATTTTCCACCAGATTTTCCACCAGCATCGGTCCATCTTGAGCCACTTGGATCTCCGCCTTGCTGCGAGTAATCTTTTGGTGTCCAGTCTCTGTTCTTTCCTTTGGACTGCCCTTTACCCTTTCCCCTTCCATGCTGGTCAGCATCTCGTGCTCCATCCTGCTGGGGATTTTTGGGAGAATTTCCCTTTCCATCCATTTTGGACTAAATTGTCTTGAGATCTGAGGGCGTCCACCTGTGATCTGCGGTCGTGTGAGTCGCCGCTCGACCTTCTTTTCCAAGGGCAATGCACACAGAGCATCCCTTCTCACCAACAGCGTTGACCTTGCCTCCGAAGCCATGTGCATCCTGGGACTTCTGGCGTTCTAAGTTTGCATACTTTTCAAGTTGGTCCCAGATCTGCTCGACTCCATACGAGAAGATCCACGGTCGTACCTTCAAAACTGTTCCCTTATACTTCACTTTGCCATCCACCATGCTGCAGAAAAGCTCCGACTGCTCAGAATCATGGAAACCAACTCTCCATCTGCCCTCACGAATAGTGATGTCTTTCAATCCAGTAGCACTGATAGAGTGTAGCAACTCACGAACTGCCATTTTTCCCATAGTCTCCGGCAATCCTCGGACTTCAACCCAGTTGCCCAGGACTTTTTGGTCCGCCTGAGAGTCCCTGATCTTCTGCTTGGTCTCCGGCGTGAGCTTGCTCAGGAGGATCTTCTTCATTTGGCCTTCAGAAAGTCCTTCTCCCGAGTTCTCTGCCTCTTGCACCAAAAACTTCCAATCTTGCCTTGCCATTTGAATTTCTTCCAGAAACAATTTCTTGATCGCCCTGAAGTTCTCCAGACGGTTCCTGTAATGATCTTCAGGAAGTCGAGAGCCTTTCTTCTTGAGACTTCGATACAGCTCTTCATAAGTCAGGGGATTTCCTTGATTCTGCCTTTCCACATAGAGATTGTATGTACTTTCTCTGAGTTTGCCAGTCAAACAGTCCATCAACCCAAGGATCCAGAGTTCCTTGTCCAGTTTCTCCGTCTGCAGCCACACCATGAACTGCCTCTCGAAGGACGCCCAGTAATTTGGGTGTCCTGAGAACTTCGGCTGCTTCATTACAGACCCTCGAAGCCTCATGTGCAACGGGTTCAGCAGGTGGTTCAGGTTGAAATTCGTGGCTGTGCCAACCGGATTGACGAACACTGGGTTGACTGCGGCGCCTCCCATTGCCTGTGCCTGCGCAATTGCGGCCGCCAGCAACGCCTGGTCCACAGTAGGCTGCACGAACGGCGTTGGTTGTGCTTGATGCAGCCTCATCTCCTTCAATTTCTTCTGCTTTTCTTTGATTTTTGCTTCGTTTTCTTTCTGCTGCCGGTCCTTCTTCTTCAAGGCCATTGATCTCTCCTTCACGGTGGTCCTTGCTTCTCCATCAATGTCTCCGACAGTACCAACAGACAGTACAGACCTCTCCGACGAAGATTCTCCTCCTTCGGTACCCAGATTGAACCCAATAGGACTTGTAATTCCAGTAGGGGGGATACCAGAAATTCCAGTAAAAGCTGGATGGTGGCCAGTAAAAGCTGGGGGTGCTGGAGAATGTGGAACGCCGTAAGGCGTGGATGCAGGTGCAGCTGAGGAGGTAGGTGCTGGGTGGCTTGCCATTGTAGGCGCTGGTCCAGTGAGCCCAGTAGTGCTCAGATTTTGTACCAGATTCGTAAGCTTCTCCAGCTTCTGCTCCATCTCCTTCCAGTTGCTGTCATCATCCCTCTTTTTCTCCTTGGCGGACTTCTTCAACTCCTTCACCCTTTCTTCCAACGACGAAATCTGGCGTCGACAGGAGCAGTCCTTGGCACATTCACCACAGGACGGGCATCTTGTCCCTTTTCCCTTGCTTCTTACCTCGTCGACCCAAGTGTCAACACTGGAGGCAGAGCTGGGGAGTTTGGACAGTTGCTCCCTGGAGAGGTGGGAATGTGTCGAGTCACACCTCATCTCGTCGACCTCTCCGTCGTTCGGACCCCAGGCGCCCGACAGACCAGCGTGCTGACGCACATTCTGGCGTCTCTCCTCGGCGATGATGGCAATCTGCACCATCACGGCGGCCTGGTGGTCGAACTGGTCCATCAGCTCCTCCCAGTCCTCTTGCTCCTGCAATTGGGCGTCGAATCGCAACCGGCCGCTGTCCCTGATGAACTGGCACGACGCCCTGAACCAGTCCCTCAGGCGGCCACGGTAGCTCGCCTCCGCCAGCAGCCAATTCTGGCGGTGCAGGAATTCCTCATTCGAGATCTGCTGGAAGTGGTTTTCCCAGTAATCACCACTAAATCCAGTATCAGACTGCTCTCCTTCGCTGCTGCTGTCTTCAAGATCAAACAAAGCTTGAGAGGAGGAACCAGATTCACTCGAGGAGGGAGATTCTCGACCGGGTTTAAGGTTGGGTGGGGCGTTCACACAACAATCAGCACAAGTATGAACTCCAGGCCAATGTCTATGGCCACAGTAAGGGCACTCTGAAGGATGATCCTCGGTTTGCTGGGGAGATGCCACGAAGGTAACCTCAGGGGGAACACGCAGTGACTCTCTACGGGTGAAAGCCCCGCTAAAGTCCGATGATCTCAGAGTGTCCGTGGAGATTCCAGAAGCAGAGTCATGATTTCCTCTGCTACCATGTAACCGCTGCATAGTGGTTGATCTTTGTTGTAACTGCGAAGTCTGTAGCCTTGATGCCCCAGGGGTCGTAACGCCCGACACTGCCCCTGATATCTCCGAACCCACATAACCCTCTTCAGACCCATATCCAGCCTCTGGGAGCGACATATGCGAAGCACTTGTAAGTCCTTTGAACTCCATGGTGGAATATGAAGAGTACGAAAACCCGGTCTACAAAAATGGAGCAGACATAGAATCTCAATGCGCATTCATCGCACATAATGACACAACGTGAAATCATTCGAAATAATTTAAATAAATCCGATTGGGAAATCATGAAAGACAAATGCGACTCGACGCGCGCTCACAGGCGACATCTGGCGGCGAACGAAAAACATGAAAACACGCGGAAAATTTACTGCACTAATGTACATCTGAGAATCATTGAAATTCTGATCGCATTGATGTATAATCTGAGTGCTGTCACTGCTGCCGTTACAAGAACGCGAACAGGTGAGGAGCGAAGTAAAAACGATGCTAGGGGCGTGTGTGTATGTCTAATCACCCTGAACTACCTCTAATCATCTACAATTTTTCTAATCTTACCCCTCTATCGTGTTTTATTGTGCTACCAGGCTTGAAGACGACGACACATGGTGAGCACTGTGCGTCATGCAAGCAGAACGAGCACACCTGCAGTTTATACCTGATTCATTGAAGTCGTATTCTTATTTTTCGAATTCTTGATTTCTGGTTGATTCTAGCAATGTGGGTGGAATCTTTAGGTATGTCTGTTTATGTGTGTCTCGTCATTTTCCTGTTTACGTGAGACATACCTTTATAATCTGTTTATTTCCTGATTTTCCGGCGCTTCGCTAGGAGCCGCTCCTGCGCGCCGCCTTCTTCTGCGTAAGAATTTCTTGATTTCAAAAATTAAGAGATGACTACAAATTTTATAAAAATGTGCATCTAATGCACAATTGGATTCTTTCCAGGCGTGTGCCTTCAGATAAATACTAGACCGTCATTTGACGGATTTAGCCGTTGTCGCTTCGCGCTTGCGTGGATTCGTCCCTCATTCTCCCATTCCTCTGTTGTACAGACCTCCTCGCAAAGCCTCGTTTAGTAGGCCGCTGTTCTGGCCGAAAAGCAGCAGTAGAAGACTGAACCAGAAGGAAGACCCCTCCAAAGGGCAATTCCAACGAAATCAGCGCACCCTCGCCCCAGAACCAGTACCGGTGTCTCCAACAGGTTCCTTGAGACTTGGGTCCAGCATCCTATGAGAGTCTGGCGTTGGGTTGTGTTACGCTGCAGCTTGGAGGGAGGGATGCACATGCATATGGTCTTGGCATGCCCTACTCTAACCCCACCAAGCCACAGGAACCCCGGCAGCGCCAAGCTCACTGACTTTTCTGTTGGAGATTGTCATCAACAATGCACCAAGAGTCGCTGGCCATGGTAAAGCGCTCTTTTCCAGTGTTAGGGAAGCTATAGGTATCTTAAAGTAGGTGTGGAAACCAAGGGAAGGCCAAGAAAAAATCCCTTTTTCCTGAAAAGAAAAGTTGTATAGTGATTTCAACACTGTGTGTTTGTTGTGCCTCTCTTTCTGCTTAATTGCTGCTGGTGTAAGGTTTCCTGCTGCTTGTTTTTGATGAGGAAAATGTGTTATTGTTGAAATACAACCAATCCAGGATATCCCAAGCCAGAGATAAGCAAGTAGAAGATAAACAGGATCAAAGCATGAAGGGCTGCAGTCACAAAGAGTTAGATAAAGAAGGCTATCAACAAGAGACCACAGCAATTAGCATACATTGCAACTCAGGATGAAGTACTTTACATGTTTGAGGACAACTGATTGGAAAACTGCCCCAAGGGCTCACTCTCATCCACAGTGCCATCTTGAGATGTGCACTCTTTGTTTTTGGGTCTCATAGGTGCTGAGGTGGCATGGCATGTGGCGATGAGGTCACTGCCATGTCACATGGGGTATTCCTACTTAGCTAGCTGACTGGGTATTTAACCCAGGACCTCTCAAAAAGAGGTGCCACAGCCCCCTAGGGTGCATACCACTAGGATAGCTAAGAATTCATGAAAAAACATGGATGAATTCATAGGCTCTGCCTTCAGTATACCAGTGCCTCAGCAACCCAGGAAAAGATGCCTATAGCTTGGGGATAAAGGGGTCCACACCACATCCTAATTTAGTGTTTGGTTCCATAGGTCAAAATATATTATCACCACTTTTGGCTGGGCCAATACTAAGATAGAAATGCCTGTGTGCTTAGAGCACCTCTAATACAACTAAAGTATACCCTAAAGCATTGGAAAAGCGCTTTTTCTTACTCCCCCTTTGTGCAGTGGTCGTCACCACTGTCGCACTTTCAGGAAAAAGAGATTTTTTCTTGGCCTTTCCTTGGTTTCCACATCTACTTTAAAATACCTACAGCTTCCCTAACACTGGAAAGGAGCGCTTTACCATGGCCAGCGACTCTTGCTGCATTGTTGATGACAAACTCCAACAGAAAGCTCAGCGCTCTTGGTGCTGCCGGGGTTCCTGTGGCTTGGTGGGGTTAGAGTAGGGCATGCCAAGACCATATGCATGTGCATCGCTCCCTCCAAGCTGCAGCGTAACACAACCCAACGCGAGACTCTCATAGGACGCTCGACCCAAGTCTCATGGAACCTGTTGGAGTCACCTGTACTGGTACTGGGGCGAGGGTGCGCTGATTTAATTAGAATTGCCCCTTGGAGGGGTCTTGATTCTGGTTCAGTCTCCTGCTGCTGCTTTTCGGCCAGAACAGCGGCTTACTCAACGAGGCTTTGCGAGGAGGTCTGTACGACAGAGGAGTGGGACAATGAGGGACGAATCCACGCAAGCGAGGAGCGACAACACCTAAATCCGTCAAATGACGGCCTAGAATTTTTCTGAGGGCACACACCTGGACAGAATCCAATTGTGCATCAGATGCACATTTTTATAAAATTTGTAGTCATCTCTTGATTTTTCCAATCAAAACATTCTTATGCAGAAAAAGGCGGCGCGCAGGAGCGGCTTGTAGCGAAGCGCCGGAAAATAAAGAAATAATGAGATTATAAACGTATTTCCCACGTAAACAGGAAAATGACGAGACACACATAAATAGATGAGAATAAAGATTCCACACACATTGCCAGAACCAACCAAAAATCAAGAATTCGAAAAGTAAGAATATGACTTGGATGAATCAGGTATAAACTGCAGGTGTGCTTGTTCTGTTTGCCCGACGCACAGTGCTCGCCATGTGTCGTCGTCTTCAAGCCTGATAGCACGATAGGACACGATAGAGGGATAGATGAGAAAGATTGCAGATGATTAGAGGTAAGATCAGGGTGATTAGACATACACACAAGTGCATAGCGACATTTTTCGCTTGCGCCTCGTTTTTCTCCTCACCTTGCTTCACTCTCCAGCGGTAGGTAAGGTAGGTAAGCCCAGGTGGGGCCACCCCCTGGTAGAGTTCGTGATTGAGGGTAAGATTGCCAAAGGTTGGTCGCAAACTCGTGCATGCTCGTGCATTCACACACGCATTGAAGGGTAGGCCACGCGTGGTGCGCTCGGTACAACCCTTGTTTAGGTTACCCAGGGGCTCCTCGGTACGTTCTTTAAGAGAACCTGAGGAGTCTCTTAACGCTTGCTTGCTTGACAGGGGTGTTTGAGGACAGCGTATTATAGGTCACACTGAGAAGCGTATAATACGTGGAGTGTGGCTTGGTTCCTCAGCCGCAAACACCCCTTCATTGGCCTTTGCTTTACAGGTGGGCAGGTAGGGTGATTGGTGCAGCAGCGTCCCTTTTTTTCTTGCCCTGCTAAACAAGGGCGCTGATCCCACAATCAATTAACTGCGCCTCAGCCAGGAGTGGCGAGGGCAGTTCGACTTCATCGGCATCCACAGTGTGCACGCCACCTGTGCGCCTCTCCCCTCCAAGCCCTAGCAGGGAAACGTGTTGTGACGTCCCTGTTAGGCCACAGGTGCTTAGCAGCGCTGTGTTCTCTTGTCTTCTTCACAGGAGGGTCATTAGGACCCACAACTCTATCTTCAACACCACCCAGTAGAGCGTGAGTGTAGGAGTGGTAATCCTGAGTGGGGGCTTGAGCCAGTTGCAGTAGCGCTTGCCCACCAGGATGGTGCCACTGTAGAGTGTGTAGGACCTGTAGTGCGTGTGTCACTGTCGCACCCGTTTCCTGCAATTTTAGCAGGGTTAGTGGGCTGTGGCAGTGGTTAGTCAGCGTTTTGGCCACTTAGCAAAATGGCGTTTTCATGCCTTCATAGCTTTTGGCCACCCCTCCCTGTAGTAGACAGATAGGTAGGAAAAACAATACCTGGATTAGTACGCTGGGTATTCCCCCAAGGTTTTGCGCCAGCACAGAAATTGGGCGCTTAGGGGAGGGGAGACCCGGGGCGTACCCCGTGGCATCAATAAGACAACCCTCCAGGCTTAGCAAGCGTGCAGACTTGGGTATAATTAGGACACCACTTCTGCGGCTTGCTCTCAGGACCTTAGGAATAGCACACTCACACATAGGCTTAGGCAGGTAAGGGTAAGGTTCAGTCCCTAGCTTTAGTCTGGGAGGCAAGCGTCTCAGCGAGCCTCAGCAACTCACCGAGGTTGTTCTGGGACAAGTAGTCAACCAGAACTGAGTTTAGGCGCCCCTCAGGTAGAACAAACGCGGAGAAGGGCTCCGAGGTGGCCTCTTCAACTCAAAACCCTTCCCAGAGGGTGAGGAAGCGCCAACCCTGGCGATAGCGGTGGCGTAGGACAGACTTCACCAGGTAGAAGCCCTCCTTAGCCATCTCCTCGGCGTTCATGTCGGAGAGTTCCCCTTCAACTTCCATAGGGCTGGCAGCCCCTTGTAAGTCTAGGGCGGCGATCTCCTCGTCGTTAAGCTCCCACTCTTCCCCAGAGAGGTCTTCAGGGTCATAGTAGCGCTTCAGATGTTGAGCAGCGCACATCAGGGTCCCCCCTAGACGGGGAGAACACCGCACAGTGATACGGTGTCCATCCACTGATAGAATCTTGTAGGCCCGAAGTATGGGTCATCGCTGGTGGAGCATGGCCAGGCGGGTAGTCGACTGTGGTGCAGCAGCACCAAGTCCCGCTCTTGGTAGGTGGCCGGTACTCGGTGCTTGTTCTTCTTGTTCCACTGAAGCTCCCTTACTCTCTGGAGCATAGCCTTGGCCTTGTCCACCTTCTCTTGTTGCTCTTCGACCCATTCACCCACAGAAGAATGGGTGTTCTCTGGATAGGGGGCATGTAGGAACCACGCTGGGCGCCCTAGGAATAGCTCATGGGGTGAGTAGCCAGTAGCTGAACTCTCTTGGGAGTTCATCATCAAGGATATGACGGGGAGTAGTCTCACCCAGTCTCTGGTGCGTTCAGTTTTGCACCATATCTTTACATTCTCCTTGAGGACACGGATCTGTCGCTCACATAGGGGGTTGCTCGTGTGCGAGTAGGGGATCCCCGTAGACACCTGGACATTGAGGGATCTCAGGACCCTCTTGTACCAGCCGGTGTCTGAGCGTACTCGTACGTCCTCATCGGAGTTGATCTCCTTGGGCGCCCCATAGACACAAAACCACTCCTCCAGGAGTATCTTGATAGTCTCCTCCCCGGTAATGTGTTTGGTACATGGGAACACCCTGGTAAACCTGGTCAACCCACAGGTTACAACGAGGGCGAAGTCATAGCCCCCGAACTTCGGCATCTCCGTGTAGTCCACGTATAGAACACTGTTAGCACAGTGAGGGATGGGCAGGGTCGAGTAGAGACCTCTGTCCCTGATATCCCCTGGTTTGCAGGACCTGCACGGGCACTTGTCCACGACAAGCTGGAGGGCTTTCCGCAGTTGGTCGTCAGTCCACGTAGTGTGGAACCACTGCTTGAATAGCCTCAGGGTACGGTCAGCACCCACATGACCGCTGGACTCATGGGTCCACTTCAGCAGCGCTGGGACTCTGTCACTAGGTACCACGATGCGGTCCTCGTGCCAGAGGTAGCTCTTGTCCCTCTTCCACTGATCTTGGTTGACCAGGAGGGGTTCAAGGCGTTTCTCCAGCCGCTTGTAGATATCCCCAAACTCCTTCAGGTACTCCGATTGTTGGAGTCCATCCAGCAGGCGTATCATAGTCATGTTGAGGTCCAAGTGGACGTCCATACGGGTGATCGCCTCCTTAGCCAGTGCTTCAGACCGGGCACCAATCAGGGCGTCGAAGTTGTTGCGGCTGATGTAGTCTGCACACTCGTTCTTCACTCCCTGGATATGGTGTACCGTCAGCCGTAGTTGACTGAGGTAGGTCCACCAGCGCCGTAGCTTGGCCTTCTCAGGTGGGGGGCCCTTCTGGAAAGTGCGGACCGGCTCTTGGTCGCACAGCCAGACCACAGGGTTACTCCCCAACAGTCATGCTCGTGAGGATAGCACTAGCATACCCGCCAGCAATTCCTGCTCATAGGTGGAGTAGTTCCCCCTGGCCTGGTTCCATTTCCATTTCCAGTGACCCAGAGGTACTAGGACCCACTTGTCGTCAAGGTAGCTGTGCTTGAGAGTTCCATCTCGGTTGAGACCTTCCGTCCCCCATTGGGAAATGGCCGAGTCGAACTCCTCCTTCTCTAGTGCTTGCCATTGGAACAACGTTCCGCCACCGCCCACATTGCTGACGTCGGTCACCAGAATAATCTCCCCTTGTGCCCTAGGCACGCCCAAGCACTTAGCGTTGGCGACCTTGTCTTTGAGCTCGTCAAACGCTTGTTGTTCTTGTGGGCCCCAGCGCCAAGTAGTACTCTTCTTGATCAAGTCCGTCAGAATGGCGCTGGTGTAGGTGAAGCTTTTGATATGGCGGCGATAGAAGTTGCACGCCCCAATGAAACTGTGTACATCATGAAGTCCCTTCTTCGGGTCTTCGTGTCCTACCTTAGCATCAATCAGGGGTTTGGCCTTAGAGGCCGCTGGGGTCCACCACCCATAGCCAACGTCAAACCCCAGGTACTGCATGGTCTCCTGCATGAACTCACACTTGTCCAGCTTGAGTCGTGCGTGGTTCTCTTGGCAGACTGCAAAGAACTCACCCAAGAGGATTAGGTGGTCCTCCTGGGTATTGGTCCCGAGGCATACATCGTCGATGTGTGCTTCCATCTGGGCCCCACGGGACATAAGTTCCTGCACGTTAGGTCTCCTTCGTAGGATGGACAAGATCTTGTTCATCAGCTCTTGGAATAGAGCGGGTGCGTTGGCCACGCTAAATGGCATGACCTTCCACTTGAACATCCTCCCCTGAGGAGTGATGAAGGCTAGTAGCTCCTGAGCGTTGGGCGTCAGGTCCACTTGCCACAATCCGCTCCTCTTGTCCATCTTGGTCTTGTAGCGACAGGAGGCTATCTTCTCAAGGGTAGGCTCCATATTAGGAATGGACCCTGAGTGGTTCAGCGTTTTCTTGTTCAGCTCTCCGTAGTCCACTACCAGCCGTTTGGCTGTAGACCCAGGTTTAGCCACCAGGAAACAGGGGCTGCAGTGTTGGGGGTAGTCCCCGTCCTTGTACTCCAGGACTAGGCCAGCGTCGATACATTCTTGTATCTGTCGCTCAATCTCGTCGGCCTGCTCTTTAGGAGCTGGATAGGGTCTCCTCCGGATCTTGTGACCCACGAACTCGGGTTTTAGCTTGAGGTCCATCTGTACCAGCTTGTCACATGAAGCTGGAGGGGGTAGTTCTCCGAACACCTCCAGATAGGTCCTTATAAGCTTCTGCACCCGCGGGTCCAATAGCTTGATCTTGTCCTCCATGTCCTCGACAGAGTGTAAGTTGCTTGCCCCCTGAGTAATAGAGGTCGGGAGGTGATCCTCCACCGACTCTTCGCCCTTGGTAGTATCCTTCAACCCTTGGTAGGCATATAGTAGGTCTCGTTCAACCATCTCCGATGGACGATGGCAACATAGGCACGCTCGAGGGGTTTCACATACACATTCCTCCGAGAGTTCGTCCTCCTCTGGGGTCCGCACATGGGCACCCCACACGCTCTTCATGAACTTAAGATCTACCTCCCTCTGCCAGGTGGTGATCTTCTGTTCGAGGTCCTCCTTCAATTGGGATAGATCTCCCATACGTCCTTGCTTCAGTGGCCATGAGCTGCGGTTAGGCTTAGCGTAGCATGGCCTTTTCGCCACCAACTTCCTCTTGGAGTCCACATACTCCCTTAGCCTGGATCGAGGGTCCAGCTCCTCGTCCACGGGGTCTTCCACCCTCATGGAGAGTAGGGGTTTCAGTGGGGCGACGTACTCGGCGTTCTCCACTTCCTCCACACAGGTCTGCACGAAGAAGGCGTCGTGCACGGTTTCATCATCTGAGTGGATAGAGCTAGGTAGCTCGGATAGTCCACACTCAGAGACTCCATCAGGAACAGGTACATGGCAGGGAGAGTTGGGGGCGTTGGTGTTAGTCACGACGTATTCATCTCCTCCGGGTATAGTCTCAATAGCATCTTCAGGTCGTAGTCGATCCTGCAAGTCACCCAAGGCGAGTCCATCGCGTTCTCGCTGTATAGCCTGGACCAGAGTCGAGTCCAGATCCTCCCAGGGGATGGAGGCAAGACCTCCGTCCACCACGCTGAGCATACTCCCCCATCCGGGTTTCCCGATAGGCGTCTTACGCCCTAGAGGCACGTAGATGGCCTCATCAGGTAACCGAACAGAGCTGATAGTCAGCCTGTCCAGGGAGGTTTCGCCAGTACTCGTTTCCCCCATGGGCTCCCCAATTGGCAGAACACAGGACCATACGGGAACGTTCCAAGGCCACCTTGGTCAAGACCTTCCCCAGTTCACTGAACCTGGGGTTCCAGTAGGCCATCCTGAAAGAGGGCCAGTAAAAGTTGTAGCTGCAGTTCTTCCCCTTGCTGCAGTAAAGGTCCAGTACATGCTGCTTGTCGCTGGCGAACAACTCCACCCTCAGGTCTTCTCCGGAGTAACCCAACTCCTTCAGACCTTGGTCTAGGACTTCCCCCAATAGTTGATAGTCCTCAGTTTTGGAGGCCGCCATCATGTTCGAGGGCTCCTCCTTCGATACCCTCAGGTAGCTCGAGGTATATTCCAACTGCTCCAGTGGCACAGACTCTCTGTCACTGCCGTGGTCCACGTAGAGGAGGTAGGCGCTTGCAGCGTCAGGGATTGTATCTGGGAGTGCTGCACGAAGAAGTCAGTCCCCAATACAAAGTCGAAGGCCTCAGTGTCCATCACATAGAACCGATGGGCGATAGTCCGGGAGCCCATAGGTACCTCCACTTCACAGTCCCTGCAGCTGTGCACCACATGTCCATCCCCCATTCGTATAGGCGCGGTGGTCATGGTGTTCTTCAGGCTCCCACAAGGTAAAATTTTCTTGGCCACTATAGATATGGTGGCGCTAGTATCCAATACCCCCAGGTATTCACGTCTGCCTATTCGGATAGGTACCCAAAACACCAGGTCCTGGGCCCCACGGGAGTGTCCCCGTCAGAACTCCGCGGGACAGGTCACCTGGAACCCCTTGTTCCGCAATTTGCGGGCCATCCTCATGAAACGGCTTCTCTTCTTAGCGTTGCCGTCATCACCACCTTCGTGCTCCCGCTTGGCCCCCTGTTCTCGCTGGGCATGCGTCTGTGAGCGTGTGGTAGGACCAGACTGCCCTCCAGAGGGCTCGGAGTTCCCCCCTGGATTAGGGTTAGGGTTGCCTGCATTCTTGTCCCTGTTCTTGTTCTCCTTGTCTGGCTGGCGGTTAGCGCCTCCTCCTCGTCCACCTTGACTCTTGTCTTGCCCTTGTCCACGTCCTTTCGACTTGCCCTTGCCGGAGTCGTTGCCTTTGCCTTTGCCTCCACCTTTGCCAGAGCCTTTGCCAGGATCCTCACCCTTCAGCTTCGCCGACAAGCGCTGCTTGTGGTAGCACTGATCCTCGTAGTGCTTCCTCTTCCCACAGAAGGCACAGGTGATAGTACACCTGTAGTGATCCGGCAGCTTCGCCTTGGCGCCGGTGTTGGTCTCCTGCTGCTTCCCTTGGACTAGGAAGCAGTCTCGCTGCTTGCAGTCAGGGGCGTGCTGCAGGTGGCCCTGCTCGTCTCTGGCATCACACCAGAAGAGCTCCTTGACGTTTTCCATGATACGGGCGTGTTTTGGGGGTAGTCCCCTGCCCAGGTCTGCATCCTTGGTACCCTTTGCCATGGCTTCCAGAGCCTCCACCTCCAGGACGGTAGTTGTTCAGGTGCTGGTCGCTTTCTTTCTCCAGTGCCAGCTCCAGGAGTAGTACACATAGATCCTCGTAATGGAGGGCTCTAGCCTTGCGCTCTGCCGTTGAACGGCACTCGTCCCACAGCTCTCGAGGGAGCTTAGCCACCAACCAGAAAAGCCGGTGGTCGCTGCTGTAGGAACCAGGCGTCAATCGTCCAGCCCAGTGATCCAGGTCAGCCAATAGCTCAGAGACCCTGCCAGGTTTGGGGTTGTTGGGCAGCATGGGCAGGTTCTGGATCTCGGCCCTGATGGAGAGGTCGGTTTCACAGGTCAGGTACTGCCTCTCCAAGGCAACCAACACATCAGCAAAGGTGGCGGACTTAGTCACGATCTGTTTGACCTGCTTCTCCAGGTACTTGGTCTTGCAACACTGCAGGAGCAGATCGCACTTGACCCGTCCGCTAGCGTGGGTTTGGCCGGTCAATCGTAGAAACCGGCCAAAATTCTCAGCGAACTCGCTGAGGTCCTTGCCTGTGAACTCAGGCAGGTTCACAACGATCTTGGAGGTGGCAATAGCCTTAGCCTCCTGA
Source organism: Eutreptiella sp. 'Long Island Sound 2002' (assembly GCA_964036045.1). Taxonomy (NCBI): domain Eukaryota; phylum Euglenozoa; class Euglenophyceae; order Eutreptiales; family Eutreptiaceae; genus Eutreptiella; species Eutreptiella sp. 'Long Island Sound 2002'. The sequence continues at coordinate 14,883,071 of OZ038383.1, forward strand.
GACCTGCGTCCCCCAGGGCGTCGGGTCTTCTTCTTCTTCTTCTTCTTCTTCTTCCCACTTGGGTTCTCGGGGTCCTCCGGGTCGTCGTCCTCCGAGGGCGAAGCAAAAGTCATTGACGGCGGTTCATCATCGGAGGGATCTCGGCCTAGGTCACTGGAGCCGTAGGGCTCCACATCCACCATTGCCCTCAGGGCTGTCAGCCCCAGCCGGTCCAGCTCGGCTCTCGTAGAATTCCTCACGTTACTGTAGGGTGGCTGGGCCGTCCTCGGCACGAAAGGGCTTCTAGGTATCACAGCAGGGGTCGGCATCGGTCGGCTCCTCAGGCTCCCCAGGGTGTTTGTCAGCCCTGCCACCAGGTGGTTGGCCTGTACTCGATGGGGTGACATTCGCACCGTGGTAGGTGACGCTTGGGGCGGTTTCAGGGGCTCCAGTTTATCTCGAATCTCTTGAGTGAGGTCGCCAACAATTTTAGAGGTGGCTCCTCGGAGCACCTCGTTGATCTCCAACCGCGTCAGGGACCTGTTGGAGGATCTCCCCGATCCTCTACTCCTGCTCCCGCATGACTCAGGTCCTCTCCTCAACCCACTTAGGGTTGCATACCCAGGAACATCCACATAGGCTCCCGTAGCGGGTAAAGGATGGTGATAGTCAGCCGCATACCATCGCGGCGCAGAACTGCAGGTCAGCGGCTCACTGGTAGTAGTTGCCTCTGGAAACGCAGTGGTAGGTGGGTTCACACCATAGGCAGGGTAGGTAGGCATACCAGTAAAGCCTGTGCCCTCAGCCATAGGCGGGTTGGTTATGGGTGTGGATGTTGCAGCGGCTGGGTCTGGAGTTGGGAGTGTGGTGGTAGTAGGAGAGGGTGATGCGTGGAGGCCAGAAGCGCTTGGTGCGCCCTCCAAGGTAGGATCATTCGTTGGGTCGTGCCCTGGGTCTGCTCCTTCGTCTGCTATGCTTTCTCCAGCATCCTTCTCACTCTCTCTCCCTTTCTCTTCACAGGATGGGTGTCCACCCCCTCGACTGAGAGGGCCCGCAAGGCCGACTGAAGTCCTTCCATCGAATCCTCCGCCACGTCCACTGGCCCATGTAAGGGCTCCGAAGGTACAGCGCTAGGTCCAGGTCCAGGTTCACCAGGTGCTGGCATTGCTGGTGCCTCAGGCGCTGTCTTCACGTCGGTGTCCTCTTTCATGGTGTCCATATTTGTTCGCCCTTCTTGCTTATATATGACTGATCTCGGCGCACTGGATGTACGGCACGGGGTTGCTGCCGGTAGGCAGAGACAGTCTGCCTCTTGCTACCAGAAGGTTTTATAGTGATTTGAACAATGTGTGTTTGTTGTGCCTCTCCTGCTGCTTGCTGCTGGTGTAAGGTTTCCTGCTGCTTGTTTTTGATGAGGAAAATGCTTTATTGCTGAAATACAACCAATCCAGGATATCCCAAGCCAGAGATAAGCAAGTACAAGATAAACAGGATCAAAGCATTAAGGGCTGCAGTCACAAAGAGTTAGATAAAAACAACTATCAACAATAGACCACGGCAATTAGCATACATTGCAACTCAGGATGAATTATTTTACATGTTTGAGAACAACTGATTGGAAAACTGCCCGTAGCGGTTAATCTCATCCACAGTGCCATCCTGAGATGTGCACTCTTTGTTTTTGGGTCCCATAGGTGCTGAGGTGGCATGGCATGTGGCGATGAGGTCACTGCCATGTCACATGGGATATTCCTACTTAGCTAGGCTGACTGGGTATTGAACCCAGGACCTCTCAAAAAGAGGTGCCCCGGCCCCCTAGGGTGCATACCACTAGGATAGCTAAGAATTCATGAGAAAACATAGATAAATTCATAGGCTCTGCCTTCAGTATATCAGTGCCTCATCAACCCAGGAAAAGATGTTTTAGTGCCTATAGCTTGGGGATAAAGGGGTCCACACCACATCCTAACTTAGTGTTTGGTTCCATAGGTCAAAATGTGTTAGCACCCATTTTGGTTGGGCCAATACTAAGATAGAAATGCTTGTGTGCTTAGAGCACCTCTAATACAACTAAGGGATACCCCAAAGCATTGGAAAAGCACTTCTTCTTACTGAAAATGCGACAGTGGTGGCCACCACAGCACAAGGGGGGAGTAAGAATAAGTGCTTTTCCAATGCTTTAGGGTATACTTTAGTTGTATTAGAGGTGCTCTAAGCACTCATGCATTTGTATCTTAGTATTGGCCCAACCAAAATGGGTGATAACACATTCTGACCTATGGAACCAAACACTAAATCAGGATGTGGTGTGGACCCCTTTATCCCCAAGCTATAGGCACTAAAACATCTTTTCCTGGGTCGCGAGAGGGGCACAACAAACACACAGTGTTGAAATCACTATGAAACTTACTCCAGTCCATCAAGATGGCAAGAGTTGTACCAGACAAGATCACCGTTGGCATACATGGAGTAAAACGGCTGCCGAGACAGAGATGGCGCACGTTTTCCAACAGTGTTGTATCCTGTCTCTGCCAACAACACGCACACACACAACACGCAAGGGCCACTGGGACAGCGCAATGGCACAGCAGCGGGTAATCAGGGCGCCACCTGCAATGCATTCACCTGGAGGAACTCGTTGGTGATGTCTGCGCCGAAGGCAATGAGGCCCTGCACGTGGCCTTGACGCCCCCAACCTATCGTGAGGGTCACTCCACAAGGCGTGTGAGCAACCGCAACTGCATCTCCCAGGAGGTGTCGCGTTGCAATCGGCCCTCGGGAGGCGCTCCAGGTCTGATAGCCTCACATCAGGGGCTCGGAACAGGCCCCCATGGATTGCCCTCGCGCAATCATCCACCCTGACGGGGAGCCGGCTGCAGACCTCCGTGAAACACTGAACATGGCGTGACTCAAAGAGTCAGCACGTACAGGGCACCTTTGTATTGAAATGGACTGGTGCCAAAAAGCCGGAATAGTTGATTGGGAGATTTCTTCTTCAGCAATGTGTTATTGGGCAATCACAGTGTTGCAGCCATGGGTATACGACCGTGCAATACAGGGCAAATGTGCGTTCCGCAGTACTGGGCAATCACAGTGCTGTGGCCATGGGCATATGACCGTGCAGCACAGGGCAAATGTGCTGGTCTCCTGCAAACGCCAGTCAAACAGCCCATATTGCCGGAGCTCAGGGGCAGTTACCAGCCCTTGAGATGGTGCACGAACATTCCGTGACGCAGGGTCATCTGAAGATGGTGGCAGCCACCTGTCGGGGGCTAGTGCAATGGACAGCGCATGGGGTGCTGTGGCCATGGGCATATGACCATGCAGTACAGGGCAAATGTGCTGGTCTCGTGCAAACGCCAGTCAAACAGCGCATATTGCCGGAGCTCAGGGGCAGTTGCCAGCCCTCCAGATGGTGCACGAACACCCCGCTGACGCAGGGTCATCCGAAGGTGGTGGCAGCCACCTGTCGGGGGCTGGTGCAATGGACAGCGCATGGGGTGCTGTGGCCATGGGCATATGACCATGCAGTACAGGGCGAATGTGCTGGTCTCGTGCAAACGGCAGTCAAACAGCCCATTTTGCTGGAGCTCAGGGGCAGCTGCCAGCCCTCGAGACGGTGCACGACCAGCCTGTTGACGCAGGGTCATCCGAAGATGGTGGCAGCCACCTGTCGGGGGCTGGTGCCATATGGACAGTGCATGGCATGCTGTGGCCATGGGCATATGACCGTGCAGTACAGCAGTTGTTTTCCTGTTGAAAGATTGCAATACACCTTCTCTGAACGCAGGTGACATTGACAAACAGGGCGTTTTTTGCCATGCCGAGCTGGGGCTATCCACTTAGACCTCTCCACCTTAACAATGCACACGCCTGTAAACAGAAGGAGCAGCTAAGGGACAAGCGAGAGGTACGGGCGTGGTGCGAGAGGTGAAGACCGTTTTTTCTGCTCCCCAAGAGACAACAGGAGAAGGCTGGCGTACGTAATTGTGTGCCATGTGGTTGCCACGGTTCAGGTCTCAGGGTGGAGCAACTTGTACGCCAGCAGGATCGCCACGAGCTCGGTCCCGTGCGGACCCCGGTCCGGTGCAGTTGTACTGCGTGCCTGCAGGGCTCGAGAAGCCGTGCGCGAGGAAGATGACCAACAAATCCTGCAGCTGCCCTTGCAGGTCCCCAACCACCACGAGCCGCTGGTGCGAGGGTCTGGATGCGGCTGGGGAGGGGGTTTGTCAGCCAGAAAGGGCCCTCCGACATCTGCAGAAGCACTCGCCAGAATGCCGTGCCTCAAATCCAGATTGTGGCCTCCTTCTTGCCGCTGGCAGCAGCCAACTCTGCTGTCTCGGATGCTGCTGCACTGCCTCTTTTTTTGCCAAATACGTATCCAGTGACCGCAGCCGCCAGAACAGACACGAGGCCTAGTGCCCAGGTTGTGTTACTGGTGACCTGAGAGGGAAATGATATAAAAATCCCAGGCATGACAAGGAAAGCACGCAACCAGCAAGTCAATTCCCTCCTACTCAACCTACCAGGAGACTGGACAACTCTTTCCACATAGTGCATTGAGTGGCTGGAGAGACTCAAAGGCTTTCATGCTGGGTTACTACCGGACCAAGGTCCTCCAGCCCATGTGGAACGACATGTGCCCCTCCTGCCAGGAAGGAAGTCTAGGCCTAAGCCCTATTTGCGCTAACAAGGCCAATCAGTTCACCAACAAGGAGCGACAATCGTCCGCACTGCAACAGCCTCACCGATCGCACCACTCGGATGTACGCCGACACCAACTCCCATTTCCAAAAAACAAGTGCCCTTCCGGAGAGGGTGTGCTGAAGTACGTAGTGTTGTTCGACACTACAGGCGTCATGACGCTCCTGGGGCTATTTGATGGGTCACTGCCTTACCTTGCTCCTGCACCAAGGACCTTTCAGGGAAGTCCATTAAGTCAAGGACACCAGGGCAAGTGTGCTCTGCATGCAGTCCTATGCTGTGTTGGGCTTTGCTTTCTACTGTGTTGTGCTGCGCTGTGCTGTGCTTTGCTATGTTCTGTTGTACTTTGCTGTGCATTGCTGTGTTGTATTGTGCTGGGCTGTTTCGTGCTTTGCTGTGCTCGGTGTGTTGTGCTGTACTGTGCGCACTGTGCAGTACTATGCTACGCAGTACTATGTTATACTCTACCATCAGGAGTGGTGCGCTAAGCGGCGCTGTATTGTGCTGTGCTGTGCTGTGCTGTGATTTGTTGTGGTGTGCTGTGCCTTGCAGTATTATGAACGTCACCTTTGGCCGTGATCGTTCGCTGGGACAGGTTGCCGTGTTGTTGTCAGAGTGGTTTGAGAGTTTCCTGCGATTGGATTGCGACAATTTTTGTGTCATCACCGATGGGGAAACTTAAGCCTCAATGACAGTTGTGTGTTATTGGGTCTTGGCGGGCCTTCGTGCATTTTGACCCACGTGAAAATGCAGGACCTCGTGCTCACGGCATTTGACGGCCTACTGATTTTCGGTGACGCGCGCCTCGGCTGAGCCGCCTCTCCGCGCGCGCAATCTTACACGCTCAACCCTTAGCTACAACCAAGGCAGGCCGCAGAAACGACGTACGGCGGGCGGCTCCCTGGCAGAATTCCACACATCGCCGATGCGCTGGCACTTGAAAGCCTGATGTAAATAATGTACCTGAACCTCGCAGGCAACAACTCTCGGGCGCAGGGCATGCATCATGTCTTGCAAATGCTGCGCAACAACAGGTGCTTCGAGGAGTCAATGTTGTTCAACAACAGAATGGGTATCTGCCTTGAAAGGTGCGAAATGCTTAACCTGGGAATCTTCAGGGATCAAATTGAAACAAAATGCACCACGTCACCTACATTCGTCCACTGCCCAAAGGATCTTAATGTCAGAGGGGGAAACCTGAGAAGTCGAGTGCACGTCTTCTTCTGCACCAGGTGCAGGGTAAGACTGAGAGTGTGGGGTAGTCTGCGCAACGTGCGTGTAAGACTTTCCGCTAGCGCTCTGACGGCCCTGAAGCACTGCAGAACCACGAAGGTTTGAGGATTGTGGACGCGTCAAAGGCAGCTGTGCGTTCAAGAGCGTGGTCGTAGGCTGCTGAGAGAGACACACGCCAAAGAAGGCGACAGATCCAACCACAGCACCCAAAGCCGCGGCCCACTTGACTTGACCACTACAGTCGGGACTTGCTTTGGAACGGATTCGAGTCAAGCACTGCAGTGTATGTGCCAGCTTGAAAGTGAGTGTGCGAGAGAAGCAGTGGTGGCACTAGTTATCTCAGAATCCTGGACACAAGGTAATCCAAGCGATCCAACACAAACGGAAACCAAGGCCCGCTACACTGCAGCCCGAGAGGTATCCTCACTGTGTAGTGCCAAATTGACAGTGGTTGAGGCCTCGGCCTCACTGAGAGCATCACCAGCGGGAAGCAGTTGCGCATACGCCCCCTGCGCCACACTTAGCTCCTGCTGTGCCTCGATCAGCCTGCAACGCAGTACTGTCCGCGCCACGTTCACCTTGTGGATGGTGAACACAACACTGCGGCGGCCACACGCTCGTTGCCGTAAGCGATGTTGTCGGGCGTCCCACAGTGCTGGGACCACAAACTCTGCGGGTACTGTCCAGAGTACAAAGAACCGACTTTGCCGCAGGCTTTTCCAAGGTGTCAAACTTCCAAAGCTCCGCACTGTTGCCTACGAAATCCGACTCACGGGCCTTGAAGTCCTGCTCCCCAGAAACAGAGACACAAACAACGAACGCCGTGCAGTTGCGCATACGCCCCCTGCGCCACATTCAGCTCCTGTTGTGTGCCGGCCTCGTTCAGCCTGCCACCCGGCACTGTCCGCACCTCGCTCACCTTGTGGATGGTGAACACAACACTGCGGCGGCCACACGCTTGTTGCCGTAAGCGATGTTGTCGGGCGTCCCACAGTGCTGGGACCACAAACTTTGCGGGTACTGTCCAGAGTACAAAAAACCGACTTTGCCGCAGGCTTTTCCAACGTGTCAAACTTCCAAAGCTCCGCACTCTTGCCTACGAAATCCGACTCACGGGCCTTGAAGTCCTGCTCCGACGCCGGGAACCCACACGTACCCCACAAAAAAAATTTGGGGGTAGCCAACTGCCGACACAAACACGAAAGTTAGACAACAGAAGCACAAAGGCAAAAGTGGCACTCAGCAGCCTACAATGCGACTGCTAAACATGCCACTACGTTAGGGTTAGGGAAAACCTCAGGTTAGCCTCCAGGTTAGGGTTACGTTGGGTAAGGTTAGGTTAGGTTAGGTTAGGTGCAGGTTGCGTACCAGAAGGTGAAGGCAAGGGAGGGGAAGGTGCTGGCCAAAAGGTAGTCAAAATAAAAAACTTTATTTGTGCTTTGTTTGTGTGTGTGTGTTTGTTTCTGGTTTCGGGAAGGGGGGTTTATAGGGGGAAGCAGCTGACACGTTGGGGCGGGGGTTGTAGCTGTGGAGAGGGGCAGTTAGGTTGGCGGGTGTGGGGGCGGTGTTTGGGTGGGGGGCAGTGTGGGTTACGTGGGGGTCCGCGTATTGGTATCCATACAGGAAGGCGGAAGCAAGGTACATTTGGTACTGGTATTTGTTCCTTTTGTGTCCTAAAAAAAAAGGTGAAAAAAGAAGATGTTTGAGATTCGTTTGTGAATTACGAGCGATTGATGCCGCGCGCGCATTGGGGAAGCGGCCCACAGCAGTTAGGTTATTTTTGTTTTTTGGCTCCTGTTTTTTCATCGAGCGATGCCTAATCGACGATTTTCGATGTCAAAATCGGTCTGACATAATTTTCAAAACCATCCATTTTTTCAAACGACAAAATTTTGCGCTACCGCGAGACATCTATCGCATGGTCACTGATTTCCCGAATCATACCCCCTCCAAGTTCAGCATCGATTCCTTCGGGCAGCCCTGGTTCGGTTAAGCTTATTACCCACCGGACTTCTATTTTGGACACTAGAGTAAAGAAAAATTCAATTCAGTCACAGTAATCCAGACGCCCAGCGATCATTAAGAAAAAAACAAGTGATGCTCATCTGTCGCTGTCAAAACTTTAGTAATCGTAATGCAGTAAATGCGACACAACAGCGGAATTTTGGCGCACCAAGGAGGTGTGTGTTTGCCCAGCAAGAAAACACGGGAAGGGAAGTGGTTTGTTGTGAAAGGTGGAAAGAGAAAGGATCGTGCTATTGTCTTCAACACTGCTCGTGCTCGCAAGGCCGCCCGCCCTCTGAATGATGATGTTCTTGATGATGAAGAGTCGGATGCTTCTCAAGCATCCGGAGAAGATGAAAATGACATGCATGATGATATGGTAATGTCAAACGAAGGGCATGGCACACACATATTGGTGTTGCACACAGATGCTGCCTGACACATGATGTATTCATTTGCACCGGACTCAAGTAATGACGGCGGAAAAGCACACTCATCACATGCTGCTACCTAGCTTTCGGTTCTCAAAGATCTCCTATTCACAGAATAGGAGACTGTGCGAACCCCGAAAAGTTTGGACAGCTCCTTGCAAAAACAGTTGCGGTTTTTTGACAAGAGGTAGTATTTTGGAGCTGTCCAACCCTCGGCTGTCATTCCCCTAATGATGGCCGCCTCCTGCTCGGTCGTTTTGTCAGTCCAGCCAGATGGTAGGACCTACAAAAATATTTACGCTGCCTACCCCGGTTACTTGGTAATAATTCCCGTCCCCAAAAATGCGTCTCACCCCGTGGACGAAAATTTCCCCTGTGTACTGCAAAACGTGCCCTGTTGGTGCGGAGGAAGGGGTGGTGCATGTGAAAGGTGTCAAGGCGCACATAGGACATAATTTAATTGTTTTCGGTAAGGTAATAGAGCGGGATGGAGTTAGGGATGGGTTAAATTATCACAGCAGGAAGATTCAATTGTGTGTAAGTTTGCGCGTGCGACACCAGCGTAGGCGGCCCGTGCTGTACTCCGTGATGGGCCAGAGCACCCTCTGCAGTGATATCGCATGCGCATCAGTGGATTCAAGATTTTTCCGTTGAACGATATTTTTTTGCAGTGTTAAAGTATTCCAATCTAGGGTTTCACATTATAGTGTATTCCTATTCTCACTCCATAGACATGGGTATGTGAGATCATCTTTCCGTCAAGACTTTGACGGTTCTGGATTGGAGTTGGACTTGGATATCAGAATTAGATTTGACTGGTGATGTGCAGGGACTCAAGGTGTGGAGGACACAAGGAAAGTGAGTGGATTCTAGAACGTAGTCATAACATGACGGAAAGTCTCGTGAATGTCGAAGATCGCCCAGGCATCGAGCCCTGCTTGTACATCAAGAAGTTGTCGGAACAAGCTGTTCTTCCCGTCCGTGAATGTGGATCCGCGGCTGGGTATAACATGACAACATCGCCGCCACCTTCCCCTGCGGCGACATCTCAGAACAAGCTTTTGGTCACAACGCCAGTGGAGCACTGCTTCAATAGCAACATGAATGTCGGGGAAAACCCGGGCATCAGAACCCTGGTGGACTCCAAGGAGACAGCTGTTCCCCGGATCCTTCGGCGGCTGCAACGGATCAAGCCTTATCAGTGGGTACCGCCTTACGGTGAGTCAGTGGAGATGGGTCATCGCCCTGGGATCCCTCTTGCGCGCCCTCTTCCTGTGCAGCTTCGTGTTCTTCAAGGTGGTGATCCATTAACCTTGCCAGCCGTGGCTACCTTGGGTGCTCTTCAGAAAGAGCAAGAGTATCACCACCTTTACATCCTAGAGTTGGAGGCTGAGTTGCGTGAGGTGCTCCGCATGTACTCTTGGTATGTTCGAAATGCAGACAAGTTTGCTCAGTCCATCGCTGGGGCTATCAGGATCCGTCAAGCATCCTCAACGCCGTGGCCTTCCAGGTACGACGTTGACTTGTGGATTCATGGGACTCCAGTTTTGGCCCTCGCTTTGTTCACGGACTGTGCCGCTTCTGGGGCATCCCTTCAGCCTTCAAAAACGCGATCAGTGCGTGTGTTGACGACCGAGCCGCCTCGTACGTCGCCATTGGAGCAACATCCTCTGTTCATACTTAAGTATTGTGGCGGTCTGGTCCGTGGGGTTTCTGTTGGTGAGGCCGAGTTTGGGGCAGCTACGTCTGTGCCATCCTCTGATCCTCTGGTGCCAAGTGTGATGTGTTCCACTCCTCCTTTGGACACGTGTACAAGTTCGGCAAGTTCGGGGATGCCATCCTGCCCAGCGAGCATTCGACAGCGCCATGCAGTCCCGGGGAAGGTTCGGTGACACTGTTGACCACCACGCGAGTTTTGGAGAAAGCTGCTACAGCTGTTAAATGCTGCCGCACGCCTAAATACAAGTCTAAGAAGCTCTGAAGGTTGTTTTCCCTCCTGTTTCTGCAGCTTGGTGGGTGCATCTGGAGGACCCTGCTGCCAGCACTCCAGTGCCTGTATGTGCCAGTCAGGCAGTCAGTGGTTTCTATATTATTGCTTGTTACTCGATCCGGTCTGCAGGTGTGCCCGGCCTGCAGCTGCTGTGGGTTGAATCTGTCTGGTACACCTTTGGTTGGCAACAGTTCGCTCCATCATCTGTGATCTGTCTTGTTTCTATTTGGAACGTGCACAAGGGCAGTTGGTTATTCACTCTTTGGTGTTTGGCACGTTGCAGAGCACTGCACTAGTTCACTCAGTGCCTAGGGCACGTGGCACACTTCGGTTGTTCACTTCTGGGTGTCGGTAGGTTGCACAGTGGGTGTTTGTTCACTCTGCACCACTGGTACGTGCACGCCACTTGCACTTGGTTCACTGAGACAGCAACCCAGGCCCAGCGCACTGCTCTGCCCTTTTTGTGTGTGGGACACACCCACTCACATTCCTTCAGGCGAGAGTGTGGTAGGGTTGTGCACTGCAGTGCTCCAGTTTGTTACATTCTCTGGGGTCGTGGGGGGCCTTCAGTTTTGTCCTCTGTGTGGGGACTCTAGCCCATGCATCTCTTTATCATCCCCTCCACCCGGGTGTCGGGTCTTGTGGGGGGGGTGTGATGGGCCAGAGCGCCCTCTGCAGTGATATCGCATGCGCATCAGTGGATTCAAGATTGTTCCGCTGAACGATATTGTTTTGCAGTGTTAAAGTATTCAAATCTGTGTTTTCACATTATAGTGTATTCCTATTCTCATTCCACAGACATGGGTATGTGAGATCATCTTTCCGTCAAGACTTTGACGGTTCTGGATTGGAGTTTGACTTGGATATCAGAATTGGATTTGACTGCTGATGTGCAGGGACTCAAGGTGTGGAGGACACAAGGGAAGTGAGTGGATTCTAGAACGTAGCCATAACGTAAAATGTTATTTTTCAATGGACGGGGGGTCTCGGATAATGTAATTGGATGTTTTTCTCGGCACCCCATGTAGGGGGCGGGGGGTCGGGGGACAGGGGGGGGTTCGGCTAGACCCCCCATTTTGTTAGCCTTTCTGGTACCTCTTTGCTCCTTCTCACCCTCTTGAAGGCGCATAAGACAAGCAGTACACCAAAGCAACACTGATCTCAAGTATGACTAAAGCCTCGTCAACATGCTAGTCCCTCTTTGGTCGCTTGACGCGCCTCCCTGACCGAGTGAAGCACTCAACTAGAGGATCCGGCAACACAGTGTCCCTTTGTTATCAAAATCCTTTTTTAACTATCTCCAATTTTCGAAATCCCACTGTTACCACGAAGCGAACTCAGCATCAACACCAGGAATTCTGATAATTCACGACAGATCGCTAGAATCGTTCATAGTTCAAAAATACCCTGTATTCCACAATGCGATGCACAAAATGTCCTTCCCTTTCTGTAATGTAGAACTATGTATTTAATACCGTGATCGCACACGCCCTCTTTCTGGCTGCGGGCAGCCCCAACTGGGCATGAACCCGTCACACCCCCCGCCAAGCCCTGCCGCAGCCACTAGGCCACATGCAAGGGCGGACACATAGCAAGGGGCATGCACAGCCACCAATGTACATGTAATGTAAAATAGTAATGTAAATAGGTTAGCACTCACAACAGAAGTGCCAAAGCCTGCTGAAAAATAGAAACAGACTCAGATGCACTGAAATTGACTGAGATAATGTACTCTGTCCTACCCCCAGGACCTGAAGTCCCGACCCGCGGTTCCTCTACTTTTTTCCGGGTATCCACACACTATCCTGAGTGGGGGGGTTTCACTGCCACCTAAAAAACCCAGCTGACTATGGGAAAAAAATTCTGAGAAAGCCCTACAAGTTTTCAAACAAAAAATCTACCTATGCAAAAATCCTGCTCTAAACTCCTGGCCCAAAGCTCAGAGGGGCTGTTTTCCAAAAATGGATATTAAAAACATTTCTACTTGATTCTACTTATTGCCCATGCCAAAAAGCCTGTTTCGCCTGCCCCAAAAAAAACACTGCCAAGAAGTTTTCGAAAAAATCAGCAAACACACAGGCAACACAAACAGGGCAAGCAGCACACAAAAAATCTGTGAGTCTGTTCTGAACTGACCCACCGTGCTGAAAACCCGTAAATTAATGTACCAATGTGCTGCAGGGCCTTTAGGGTAATTAATGTACCCACTTCAGATTACTTCTGAGCATGCACTTCGTCCACCGCACTCCACTGTGTCCCCAACTGCAGAGCCTGGGACGACACAGAGGCGGACCAATTGGGTGACCGTGGCATGGCCAAGAACGCCTTTCAGGTTCTTGGCCACATTCTTGGCAATGTGCCAGTAACACCAAAAGTGCTTGGTATTGGGGTACACCTTGGCAACGGCTGCCGAAGCCTTCACACATGCATCCGTGAACATAACCACGGGTGCCATGCCCACGGCCGCTAACTAGTGGGTAAACTGGTACTCAAAGTGGTGGATTTTTTCTTTTACCCAATGGATTGCCCCATGAGCAATGACTGCCCATAATTGTTGACTCCAACAAAGAGGCCAACATTTAAGTCATACCTATTACTTTGATAGGTATTTTTGTGAAGAATGAGATGTGCGAAGCGGCCAACAATAACAATTTGTTCAACGCTCATCCAGAAGACATGGGTTAGTTTGCCGGTTCCATCCTTGACAACATTTACGTACTACCCGTGTTTGTCCCGCTTCTCCTCAAGACGAGTCACTGACCCATCGGCATCCATTGAAGCCGGTTCGGACCCCCGTGGCCATCTTTGGGTCACTTGGGGTGTGTATCTATGTGCCGGCAAGCCGCCATTGGCTGATATCATACTCTCCCATCCACCTGACCTAACCTGATGTGATAGTGTGATAGGCTTGGCCATTCCAGCTATGAGCGGCCACATTCAATACCGAGGCGCCGCCGGCTGAGATTTATATATCACAATATCAGGAATCAACAGGGTTTTTTTATCATAATGTTTCCGTAATTTTTCAGCCTTCCGTTCTGATTGTCAATGTATCGGCGACTGTCAGTTGGCTCGCGATTTTGCGGTAACCGATTGGTTAACTGTTATTTGCAGATATTTTGGCGGAAACCCCTGATGAAGGGTCAGATTTCATCAGTAAAGGGTTCGTTGCCTCCGCAATTTTCATGTTATACACTCGCAAAATTAATCTGGGTTTTTCAGACTTTCAGAATCGGATTTTCGACTTCGAGATCGCCGCACTTGATATGATGAATCTCGAGTGGTCCTACATTTTTCCCCGATCGCGAATCAACCTTCTTTTTGTTATCTCCTTGATTTTTCTTGGACATATAGTCGAAACAAAAGTGATTCAAGAGACCACTTTGAGGAATCATATCTCCGGCTCACGGCGGGGATATCAATTTTGAGAATTTGGTTGGAACCGCCTTGGTCTCAACTTAATTTAGGAAGCATCAAACGCCTTTGATGTGTACACATGCCCGGCGTAGCAAGGGATAATGGTCAAGAGGGTAGAAAGGGATAAATAACTCTTGGACCGTGCAACCGAACATTTTAATGCGACTTTCGAGTGTACCACATGAGTGTTCGTGTTGCATAGAAGCTTTTCTTTGGGTTCCTACGTATTTTTAACGTGAAGTTATGTCCATGGAGGGGCATGGCATACCATGGTGGGAGCCACCTTTTGAGGGTATGTGTTATATGCATGGTATGTGCTTCGATATGCTCACACCCATGTTATATATCTCCGTTTGGAGGACGATATATGGAGTCATACGTGGCAAGGGCTTTGCCCATGTCCCAATGGTGAGCTCCATAGTGCTAGACTAAGTCTACCGCTCATATAGTGCATGTGGGAGACCTTACGGAGCGACCCACAAGCGCCACTATCAATTTTCCCATTTTCATGGTGCGTGTTGGGAGTAGGTTCGAAGGTGTCCCCATGCGTCCATGTGGGGTTTGAGGTTTGAGGTTTGAGGTTTGATTTTGCGGGTACTAGACGCCTTTCGGCCCCGGGGGGCCACCTGGTCGGGCCAGGTGATATCCTCCCGACCGGGTCCTAGTGGGGGGCCCTCCAAGACGCACCACCTGCCTGGTGGCGGAGTCCCCCGGGTTCACAGAGCTCGGAGCCCCGTCCTTCCCCGGCGTCCCCGTTTCGCCACTCCCCAGTCAGTGCATCAATTCGCAGCCGTGGCTGCGGGCGCTTACCCACTGCGTCGCCCCCCTAATGCGTGGTCGCCCGGGGCGCCGGCGCCGCCGGGCCCGTGCTACTGGCTTGTCGCCAGTGGGACCCCCTTGGGCTGGCGCGGAGGCTGCCTAGCCTAGGGGTTGGGGCTTGGCGCTGTGCGCCACTACTGCCTTGGCGGGTGCAGTGTCCCGTCTGTGTGTGCGCGGCGCTCGCGGCTGGTTCGGGGGGGTTCGGGCCGGTGCCTGGTGTTGTGTCTCCCCTTCTTCCCCCTTTCCGCCCCGCGTGTTCCGCGCTGCGTGTGGCGGGCCGTCCCGTCCGGGTGTCCCTTACCCTCGCTCGCTGGTACGCCATTCCATGCGGTCTGTGCGTTCCGCGCGCCCGGTCCGGTTGCCCTTCCGGTAGTCCCCGCGTGTCCTTTTCGTGTGTGTGCGCTCGCGCTCTCGCGGTGTCCGCTCCCCGCTGGGTGGTGTGGCGTGCGCATCTCGCGTGGTCCCGGCACTGGGCGCTGGTAGGGCCGTTCCACGTGGTCCGTGCCCCTCCGCGTGTCCTGCTCCGGTCCCGTGCTCCGTCTGGCGTGCTTGGGGGGGGGCGGTCCGGTCCCGGTTCCCCCCTACTCGGCTTGGGGTTGTGGGGGCGGCGGCAGGGCGTCCCCGGGGGGGTGCCTTCGACCGTTGCGTGGGGCGTTTGGGGTCTTGCGCTCCTCCTCCCCCGACTGCCCGTCCACTGGGTGGGCTGTCGGGGTCCGCGTTGTGGGCGCGGGCGTGCGGTTGTGGGGGCCCCGCTCTGTTCCCGTGGGGGGGGAGAGAGGTGTCGACTTGGTGTCCAGGCGCCGGTCCGCCGGATTCCCATGACGAGCCCGATGCGCACGGAGCTTCGCCCTGCGGGTTGCGAGTGGGGGTTGGGGTGACCGTGGCTGGAGTGGTGCACCAATGTTCCGGTTCATGGCCCAGCAGAGCACTTCTACTGCAGGCCTACACTTAGCACAGGGGGAGGGGGTTGCGGGCGCGTTTGTTCTGTGACCCGGGTGCCAGTGTATCTCAGAAGGCAGCCGCCCTGGAGGTAGCGCACCCGGCGCGCGCCGCGAATGAGCTAGTTCGAACCCCGTGATCGGGGGTCTCCCACCGATCCCTTCGAATACCGGACGAGGCCTCCCGTCGACCTGTTCGAGTACAGGTGACGGTGCGCACTGCTGCAGGGGTGGGTGGCTCCCATGTGTTTTGTTTTTCCAGGGTGGGGGGTAAAACGAACGAGACCTCCCCCCGATCCACCGGTATCGGTGGTGGCGCGAGCTGCTGGAGGGGGTGGTGGTTCCCACGTCGCCAACTAGAGAGCTCTACGTGCAGGGATCCCAGGAGCACCAACGCCCGGGATCGAACCCCCGCACTGGACGATTGAAGACCGACGCTCTCACTACTGGGCCGCGGGAGTCTCTTACGCGACTTAGGGGTGCCGTCGGCTATGAATCCAGTCCCGAGGGTGGGGCTGTGCGTTGGGAAGCGTGTTGCGCGTGCCGGGAGGCCCCAGTCTACGTGTACGGGGCCGGGACAGGGGGGGAGGGGGCTGGGTGGGGTGCGGCACCGTCGGATCGCCGACTGACGTGCACAGGGGTAAGAGGCGGACAGTAGCACCGCCGGATCGCCGACTGACGTGCACGGGGGCAGGAGGCGGACAGAGGCACCGCCGACTGACGTGCAGGGTGGAAGAGGAGGGACCGCCGCACCGTCGGATCGCCGGCCGCCGCGCCCTAGAGCTGGGGATGTCCCGCCGGGTTGCCGATCTGCCCGTTGGGAGGAAGAACAGGGGAAGACAGGCCACCACAGCCTTTGCTTGCGTTTGTACACCCCTTCCCCGTGGGATGCCCCAAGGTTGACACGCCATCTCTGAGGCGACAGGGCACTGCCTAGCGGTGTAAGCTCCAGCTGACAGGGGCGGGCTGGGGGGGGGGGGGGGGGGCGTGCGCCGTTTCCTCCGGCTGTGCGGCCGGGGCGGGGCCTGTAGGGCGGGGGGTCGCTCTGCCTCTTTCCGTCCCTCTGCCTACCCTGGGCAGGCAACAAAGCGGGCGTCACTGGCGTTGTGCTGTCCATGGGGGGCGTGGCCCCCCATATCACTCCGATTCGTGTTCACCCGGCTTCTCTGGGTACGATCTGTGCGGCGTCCTGGTGTGCAGGCGTGGGCCCGCTTGTTCCTCGCGGCCCCCATGTGAGCCGGCGGCTGGAGCGGGGGGGGCAGGTCACACTCCGGCTCCCCTCTCGGGTGGGGGGGGCCCATCCCCCCTGCCTCGGGGGTTGGGGGCCGGGGCCCCCGCGGCTGGCGGGCTGGTGGGGGGGCGGGGGGGGGGGGGTGTCGCGCCACGGGTTCCCTGCTCTCGCTCCGGGCGGCGGCCTGCGGTACTCCTCTCTGGCTCTCTCCGTGTAGCTGGCGCGCTCCTTTCCGGCGCGCGCGTGCGATCGGGGCTTAAGTGCCGCCCCGGGCTGGGGGGGGGTGAGGGGCGGTCTGTGGACCGCTCCCCTGGGGTCCCAGCTGACCTGTGAACCCCCCCTCTGTCACCTCAGAGTGGGCTGTGGTTACAGGAGGGTCATGTGGGGCGCGGCCTCCTTCGTGTTCCGTTGTGCGCGTTGCTCCGGCACGCCGGTGTGGGTTCGCGGGGGCAGGTCCAGCCGCCGTTGCCCTTAACGCGTCGCCGTTCCTCCTGAGGATGGGGGCGCCCCCCCGGCCCTGGGGGGGCGGAGGGCCGCGCCTGTGGCTCCCCAGCTGGGGTGGGTCCGGGGGGGGGGGGGGTGGGGGGGCCGCCCCCCCACCCGCTCTCGGGCCTGTGTGGGTGGGGGGGGGGGGGAGTGGGGGGGGGCCTTTGGTCCCCTGGCGATGCCTCCTGTCGGCCAAGGGGGGGGGGGGCGGCTTGGCAGTCCTGGCCCCGGGGGCCAGCCATCGGCCAGGGGGTCGCGCCCTTCCCCCGCCCCCCTCTACTGAGAACCGGATTCTCGCGCAGGCCCTCTCTGGGGCCCCTCATCCCCCGGCCGTTGTCGCGCGGCGCTGGCCGGCCGGGGGTGGCCGTGAGGGTTAGCGGTCAGTGGTTAGCGGGCTGCGGGGCAGCAGGTTTCCCCCCGCGCTTGTTGTCTCCGCAATCCCTCCCGCGGCAGGTGGCGCGCCGCTTTCCCTAGGCAGGCAACAAAGCGGGCGTCACTGGCGTCGTGCTGTCCATGGGGGGCGTGGCCTCCCATACCACTCAGGTTCGCGCCCACCCGGCTTCTCTGGGCACGATCTGCGCGGCGTCCCGGTGCGCAGGCGTGGGCCCACTTGTTCTTCGCGGCCCCCATTTGAGCCGGCGGCTGGGGCGGGGGGGCGGGTCACACTCCGGCTCCCCTCTCGGGCGGGCGGGGTCCATCCCCCCTGCCTCGGGGGGTGGGGGCCGGGGCCCCCGCGGCTGGCGGGCTGGTGGGGGGGCGGGGGGGGGGGGGTGTCGCGCCGCGGCCTCCCTGCTCTCGTTCCGGGCGGCGGCCTGTGGTACTCCTTTCTGGCTCTCTCCGTGTCGCCGGCGCGCTCCCTTCCGGCGCGCGCGTGTGGTCGGGGCTGAAGTGCCGCCCCGGGGTGGGGGGGGGTGAGGGGCGGCCCGTGGACCGCTCCCCTCGGGGCCCCATCTGACCTGAAACCCCCCCTCTGTCACCTCGGAGTGGGTTGTGGTTACGGGAGGGTCATGTGGGGCGCAGCCTCCTTTTTGTTCCGTTGTGCGCGTTGCTCCGGCACGCCGGTGTGGGTTCGCGGGAGCAGGTCCAGCTGCCGTTGCCCTTACCGCGTCGCCGTTCCTCCTGAGCGGGGGGGCGCCCCCCCGGTCCTGGGGGGGCGGAGGGCCGCGCCTGTGGCTCCCCTGCTGTGGTGGGTGCGGGGGGGGGGGGGGGGGTGGGGGGGCCGCCCCCCCCGCCCGCCCTCGGGTCTGTGTAGGGGGGGGGGGGTGGGTTGGGGGGGGCCCTTTGGTCTGCTGGCGATGCCTCTCGTCGGCCGGGGGGGAGGGGCGGGGGCGGCATGGCAGTCCTGGCCCCGGGGGCCAGCCATCAGCCAGGGGGTCGCGCCCTTCTCCCGCCCCCCTCTATCGAGGGCTGGATTCTCGCGCAGGCCCTCGCCAGGGCCCCTCATCCCCCGGCCGTTGTCGCGCGGCGCTGGCCGGCCGGGGGTGGCCGTGAGGGTTAGCGGTCAGTGGTTAGCGGGTTGCGGGGCAGCAGGTTCCCCCCCGCGCTCGTTGTCTCCGCACTCCCTCCCGCGGGAGGTGGCGCGCCCTCGTACGTCGTGCCATACCGTGGGGGGGGCGTGGGTCAGGGGGCCCAGCCCCCCCCCCCAAATCTCCCGTACCCGCCGTCTGGGCCTTCACCTGCGCCGCCGCTTGTGTGGGGGCTGGGGCTGCGGCGGCGGCGGGTTGTGCCGGCGGTAGCGCCAGTGGGCGAGGGCGCTACGCAAGGCCCGGGGGAGCCAGTTGCTGGCGTCCGCATCCGTGATGCGGAGCACCGCTCCCCCTTCCAGGAAAGCCGGCCACGTCGGCTCCCTGTCGGGCCACGCCGCCCGGATCACTGACCTGAGGACCCTCTCGTGGTCCTCTGGGGCCGCCCACCCCCCCGGGGGTACCTCTCGGTTTCCTCCGTCCCTCCGGAGGAGCACGGCATCGAAGGGCCGGTTCCTCGACCTCCTGGAGGTCCCCTGGTTGGCCCAGCACAACCACCCGTACACTTCCCCCACCAGGGGGAGGGTCTCCTCCCCCAGCGGGTCCGGGACCGCGCCCCAGTCCCGGTCCCATGGCCGGCCCTCCTCCGCCCCCCGTGCCGGCCCCCCTTGCTGCCCCTGCGCCTGCGGCGCCGATGCCGCGCCCCGTCCCCCCTCCGCCGAGGCCATCCGCGCCGGCTCCGCCCTCGGCGCGGGGGGGGCTTGCTGGTGCTGGTGTCGTGGGGGCTGGGGGGGGACGAGCTCGCCGGCGTCAGGGTCGATGTTGTAGAGGTGGTGGTGGTGGTGGTGGTGGTGGTGGTGGGTGTGGTGTGCCGGCATCTGTTGGATGCCGGGGGGGGTGCACCTCACCGGCTGCACCTCCGGCTGCGGGGGCGCTCCGCCCTCTGCCCCCCTCCCTTCGCCCCGCCCTCCTCCCTGGGCTCCCATGCCCCGTCCCGCCTGTCCCTTAGGGCCTGTGGCGCCATTGCCCTTGCCCTGGGGCCCCTTTCCAGCCCCCTGCCCGTGTCGCCGGTCCCGCCTCCCGTCCCCCACGCCCTCGCCCGCTCGCTCTCCCACCCCCCCTCGTCCTGCCCCCTGCACCTGGGTACCCTTCCCGCGCCCCTGAGCGCCCTTCCCGTGCCCTGGCCCCTCCCCGGCCCCCTGCCCGTGTCGCGGGTCCCGCCTCCCGTCAACCACGCCCTGGCCCGCTCGCTCTCCCACCTCCCCTCGCCCTGCCCCCTGCACCTGGGCTCCCTGCCCGCGCCCCTGCGCGCCCTTCCCGTGCCCTGGCCCCTCCCCTGTCCCCTGCCTGTCGCGCCGTCCGCTGCTCCCCTCCCCCCCGCCGCTGCGCCCTTCCTGGACCACTCGCCGGGCGTCCCGCTACCTTTGCAGCTGCGGCAGCGTGACGCCCGGCGGCGAGCGCTCGCGCGTCGGGGGGCGGACGTGCCGCTCCCGCCCCGGGGGGAAGGGCTTGGGGGGGAACGGCTTGGGGGGGCTGGTGTGGGTGTGGGTGGGGTTGGCGTGGGCGCGGTACTTCGCGCTCTCCCTGCCCACTGCTGCTGCTGCGGCGGCCGCCGGCGAGGCGTCCGCGGCCCGTGCGAGGTTCTTCCCCCGCTTGCGCGGCGTGCTGGGGGCCGCGGCGTGGCCGGCCGAGGCGGCGTCGCGGCCCGCCGGGGTCGCGGCCGCAGCCCCTCGCGCGCCCCCCTCGCTCTCCTTCGCTGCCGTGGCGGCCGCCGACGGGGCGCCCGTGGCCGCGGTCGCAACCCCTCGCACGCCCTCCTCGTTCTCCTCTGCTGCCGCGGCCGCCGCCGGCGAGGCGCCCGCGGCCCGTGCGGGGTCCGTCGCAACCCCTCGCGCGCCCTTCTTGCTCTCCTCTGCGGCTGCGGCAGCCCTCGGCGAGGCGTCCGGCTCCTGCGCCGGGGCTGCCCTGCTTGCCGGCGGCGTGCCGGGGGCCGCGGCCGGGGCCGCGGCGTGGCTCGCCGCGGTCTCCGCCTCCTGCGCGTCTGGGCGGGGCGGGGCGGCGGGGCTGGCCGCTTGGGCGGCGGGGGCGGCCGTCTCGGCTGGCCCAGGTTCCCGGGCCGGCGGCGGCGGCCCGACCAGCACCGCCGCCTCCGCCAGCCTCTGCTCCTCGCGTTCCGCGAGGGTCTCCCCCGTCCACTCCGGGGAGGAGACGGGGGAGCGGGAGCGGGACCGGCGGTGGTGGCGGTCGTCCCGCTGGGGGGACCCATCGGAGTCTGCCATCACTGTTACTCTGGTAGGCATGCGTGGTGGCAGGCGCGCCCTTCCCACTACCTCCTGGTGCATCAGTGCCGTGCCGTGGGCAGTGCCGTGTGGTGTTCTGCGGGGGGGAGGGGGGGAGGGGGTGGGGGGCCGGCTGTGGCGTCAGCTCCGCACGGCCGGGGGCCCGCGGCCATCCACCAGCATTGGGAGGGGAGGCGGGGGAGCCACGCGGCCCACGCGTCGCGCCACAGCTCCCAGTCTGGGGCGGGGCCCAGGGCCCTGGGCCCCCCGGGGTCGTCGAGCGGTGTCGGGGGCAGCCGCACCAGGTGGACCCCCGTAACGGCGGTGACCTCCTCTGTGCACAGGAAGGTGTGTACTCCGTCCCGCGCCGCGGGCGCCGGGAGGGGGGGGCGGGGTACGGGTGTTGCCCCATAGAGGTGGGTGGGGGTGATCCCCAGGATCCGCCCCGGGTCCCCGCGGGTCGCGACGACGAGGAGGAGGAGGGGGGTGCCAGGGCACTCCTGCCAGAGGACCTGCCCCCTGTGGTGGGCACCCCTGGTCCTGGAGAGGGGGGGGGACAGGTCTGGGTTAGCCCAGCCGCGGGGCGCGTGCGTCGCCGGTGGGAGGGCGGGGCACCAAGTGGGCTCCCTGGGGAACGTCTCGTAGACGACGGCGTATGGGGGGGTAGGCCCGGTGCCGTCGTACACCGGGTTGGTCGGCCGGGGGCGGGCGGACGCCTCGTCTGCGCCTTCCACGAACACCGTGACCTCGCCCACCTCCAGGTCCTCGTCCGGCGGGTGTAGAAGGTGGAGCGCCGCATCCAGCTCGGACACTCCTCCCGGGTACGTGGCCCGCGCCTGGTTCAGGTACGGGGCCGCGTCCCCGGGGTAGCGCGTCCTGAGGGCGTGCAGCAGGGCTGGGGCGCTACTGCGGAGGAACATGGCAGACCCCGCTCCCGTCAGCCGGAGGGTGTCCCCCATGGACAGCGGCCGGCCCGACCGATTGCACTCGCGCCACTCCATCCAGTGCCCGTAGAGGGCCGCCTCCGGGCTGATGAGCCCCGGCCGGATGGCGTTCACGATCCGGTGCATTGCCGGGAGCAGCGTAGGGGCCCCCGCTCCGTTCAGGGCGCGGACGGCCGGGAGGGCGGTCTCGTTGAGGAAAGCCGTCGCACTGCCCTCCAGGTCACACTGTGCGGCAGCGTGCGCTTCCTGTGCCTCCGCCACCGCGTCCGCCACCAGGCCCCGGACGGCCGCCTCCTGCGCTCTGCAGCGGGCCCTGGTGTGCCCCGGCCCATCCCCCCGTCGGCGTGGCATGGTGCTGCGGGCTCTGCAAAGGGCGGCGGCGGGTGGGGGTTAGGGGGCGAACACGTGCAACAGGTGCGCAACGGATGTGGGGTCCCGCAGGTGCACGTGGATCCAGAGAAGGGCAGCGCCCGCGGGGCCCGCTTGTTCGTGCGAGGGGGTGTGTGCCCCCTCGATGCGCCGGCGCAAGGCCTCCTCCTCTGTGCGCCTGCGCGGGCCTGCGGGAGGTTCGGGCCAGGGGCACGCGGCTACCTGGGCGCACTGCGCGCACCTGTTGGCGCCTGTCGACGCTGTGGAGGACACCGTGTCACATTCTCCGCAGAGTCGGCAGGTGTGTGGGAGGTGGGAGGGCGGCGACCAAGGGTCGAGACGGCGGAGCCAGAGGTCGTCCCACCTCTGTCGGAGGGGGTCCCGGATCTCCAGCAGGCGGGCGTGGACACGGCGCCGGTAGTCCTTGCCAAGCGTCTTCCGCTGGACCTCCTGCCACGTGTCGCCGGGGAGGATCCCGTGGTCGTTGAAGGCGGCGATGAGGTCGTCCCACGTCGGGCGGGGGTGCCCCTGGGGGGGGCTCGCCATGTACACGTGGCGCCCGGTGAGGTGGGGCGTCAGCGCATCCCATTGGCACCCGTTCGCGGTGTTCCTGTGGAGGAGGGCCAGCAGGGTGCCGTCCGCGACTGCCTCCCAGCCCACTCGCAGCCCTTCGCAGCTGTCTAGCTCCTGGCGCAGCGCGGCTGCAATGCTGGTGGGGAGCATGAGGAGCAAGGGACCCTGGGTGTCGCCCAGCCGGGACAGGGCGTCGTCGTATACCGGCCCCCCAGCTTTGAAGTGCGCCACGGTGAGTTGGGTGGCCCCGTCCTCCGGGGGGTGCCACCGGACGGTGGCCGCAGCGTGTCCCCACGTGCGTATCTCCGTAGCCCGGAGCACGTTGGCGGCGTGAAGGACGATGCGGGGCGGGACGGGTGTCCTGACGAGTGAGGACACGTCCCCAGTCCATCCCGTCTGCGGCCCCGGGGCCGCCTGCAGCCATTCCCCCGTCGCCGCATCCCACGGGTGGTCAGGCCCCGCCCCGCGGATCATGGTGGGTCTCGGCCGGGTGTCCGGCCCCCACCACCGGAGCGGGATGGCGGCGTATCGTTGCGCAGGGGTCTCCGGGGCGCGCGTGGCGGCGCACCACCGGCTCCACTCCCGCGCCCACTCCTCCCCCACGATGCGCGCCTCCCAGGCGGTCATGGAGCCGCGCCCGATGATCCACGGTGGGAAGAGGGCGTCTTGTAAGTGCCCCGAGAACCCCCCCGGCAGGTCCTGGTATGGGTGGGGACTCTCTTGGGGCGGGCACTCCAGAGTGCCATTCACAACACGGAGGGAGGCTACGAAGTCCTTGTCAGGGCGCGGGGGAGGGGGAGGGTGGTCGCCCTCCGCCGCAGTGAGCCACCGGTGCGCCCGGGCCGCCGCGCTCTGGGGCTCGCGGAGGAGTTGCTCCAGCCGGTGGTTGCGAAGCTCCAACGCGAAGTCCCCCAGCCGGAGCATGTGGTGGAGGAAATCGTCCACCGAGGTCCCTCCCGGCGGGTCGTATCGGGTTATGGCGCGGAGCTGCGCCTCCGCGTCCTCGGGCACCAGTCCGGAGCAGAACACCTCCGTCCACGTGGCGCCTGCGGAGCGCCACGAGGCCACCCACAGGGCCTTGTCCCCAGGTGGGAGGTGGCGGGCCGCCTCGTGTACCGCCTGGCGGTAGTGGGGCCAGAGGAGCCGTGAGTGGGTGCAACCCACGTGCATGTGCACCGGGGTCTCCGCCGGGCCGCCGCAGAAAGGGCACGGTTGTGGGACGATGGCGACGCCGGAGAGCCGCTCCTTCCGGACGCGGAGCCTGCGCTGCACCGGCGTGTGGCCGTCTCGGGCCCGCAGCGCCCGGCTGTTGGTGGCCGCCGCGGTGAGGTCCCGGGCGTGGACGTAGGCCGTGGCGTGGGCCGTGCCCAAAGGTGTGTGTCCCCGGTGCGTCAGCGCATGGTCCGTCTGCGCCCGTTGCGCGACCCCGCCGAGCACCCGCATCGTGGGGGGCCGTAGATCGAGATGGCCGTCACGGCCGGCGACAATGAGTTGGGCGTGGCCAGGGTCCGAGGGCGTGGTCTGCAAGACGGTGTCCTGGGACGCTGCCCAGTCCGCCTTGTGCAGTAGGGCGTCACTGTGGTGCGAGGTGGCTCGGACGTACCAGAACGGGTGCCCGGCGTGTTGCCCCCGCGCGCACAGGCCGTCCTGGGGCCACCTCAGGGGCATCTGGTTGACCACCTTCGCTGCGCCTGCGGGGACCCCCGTGGTTCGCTCGCGATCTGCGTGCCGCAGGAGGTGGAGGATGACTTCGGCGTCCACCGTGTGGACCCATGGTCTGTGTGCACCGTAATGTAGGGGGAGGGAGGCGGCCACCCCCTCCCCGTCGGGCACCGTGCCCGAGATGGCCACTGCCCACGTGCGGGTGAGGTCGGTGGCGAGAGCGACGCTGGTGGCGTGTTTGCAGGGTCCGCCCCCGGACACGTCAGAGGAGGTGTGTCCCCAGGCCTCCGGGATCCAGTAGTATCCGGTGGGGCTGGCCCACCCCGCGTTGAGGTCGGCGGAGTGCCACCGGACGTCGGGGTGGCTGGGGGTCAGTTGGTCCACGCTCAGCGCCCTGGTGTCGCCTGGGCTGATCGCCGGGTGGTCGTGCAGCCGGATCTCCGCTCCGGCGACCGTGCTTGCCCAGGACCGTAGCGCCGTCACATGTTCCTTGAGCCACGCCGGGCCCCCGCGCTGGTGCACCACCAGGTGTCCCGTGCGCTCCGGATGGTCCTCCAGCGCATGCACCGCCATGTGTGGGTCGTGCGGAACCCCCGTAGCCACCAGTAGGGCGGTGCCACGGGGGAGCCCGCGAGGGTTCGGGCTGGCCTGCCCCCACTTGCACTATTACCCACTCGGCCCGGAGCTGCGCTTGTCCCGTCGCTTGGGTGCATTGGTCGTCCGTGGTCACCAACCACAACGGCGTCGGCGCGTGGGGCCGGGGGCGTAAGGGGTCTGGCCACGCCACGTCCGCGTTAGGCTCTTGGTGCTCGCTTTCCGCGAGTACGTCGCGGAGGATGTACAGGAGGGCTGCTGGCGGGTGGTACGCCGCCCCCCGCGTGGGGGGGGATAGGCCGTCCCGGCGGCGGTAGCCCCCAACGTGGAGGTGCAGGCCGTCCGGGGTCACCCGTGGGCCGGTGTGGGCGTCCTGCTTAGCCCTCGTGGGGTGGACGAGTCTCAGGCGGGGGTCCCGTGTGCCGGTGGTGTGGAAGAGGTGGGCCAGGGCGTCGCGCCACCCGGGGTGGTTGGTGGGCTCCTGCTCACGGCGGCAATAATGGAGGTGTTCATCGGCGCATCGGTTGAGGCACTCCCGCACCGCCGTCGGCCACGGATCGTCGTTGTCGGGGAAGGGGTGGCGTGGCCCGTGGTGCCCATGCCACGGCGTTATGTGTGGCACCGTCAGGCGGCACGTGTCGCGGTGTCGCAGCTTGGCGGTGCGCAGCGTGACGATTTTGCCCGGCGGGGACTGTAGTTGGACATGGGCCGCCCTGGGGCACGCAATGGGGTTGTACATCCCCATTCCCAGGGCGGCCAGGGCCCGGGGTATGCGGTGGACCCAGTCGCCTCCCGCCAGAGTTGCGAACTCCGGGACGGGGTAGTGCACCTCGGGACATATTCCGTGCGCGCCGGCTATCTCCCAGAACATCTTGGTGACCTCGGCGCGCACGGAGGTTGCGCGGTGGTGGACGAGTGTACCCACGAGGGCCACCGCTGCCTGCTGGCACCGCGTGGGCACCCGTGTGAGCCCCAGGGTCCGGTCATCCTGCAGGCTGTCCCGCGAGGAGTCGAAGGCGTACCGCGCCCTGTCCTTCGCGACCTGGACCGTGATGTGGTCCAGGTGGCGTGCAATGTCGGAGTCGTCGGCGATGAAAGGGGCGACGTACTGCGTCACCCCCCCGAGGATCGCCAGGATGACGTCCTGCACCACTTTCGGTGGCGCGAGGGTGTTAAGGCACCAGTGGTGCACTGCCGTCAGGCGTAGCCGGTGCTTGCGCTGCAGGGAGAACTCCCCGTCCGGCTGCAGCTGGAGTCCCAGGTAGGGGACGGAGTCCGCCGCTGGTACCCAGTACCACGGGTTTTCCAGGTGGGGGCAGAGGCGCAGCTGCAGGCCCGGGACCCCCTCCGTGGTGGCCATGGCGCACTTGCGGGGGTTGAGCTCCATGCCCATCATCCCCAGGCACCTATGATTTTGTGGGGCATTCTGCGGCCAAAACCGCATTTACGCTACCGCACTGGATCTGAAACGGCCCAACGGATCTGAAACGGCCGCGGTGCCAAAAATTTGTCTTTCAAACCCGAATTTTTGCAAAGTCCATTGCTTGAATACATTTGATTCCTAGGCACAAAAGTGTGGATGTGTCAGAACATTACAATGCTGTGGTTCAATCTAAAGATGCCTGCCAAAAGTCGTTTTAATATTGTTGTTCTGCTGTTTTTGTGCTGCTCAGCTGTAGTGCAGATCGATCCGGACATTTCCGGCTATCTGGGCATTCCCGTTTTGGGCATCTTTGTTGGGCTTCACTCTGATTTCCGTGACCTGGGGCTGCTGATTTTGGTGGATTTCAGTTGACTTCGTCATTCTTGAACTGCAAGTGGAGATCTGTGCTGCTGGTGGTGGATTTGCAGCAAGTGTGTTTTGTGTTGCCACACTCCAGTATGTAGCAGTTTATTCATTGTGCACACACCCAAAAATCTGCCCCCCCGCTCAGTTGAGGTGTTGTGTACAACCCCAAGGATCCCTGTGACCCTGCTGGCGGCTCGTGGTGAAGTTGTTACTGGGCCTAGAACCAAGGCCAACCCAGGCCTGGTAGAGGTGAGATACAAGCAGGAGAAGGGCAAGACATTTTGGCACCCACTGAGAGACATCCTCCCCATGGAACAATTACCACCAGGCTGCAGGGAGTTTCACCCGGACGTGATTATAGAATCTGAACAAGCAGAGGAAACGGGTACCAGTGGGTCAGACACTTCTTATGCTGCAGAATCCGATGAGGAGGCAGCAAGCCGCAAGCGCACAGCGCAGGGTACCCCTGGTAGTGGTCACAAGGCCAAGAAGAAGGCCAAACCGGCAGCCAAGAAGGCCAAAAAAGCCCGTGGTCGTTGTGTTGAACGAGAGGAGATATTACAGATGGCTGCTCAAATAGAGGAAACCCGGAATGTACCAATGGACGTACTCAAAACATATTCAAAGGCTTCCCTCCATGCTCTGTTGGAACAATTTGAGTTGTACTTTCCACAAAGTGCAAAGCACGACATGTTGGTGCTACGCCTGAAGCAGGCAGTGGAGGCTGGGAAGAACCGTCCCCGTTTGGTGCCACCAGAGATGCCTGCAGGGGCATACGCGTACAGCAGATTGCAAGAGCAGGCAGTCGATGGCACCAACGTGGACATTGCACACCCTGAGGACAAGGCACAGAATGTGGCCAACATGGGGGTGCATGACCATGTAGGACAGCAAAAGCAAAGCCCAGTGCAGGACCAACATGGTACAGGACTCCCTGAGTCCCCTGTGCGGCTTGAGCATACCTAGTGTCATTTATGCGGAGGTATTTGCTCCGTGCTTTACCAAAATTGTCTCTCCTCAGACACACAGGCAACCCTAGTACGCCCCACTGGAAGTGTCCAATAGGAATTGAGATCGGTGTGGAGGATTCTGCCTTAGGGCTGGCGCTATGGGCAGAGGGCCACCAGGTGCCCAGCACGGGGTGTTATCACACCATCACTGTAGGTTTGTCCCAACCTCAACCACCCGCACCCCCCCTCCTCTTCTCATGATAGCCACACAAGCAATGCAGAATCCCCACCTTTTTTCTCATCACACGCACTACATACATTGCTTGGTGTTCGCCCGCCTATCCATTTTCATACACGACACACAAATTGCGCCCTGCCCGTTTTTTATGACACCCGGACAATTGGTAGCACCCCCCCCCCCCCTGGTTTCTCATATCGCGCACCCTTCTCCTCACCTTACTTTACCTAATTCTTACCCTACCACAGTGCCTGCCACCCTGTCTTCATGCGATGTTCCTTGTTCGCTTTGTGTCGTCTTCAGGCCAAAGGCAATCGGAGGCTCGATAGTGCTGCGGACATCCATGTGAGCAGCGACAGCGGAGATGGGGGCGATGACGGGAGCATGGTGGTGCCGAAGAAGGATGCAGCAGCAATAGCGACGGAGAGGAAGCGCGCCGCAGCAGAGAAGGAGGCAGCCGACAAAGCGAAAAAGGCGGCGGCAGATCGGGCACAGAAGGAAGCAGCAGCAGCAGCAAAGGAGCAGGCGAAGAAACGGGCCGCAGCAGAGAAGCAGGCCGCCGACAAAGCAAAAAAGGCAGCTCAGAGGGAGGCTCAGAAATAGGCTGCAGCAGCAGCAAAGGAGCAGAAGCGCGCGGCAGCGGAGAAGCGAGCAGCGGACAAGGCGAAAAAAGCGGCAGAGGACAAGGCAAAAAAAACGGCGCAAGCCCAGGCGAAGAAGGAAGCAGCAGCTGCTGTAGCAGCAGCAGCAGCAGCAGCAGCGCATGCGGAGCAGGGTGTCGAGGCAGAGGACAAAGCAGACACTACAATCCAAGCACGGGATGACGTTTCCTCCAAGCTCGAGTCCATCCCTAGTGACCCCTTTTGCACACCATGGTGCCATGTCCTATGTTCAACCGGTGTTCAACTGACTTCACCTGGGCCCTTGAACCACCCCTGAACAGCGGTTGAACACCCCCACCGCGCGTAGTGCAATTTTACCAAAAATTAAACTTTTGACGTATCACCATGCCATTCCAAACCATCCATGACGATGTACCATGCTTTTAACAACATACTAATGCCCAATGCACTATTCCATGCCATACCCCTCACATTGCCACTCCCTTTCTATCATGTCCAAGAGTAGCGTCAACGCCGCCTTGGTGTTCAACCATGCGGTTGAACACCCCACTTGACACATTCCCCTAAGCTTTGACCTTCATTGTGGTCCTTTGGCTTCCATTCTATCGTGGATGGTGTTCAGAGGTTTTTGCAGTGTGCACCTGCCTTATCCAAATCAATTATAACCACAAAACCATGGATTTTCTGCTACTTTCATATTGCCGCCCATACGCGTTCGGCCATGTTCAACTGCGTGTTCAACCGCGCGGTTGAACACGGTTGAACACGGTTGAACACGGTTGAACACACACTGGAGCGCGTTAGGAGAAATGCCGCACGTAATCGCAATCACACAACAATGGCACCAACAATTCACGTCAAATTGGATGAACAATCCCAGTGCCTGTCACCATGGGAACCCCAGGTCCAGGAGTTCAGTGCGCATCGGAGCGGGAAGGCGGTGCCACGCGATAGATGTATACGCCACAATGGCATACCTTTCACCCTCCCATCGCTCCGGCCCATGCGTACGCCACGCATTGAAAATCACCCCCTTTCGTGCATCCACAACAACCCCTTGCACAATTTGACGCCCACATTGCATCCATGCTTGACGCTGCGCCCCCTCTTCCCCCCACCACCCATCCACGCCGTAGTAAAGAAACCACCACCACGGAAATCACCCACCGCCACCACCCCACTCAACGCGGAGTCATCCCTTGGATGTTTGTGTACATCCATGGGTGCACATCCGTTGCCCCACACGATGGAAATTGCGGTGTAACTGAGGGACGGTAAACAAACCGTGAGGAAATTATTTACAAGGCGCACAACATGTGCATCATCATGTGTCCTCTTAGACATGCCCACGTGTGTAAACGTCGGAAACTTCCTTGTTGCTCCCCATAGGATCCGGCGGTACTCTCCTCCATGTTTCTTCTTGTGGAGCCATCCCTTCAAGCCTGGTAAGGCTTCATGGACCTTGTCGGCTAGTCACTTTGAGTCCACGGCCCATAGCGCTTGCGTCTCCGGTCCGACCTCCTCCTTCCCATCATCGGCACACTCCTTCTCCCTTGTGCTCGCCATTGCCCTTTCGCTCCCACCTTCGTGCATGCCGTCTTGAGGTCCACCTTCCTCCTTTGCATCATCTCCAACATGAGGTCGTTCATTCTCCTTGGCATCGTGCTCCACCTTGGGGTTGTTGAGGGCATAGGACATGCCCTCCTTGTTGGCATCGTCCACGGACGTGCCCTCCTTGTTCGAATCCTCCACGGACATGCCCTCCTTGTTGGAATCGTCCACGTCATTTGAAGTGCTCTCCTTCATGGGATCCTCGGAGTCCTCCTTGGTGCCATTGTCCGACGCATTGGTGGTACTTCCCGCGATTGCTTCCGTGCTTGCGATTGCTTCCGTGCTTGCCCCATCTTGACCTCCATCTTTTGTATCTCCGCTCTCGGTTGCCGCGTCTTGGCCTCCATGTTTTGCATCTCCGCTCTCGGTTTCCTTGTCGTGGCCTCCATGTCTTGCATCTGCGCTCTCGGTTTCCTTGGTCGCTTTCTCCATGTTCTCCTCCCACTTCGCCAACATGGCCTTTGCCTCATCCTCGCTCGTGAACGCTGTGTGGCGGAGGCGCACAATGACTGGCCACGTGACGTTGGCCTCACTCTGCTCTCCGGGCCATTGGGGGGGGAGTTTCACCATCTCCTCCCCCTTCCGTGGCTTGGGGTCGTCCTTCGTTGGCTTTGCCACGGCGCCCACTGCGATGCGGTGGCGCTTGTCTGGACCCTCGGTCAGCACCCACCGTACTGCGGATCCCGCTGGCAACCCGAACTTCTCACGTGCCTCTTGGCGCTTCTCGTCGAGGCGGCGTTTTTCCTCCAATCGTTGCACTTTCACCATCTCCTATGCAAAAGCGTTGCAGAGAGTTCAACCGAGTTCAACCGCGTTCAACCGTGTTCAACCGACCGGTTGAAGTGTTCAACCGTGTTCAACCGTATTTCACGACGTACCGCCACACACTATAGCACCGGCATGCTTCGACGTTGTGAAGGCGCATTGCAACCAAATGTAGAGGCATATGCATACGCAGGAACATGGGGACATCACCTCTTCCGCTGGTGCGCTTGCTTGCACCGTGGTACTTGTGCTTGCACTTGTCTCCATTGCGCCACTTGCCTCCATCGCGCCACTTGCCTCTGTCGCGGCACTTGCCTCCGTCGCGCCACTTGCCTCCATCGCGCTACTTGCCTTCGTCACGCCACTTGCCTTCGCTGTGCCACTTGCCTCCGTCACGTTCGGTGTTGACCGTTGTCCTTCCTTTGCTCCCACATTTGCGTGTGGCAATTGCGGCGCGGCCAATTGCGGTGGTCCCAATTGCGGCACTTGGGCACCTTGTGGTGCTTGCGGTCCTTGTACCCCTTGTGCAGCTTGTAAGAACTGCATGAGTGCGAGCCCAATCGCTTGTTGCGCCGACGCTTGTTGTCCTTCCATGACCCCCCCCTAAAAACAAAGAAAAATAGACACTCGCGCGGTTGAACATGCTTGCACACCTCAACCGACCGGTTGAACAACTTGAAGTGCCGCTGAACACGGTTGCACACGGAACACGGAGCATAAAGTATGAAGCACCAACGACAAACCACATAGCCCACACCTAGAGTTTGATCATTCTCCACCCGCACTCGTACGTTCCCACCGTGGTAGCTCTTTTGCCAGAAAGATCCTTTCGTGCGCTTGTTTTAGCATGCGCTTATCACGAGCTACACGCCCACCGGGGCCACCGCCACGCCCACTTGAGCATAAGAAGTGGTCTTTTAATATATAGTTTAGTGATTCTACTATATCCCCACTAAACATTCCCGCCCCCCATGGGTAAATATTTTGCAGAACCTCCGTAGCCTCTCTTCCAAGCCACAAAAGGTAAGGTGACCGCTTATGCGGACAAATTAATTTCTGAAATCGACGTGCCACACGTTTACACTTTGAAAGGGCCGCGGCCTCGTAGCGCCATGATTGCATGGCCGTCAAAAGGTTTGCCATTTCTTGTACAATAGATATATACTTTGGAGGCAACTTCATGGTCTTACCTATTATTGTCCAGTTAGCGAGGAGACGCCATGTCTCCTCACCGTCCGGGCTTGCCTTACCTTTGAGACTAATATTAGTCTTAGATTCATTCAACACGGTTTGCACGCGTGCACGGACAAGAGGCGGCAAACGTTTGCAAAACGCGCGAATGAAGTGTGTAAGATAGTCGCCAAGTCGGATCACCAAGTGCAAAATGCACATCACAATGAACCGTGTGCGGTCATCCACGCGGAGCATTGGTTTTGAAGTGCACCCTTTGGCCGTAGTGCAATCCAAACCTTTATCGTACAAAGCGCGGAATTTTCCATCAAGGTGCGTTGTGCGCCGCACCTTAGTGTTCATCCATCGTTCACGCCTACTACACCATGTGGAAAAAGAGTAGATGCTTCCAATGGCAAAGTAAGGCGACAATCCTAAAAGTAGACGCAACCATGGAGAGTCTCCACCCAACATGATTCGTGCACGATAATAAACATTATTCATTTGGATGTATCCACTATCAATGATAGTTTGGATGTGTTGCAACGTGGCACAAAATAAGACACGCATTGCTTCGTCGTCATGTTCAGATGTCAATGCGACATCCAATGTCCAATTATATTGAAGAGTGCGGGCCTTTTCCATGTGATTGGCAAAGCCAATCGCAATTTGCACCCATGGGCGTGAGCCACATGGGAACCCGTCGCCTCTAATTATGATGACGAATAATTGCTCGCCATCGATCATTGGAAAGTCCATGGACTCCATGAGCTCCTTTTGTGTTGCGACATAATTAAAGAAATGCGGTAAGTCCCATCGTACACCAACTTTGCCATTGTGAATAGTGGTTTCCAATTTTTGCGCCTTACCCAATCGTTGCCATTCACGGTGCATACGCTTGAAAGATGGAAATGGGTGCACCCAATGAACATCCAACTTTTCTTGGGCAGCTTTTGTTTGCCGGTTGGCCCAAGATATTAGATTCTTGTACCTAAATTTGAGGCATGTTAATTCGAACAAAGTGACGCGCACAACGTGAACGTTGGTGCACAACGTGAGCGTTGGTTGAAATCGTTCAACTTGTTCAACCGGGCAGTTGAACATGACTTTAACAAATGTTCAATTTGTTGTTTTCATGAAAAAACACTTGATGGTAGCATGTAAATGGGGCCAAAATTGCATGTGGAAGAAGACATATACATGATAGTTCGATGAAACCTAGGTAGGCACTCTATGTTGCACAAACATGAGTCGCATTTGTTTCATATGTGTTCAACCGCACACTTGAACGCATCTCGCATACGGTTGAACACTCCTTGCATACATGCAACGCACCATGGTATGCATGTAGGACATGTAGAGCACCTATTTTTCGGCATTTCCAAGTCAAGGATCAACCGGACGGCATCCTTGGGTGTAAACACCCTTTCCATGACCTTCCGGTCATTGCGTGGACTACGCCGCCCACTACCCATTCTAGTCTTGAGGCGTTCCCATAGTGTACGACCACCCTTGGATGCGGTGAACAAGTTGACCAAATCACTCATCAATTCATCCGATTGTAATCCAGTGTAGTGATCTGCAATACATTGCTTCAAGTTTGACGTTGGCATTTTTGATTGTAAAATGAGAGGGATCCTTGCATACAAGTAAGAAACCACAATGGGGAATCTCTTGGTGCTCTAATTTGTTCTTATTGTTACGTTATTTTTGGTGACACTACCATATTGCACAAAGGTGAAATTAAATATTCTTCAATTCAATGCGTCATGTATATGGTAAAAAGCGAGCAGGTGGCAACTACTACACACCATGTGCATTCCCTTTACCGCCACGTGTTGGCCACCACGTGCCGGCTCCAGTTTTCATGTATGTGGTCACCACACCGCCACCTGCCCATTGGTAGTAGGTTCCAGGTTTTAACTGGGTTTTAGGGAACAGCTCAAAACCAAAATTGTGGGACAGGCTACATTTACCAATTAACCACTGTTGAACGCGTGATCGCGTGAGCACGCGCCACCGATTGGCGCGATAGGCCAGTTGAACTGTTCAACCGCGTTCAACCGAGTTCAACTGGGGGGTTGAACAGCAACATGCTGTTCAACTGGGTTCAACCGCTGTTCAACCGCTACGCTCAAAGGTGTGCAAAAGGGGTCACTAGGGATTCTGGAGTTGCTGCGAAATCAAGGGCAGGGTCAGGAGGCAGGTAATCAGGGCTCAGTTTCACAGCAGACACAGTTGCCGACACAGATGCCGCAGATGCCGACACAGTTGGTAACACAGGTATTGCAAAGTTTGATGCCACCACCAACACAGCAACCAGTGCACCCATTGCAGAGTGTCCTGACAGCGTTGCCTCCACAAGGGTTGCCATTGCTGCCAGCACAAGCACAGAACCATAACACGCTGCAGCAACTTCTGCAAGGGCAGCAACTTCTGCAAGGGCAGCATCTCCAGGGGCAGCAGCATTTTCTGCAGGGGCAGCAGCAGCATTTTCTGCAGGGGCAGCAGGGGCAGCTGTTGCAGCAACTTCTGCAGGGGCAGCAGCAGCAGCAGCTTCTGCAAGGCCAGCAGGGACAGTCACAATGTTTGATTGCTTAACTTGAGCTACTTCTCTGTTTCTTGATCAGTGATTATTTCTCAGCAAACCATTGCTGCACAACAACCCACTGCACATTGTGCCAAGTTTGCTGACACCAGAGGCATGGAGCGCACTGCATGTTTTTTTGTGTTCCTCCATCCATTAGCTGTTGCTGAAATGCAGCGACTTTGCAGCTGCAAGACTCATTTTGCATATTACGATTCGTTGATGGTAGTCAGAGTTACAGTTCAGCCAGTGGCCTCTTCTGAATTTGTAAGTTAATTGATTACAGCTGTTTTTGAACCATTTGCTGAAGGTACAACACACAGCGATGACAATTTTTCTGTTGCTTCACCAGTTAATATTTTTCAGCAACCTGCCGAAGTGCAACAACCCACTGCATGCTTGGCAAGGATTGATGGCAGCACAGGCATTTCCTGCATCCATTAGTTGTTGCTGCCATGTTGACATACAGCGAGCGATTTTGCATGTGCGAGACTCATTTTGCATAATACGATTACGCAACCCTGTGAAGTGCAACAACCCATTGCATGCTTGGCAAGGATTGATTTTGCAACATTTGAAGTAATAAAACGCATGCGAGGCAGAGACTGCAAGAAGATCAGTTTTGGTCAGAGTTTAGGGCGGCGTACAAGGTTGACGACAGTTGGTAGGTGCAGTGATCGGTTGCTAGACATTGGGTGAAGCAAATGATTGGGCATTTGTATGATTTTTTTAGTGAAATGTTTGTTATGAAAAGTTGGGGTATTGACGAGCATATCACATTATAACTGCATGGTGCAAGACAAAAAGCACAAGGACAATGTGAATCGTGTGTAGATCAGGGTCAATCTATGTTGTCTACATACATTGCAATGGTTTCCATTTTGTATTGTGTTGGACAAGTAAGTAATTCATTTCTCCACACAAATTGAGTTTTTGTTTTGCCCGAAATATTGGATGTGCATGACATCTTGGCACTCAAAATGAGCCATGCGTCAACTGTTATCATGAATGATAGGCGAAAACCACAAAACTTTCAAAACAGGCTTAATACACAACAAAGATGTGTCAATTTTGTCAACCATTTGGATAGAATCCGGGTTTTGGCCATTTTGTTCCCGGTAAAATCAAAGGTGGTACGCGGCCACCGCCTCCACGCCCTCGACGAAGTGCTGCAGCGTGTGGGCCACCACCAGCAGGTCGTCGATATAGGCCTGGATGAGGCCGTGCTCGGCCCCTCCCGGCGGGCGCAGGCGGTGCCCCTGTGCCCTGAGCAGGGGCTCCAGGAGGAGCGCGTACAGCAGGGGGCTCTCAGGGTTGCCCTGCCGGACGCCGCGTAGCATGTAGACGGGCTGCGTTAGCCCGTGTGCTGTGATGATGCGCAGCCTGGCGCACGTGTGGAGGAAGAGCAGGAGGTCAATCACGTCCGGCGGCACGGAGAGGTGGCGCAGGATGAGGTGGAGGGCGCCGTGTTGGGCGGTGTCGAAGGCCTTGCGGGCGTCAAAGGAGAAGACGTAGTTGGGCCTTCCCCGCTGGAGCTGCCGCTGCGCCATGAACAGCGGGGGGCCTGTGTTGGAGCCAGGGAGGGCCCCCTGCTGCCAGTTGCTGACCACTCCGTGCCGTGTGAGCACCTCCGTGATGCGCTGGGTGAGGGGGCCCGTTAGCAGTTTCATGTCCAGCTGGCCCAGGGCTATGGGCCTGTAGTCGTCCAGTCTGGCAGAGCCCGGTACCTTGGGGCTGAGCCAGATGTGCGCGTCCCTCCAGTGCATCGGCGGCGGGGCGCCGCGGAGGATGGCCCGGTAGGAATGGACCAGGAGCCACTGGACGGGTGCCGGGAGGGCCTTGATGAAACGGGCCTCCACGTGGTTAGGACCTGGGGCCTTGCCATCGGCCTTGTCCACGGCGGACTTCAGGTCCTGCATGGAGTACTGCTGGACCTGTGTCCAGGCCCCCTCAGGGACCCGGGGGACGTGGCGGCCGAGGACCGCCTGGAAACCCGGGAGGTCCACCGGGCGTTTGTCATACAGTTCTCGCCAGAAGGCGCGAACTGCGAACATCACGTCGTGGGCCTCCGTGAGGAGCGTTTGGGTGTTGGGAACCCGCACGTTCCAGAGGCCTGAAGGGCCTGGGGCCTCTACCTCTATGGCTCCCCGTAGGCTTTCCATCGCTGGGCGATGTCGGGGGCGTGGCGGCGCCAGAAGTCCTTGATGGCGCGCTTGCGGTCTGCCGCCAGGAGGGCGCGGAGCTTGCGAATGTCCTCCTCGAGGGCGGCTGCTTGCCTCTCCAGCTCCTCCTGTAGCTGGCCCTGCGTGGTCGGGCGGAACCCGGGCGACACACCCTGCAGCTCCTCCGTGAGCCGGAGCGCCGCCTCGGACCGGATGCCATGCCCGGCCGCGTCCGCCTGGTACGCTGCCGGGGCGCGCGCTGCCAGGGTGTCATAGCGGAGGACCGCTGCCTGGAGCTGCTTTCCGCTCTCCGGAAGGTCCCCCTTCGCCGGGTCCGTCCCTGCCGGAGACGGCTGCCGGCGTCCCACCACGCGCGCCAGGGCGTCATGCGTCGCGTGGAGGTGTTCGAACACCTTGTCCACCGCGGCCGCGGGCATGGACCCGTAGTCGTGCTGCTCTGCGGGACCCAGCCAGGGCGCCAGGGAGGGTTCATCCTGCGCGGCGGTGACCGCCGCCCACAGGCAGTGTTGGACGGGCGCGGCCTCGGCGTCGTACGGGAGGAGGCGGCCCTCCGTGTGGCTGTAGGGGGTGGGCATCGCCGCGCGCCCCGCTGCGCTGAGGAGACCCGGCAGGGCCAGGCGGACCAGGAGGTGGTCCGAGCCGACCACCTGGGGGTGTGCCATGCCGCGAGCCCAGACGCTTTCCCGCAGGGACCACGGCAGGAGGGGCTCGTTGACCAGGAAGGTGTCCACCCTGTGCTGGGACGGGTGGAGCGTGGGGGTCATGTCCTCCTCGCCGCCTGCCGCGGCCCTTCGGAAGCCGCAGGCCTCCCAGCCCGCTCGGAAATGCTCCGTGGCCGGGTTGGCGGGGACATCCATGTAGATGTTGGTGTCGCCGGCGATGACCACCGGGTGCCTCCCGCCGAGGCTGCGTGCCGTGGCATACATTTGTATGTCGGCCCAGAACGCCGCCCGTCCCGCCCACGGGGAGCAGCCTGCTTGCGGCCCGTGGACGTTGATGAGGGTGAGGCCTCCCCCGTCCGTGCGGATCTCCAGGGCCGCGGCCTTCCCGGGGACAATTTCGGTGAAGCTGAGCACCTCGTGCTCCGCCACGTACTTGCTGCTGACCGCGGTGAGGAGGCCCCCCCCTCTCGAGGTGGAGGTGGCTCCCGTCTCCGCCAGCCGGCTGCTGAAGAAGGCGGTGT
The DNA here is from genome assembly GCA_964036045.1 of Eutreptiella sp. 'Long Island Sound 2002'. Taxonomy (NCBI): domain Eukaryota; phylum Euglenozoa; class Euglenophyceae; order Eutreptiales; family Eutreptiaceae; genus Eutreptiella; species Eutreptiella sp. 'Long Island Sound 2002'. The sequence goes on from OZ038383.1 coordinate 14,921,286, forward strand.
ACCCCTTGTCCCGGAGCGCCGCGGCCACGTGCATCTCCTGCGCCCTGGTGGCGATCCCCGTTTCCTGGAGCATGATGGCAAAGCCCCCCTCCTGGGGCAGCATGCCGGTGATGAGGTGCTCCTTGTCGGTGCAGGCCGCCGGCCCCCGGCGCCGCCGGAGTGTGTCCCGGAGGGACCGGTCTGGCGGCACGAGGCCGTTGCGCAGGTTCCACGAGAGGAGCCACAGGGCGCCGCCCGTCGTGTCCTCCTGGAGTCAGCTATCCCGCATCGGCATCGCCGCCGGGTTCGCCGGCGCCGCCAGGGCATCTGGGTGCGCCGCATCCGCTGAGCCCGTTCCCAGCGGGGCCCACAGGGGGTCCCGGGGGACCGGGGGAGCCAGGGGGGCCAGGGGGGCCGGCCCCGCGGGGATGGACATGAACCCTGGTGGGGCCGCACCGCCGGCCCCCGGGGCCTCTTCGGGTGCCTCCTCGCCTCCATCTGGGTGGTCGGCTGTCTGGGGCGGGGGGCGCCGGGTGTACGGGGCGTGCCACGGGGATCTCCGTGCTCTCCCCTGCAGGATGTTGGCGGCACGCCTCCTTGTCGTCCGCCGGGGCCGCAGCGTGCACCGCGTGCCACGCCAGGTGTTCCAGCATTGCCCGGCTGGTGTAGTACTTGTCCGCACACAGGGGGCATTTCGTCGGCTCCTTGGCCCCTCGCGCCGGGGGGAGCGGCGCCGACTTCCGAATGGCGCCCTCCGCCGCTGGTTTGCAGGGCAGGTTGGCCAGCGGCACCGTGTGTGGCGCCAGCGTGCGGCCCGGGGCCGCTGCATCGAGGGCTCGCGTCGCGGGCGCGGGCCCGAGGCCTCGGATGGCATCGCGCTGCGCGTCTGCTTGCAGCCACGTTTGCCAGTGCGTGGAGCCGATTTGCCGGTCGGGTTTGCCCCTCCATCGCAGGTCGTGGAAGGCCTGTAGCCAGTGGTACACCGCGGTCGGGACCGCCAGCTGGAGCTCCAGGTCGGCGGGGTGCGCCGCTGCCGGCCACACTCCCGGCCTCGCCGCCCGGGCGTTGTCCTTCAGCCTGACCTGGAGCAGGAGGGCGTGGTGTTCGCCCTCCCGCAGCGCCTTGATGATCATGCGGGTGCAGTCTGCCACGCGGATCACGGCTTCGGGCCCCGGCAGGCGTTCGGGGTCGCAGACTACGATATGCGCGTCCGCCGGGCTGAACATGCAGACCACCCACTGTGGGTTCTGCTGTCCCCGTTGGGCCACCGCCAGGGTAGCCGCTGGGCGGGCGTGCGTGATTGGCCCCGCGTGGAGGTCTGGGACGTCCGTGGCCCTGATGGCGTCTCCCTGCCACGCGGCCCGTAGATGCTCCTCCTGCTCGGGGCTCCACACCAGTGTGGGGGGGTTGACCCACCCTGGTTCCTGCCTCTTGTTGGGGGCGCTGACAGTGTGTAGCAGGACCGCCAGCGGCCAGGGGTCCGCCGACATATAGTAGGCCTGGGTGGGCCCCTGTCGCCTGTCGACGTGGGGCAGGGGCGGGAAAGCCCCTTGCCTGGCGGTGCTGTGCCAGACCGTCCATCGGCCTCCGGCCAGGACGTGCGACCGGTACCCTCCGGCGTGGCCGTGTATGATGGCTTGGTAGCCTGCCGTCTGCAGTACCAGTGCCTCCCCCTGCTTAGGCCCGGCGGGGGTGTGCCATCGCCCGCACCCCAGAAGCGGGTGCGCCCGCGGAGTGTGGCATGCCACGGGTCTGGTGCATCGCGCTGAGGCCCTTGTATGCATCCCGCAATTTGCGCCGGGCCGTGGTGGTGGACGAAGCTCTCCCCGCCGTCTGCTAGCAGCGCCGCCGCGACGACGTATAGTTGCTCCGCCGTGAGGGGTGCCGTCGGCTCGTGCGTCGCGGCCGGCCGTCGGGGCCGCGTGCCGCGGCAGGGGACGTGGGGCAGCAGTTGCGCCGGCCACGCCGCCACAGGACCCATGGTGACGGCCGCGACCGCGGACGCCAGCGCCGTGCGGTCCGTGGGTCTGTACTGCCGGAGCCCCGTGGTGTCTCGGGCGAGGTGCCTGCAGGCTGCCATCCAGGCCACCGCTCCGCAGTTCGTGCAGTCCGGTTCGGCATCACTCGCGTCGTCGCTTCCCCTTTGCTGTACCGTGGTGGCGGTGTCGAGCGGGGGGCCCCGCTGTAGCGCCTCCGGGCCCTGCCCCGGCGGGAGGGCGGGCGGGACTGGCTGCGGGTAGTCTTGTGCGCCTCAGCGCTCCGGGTGCGTGTGGTACGGGTTTTGCCGGCGGTGTTCTGGGGCTGCCCGTGGTTGGAAAAGGAGGAGAGGGTTTTTTTTGGCTTGTGAACGGGTTGTCGCGCGCGCTGGGGCCCTGTCCCAGAACGAAATAAAAAGATGAGTAAAACACGACGAAAAATCTTTCTGAATAGCTGAAAATAATGCTAATTAGCATAAGAAACGCTTAGGCCAAAAAGCGCGCTGCGAAACGCGTAAAAACGCGCCGAAAAATTTTTCGACGTGAGATAGGTGAATAGTTAACGCCGTAAGCACCGTAACGCTCGTGGGACCCCAACGCCGCCCTTGCCGTCGTCTAACTCGCTATAGGCGCAAAGAAAAACGCGTCGCGAGCAGCGCGTAAAACTTCGAAAATTTTTCATAACTCGCCACGACCCCTCACGTCGCGCCCTGCCGCCTTTTTCTTCTTATTCTTCATGCACCTCCCTCCCCACCCTCGTGCCCATCACTCCCCTTGCCCTGCAGCTCAGGCGGCGGCCCTGGGGGAACGCGGTTAACCCTTAGCAATGGACACCAACACGCTCCACGACGCCACCCACAAGAACAAGGCCGAGAACATCAAGAACGACGGGTAGCACGTAAGGCACAGCAGCGAACATGGTCTTGCTGCACGCGAGTGTGTTGGGTCGTGTATAATTTTTTTTTATTTTCAAAAGCCAAAAAAAAAAAAAAAAAAAAGAGGAAAAAAATATTTTACGAAATTTTGCAGCGGTTTTTCAAGTAGGTACAACCACACCCACGCAAGAAACACACCCAGCAGGACAGGACACCACAGCACCAGGCGGCAGCACAGCACCACGGGGCACAGCACAGGGAAGCAGGGTACCGCAGCGCACAGAGCGGAGAAGACAGGGAACGCACAGCACGAGGAAAAGAGCACCACAGCACGCAGACACCACCACCGGGCAAAAAACAGCACAGCCAACCAACAGCACAACACAGCGCAGCACGACAGCCCACAGCCCACAGCCCACACAAACAGCACCGCAAAACGACAGCAGAGCACGACAGCACAGCACCACACGACAGCACAGCGCCACAGCACACGACACAGGGAAGCAGGGCACCACAGCCAGCACAACAAGGCACCACAGCGCACAGAACGGAGAAGACAGGGAACGCACAGCACGAGGAAAAGAGCACCACAGCACGCAGACACCACCACCGGGCAAAAAACAGCACAGCCAACCAACAGCACAACACAGCGCAGCACGACAGCCCACAGCCCACAGCCCACACAAACAGCACCGCAAAACGACAGCAGAGCACTACAGCACAGCACCACACGACAGCACAGCGCCACAGCACACGACACAGGGAAGCAGGGCACCACAGCCAGCACAACAAGGCACCACAGCGCACAGAACGGAGAAGACAGGGAACGCACAGCACGAGGAAAAGAGCACCACAGCACGCAGACACCACCACCGGGCAAAAAACAGCACAGCCAACCAACAGCACAACACAGCACAGCACGACAGCCCACAGGAGCGCAAAGCAAGCCTCAACAGCACCGCAACACGACAGCAGAGCACAACCGCACAGCACCACGCGACAGCACAGCACCACAGAACACGACACAGGAAAGCAGGGCACCACAGCAAACCACACCAACCACAAGGGAAACAGACCACGCGGCCAGACAGGGACACCGACACCGAAACACGCCACGAGCAGAAAACCACGGGCCACCAGACCCAGCACCGCACCACGGCACACCACAGCACCAGGCGCCAGCAACAGCACGCACCACACGAACAGCACAACGCGAGCCACCAGCACAGCGAAGCACAGCACCGCACAGAGCGGAGAGGACAGGGAACGCACAGCACAGCACCCAGGGACACACACAGCACAAAGCAGAGCAGCGAACAACAGCACGCACCACCGCGCCACGACAAAACGCACACAGCACGGGGGAACACCGCAAAACACAGCGCCGCAGAGCACAGGGCCCCAGGGCAACTGGCAGCGCCAGAGGGCACGGCGCAACAAGCAGCAGCACCCAACAAGCACAACACAGCACAGGACAGCACAACACCGGAGGACACAGCGCGGCGCAGCACCGCACCCAGGGAGGCACAGCACAACACAGCACACGGCACACAGCACCGAGCGGCAGCAACGAAAACCGCGAAACGAAAAGGGGGGGGGGGGGCAGCAACCACCGGGGAGCAACCACCAACCAGGCGGAAAGCATGAAAGAGGGACAAGCGCACGGAGAGCCGAGAGGCGGAAGGCCAACAAAGCAAACAACGCAAAGCGCCGAGGCCCAGGGCACCCGGGGCCGGAAACCAGAGAAAGCCGGAGACAACGGGGGCGCACCGGGGAAGAAGGGGAAGAAGAGGAGAAAGAAAAGAAAACAAAAAAAAAAAAAAAAAAACAAAACACCAAGGCACCAAGCAAAAGCGACGAAAACCGCGAGACACAAAAAGGGAAGGGGGGGGGGCGAAACCACCAAAGAGCAGCCAACGGCCAAGCGGGAGACACAAACGAGGCGCGAGCGCACGAAGAGCCAGGCAGCGGGAGGCCTAGAAAAAAAACCAAAGCACAGCGCCAAGGCAACGAGGAACGGCAAGGGCAGCGAGAGAGAGGGGGGCAACCCCAGCACGGAGGGGGCCAAGCAAAGCAGAAAGACAAGGCGGCCAAAGGAAAAGGTGAGGCGCACCACAACGCGCCCGGGAGGCCGGCCCGCCGGACCCGGCCACAAAGAGCAAGCACACGCACGCCAGCCGCCGTCCGGATGGACGAGTGCGCGCCCGGATGGTACCAGGCCCCTACCGGCTACGAACAGCCGCCGTCCGGATGGACGAGTGCGCGCCCGGAGGGTACCCAGCCCCTGCCGGCTACGAACAGCCGCCGTCCAGATGGACGTGTGTGCGCCCGGAGGGTACTCAGCCCCTGCCGGCTACGATAGCCGCCGTCCGGATGGACGAGTGAGCGCCCCGCACAGCAACACAACATACCGAGCGGGCGCACCGGTGAACAGCAGCCGGGTGGCCCAGGACACCGCACACGCAACACAACACACCGAGCGGGCGCACCGGTGAACAGCAGCCGGGTGGCCCAGGACACCGCACACGCAACACAACACACCGAGCGGGCGCACCGGTGAACAGGAGCCGGGGGGCCCAGGACACCGCACACGCAACACAACACACCGAGCGGACACACCGGTGAACAGGAGCCGGGAGGCCCAGGACACCGCACACGCCACACAACACGCCGAGCGGGCACACCGGTGAACAGGAGCCGGGAGGCCCAGGACACCGCACACGCCACACAACACACCGAGCGGGCACACCGGTTAACAGGAGCCGGGAGGCCCAGGACACCGCACACGCCACACAACACACCGAGCGGGCACACTGGTGAACAGGAGCCGGGGGGCCCAGGACACCGCACACGCAACACAACACACCGAGCGGGCACACCGGTGAACAGGAGCCGGGTGGCCCAGGACACCGCACACGCAACACACCAAGCAAAGCAGAAAGACAAGGCGGCCAAAGGAAAAGGTGAGGCGCACCACAACGCGCCCGGGAGGCCGGCCCGCCGGACCCGGCCACAAAGAGCAAGCACACGCACGCCAGCCGCCGTCCGGATGGACGAGTGCGCGCCCGGATGGTACCAGGCCCCTACCGGCTACGAACAGCCGCCGTCCGGATGGACGAGTGCGCGCCCGGAGGGTACCCAGCCCCTGCCGGCTACGATAGCCGCCGTCCGGATGGACGAGTGAGCGCCCCGCACAGCAACACAACACACCGAGCGGGCGCACCGGTGAACAGGAGCCGGGTGGCCCAGGACACCGCACACGCAACACAACACACCGAGCGGGCGCACCGGTGAACAGCAGCCGGGTGGCCCAGGACACCGCACACGCAACACAACACACCGAGCGGGCGCACCGGTGAACAGGAGCCGGGGGGCCCAGGACACCGCACACGCAACACAACACACCGAGCGGGCACACCGGTGAACAGGAGCCGGGAGGCCCAGGACACCGCACACGCCACACAACACACCGAGCGGGCACACCGGTGAACAGGAGCCGGGAGGCCCAGGACACCGCACACGCCACACAACACACCGAGCGGGCACACTGGTGAACAGGAGCCGGGGGGCCCAGGACACCGCACACGCAACACAACACACCGAGCGGGCACACCGGTGAACAGGAGCCGGGTGGCCCAGGACACCGCACACGCAACACAACACACCGAGCGGGCACATTGGTGAACAGGAGCTGGGAGGCCCAGGACACCGCACACGCCACACAACACACCGAGCGGGCGCACCGGTGAACAGGAGCCGGGGGGCCCAGGACACCGCACACGCAACACAACACACCGAGCGGGCGCACCGGTGAGCAGGAGCCGGGGGGCCCAGGACACCGCACACGCAACACAACACACCGAGCGAGCACACTGGTGAACAGGAGCCGGGGGGCCCAGGACACGGCACACGCCACACAACACACCGAGCGGGCACACCGGTGAACAGGAGCCGGGAGGCCCAGGACACCGCACACGCCACACAACACACCGAGCGGGCACACCGGTGAACAGGAGCCGGGAGGCCCAGGACACCGCACACGCAACACAACACACCGAGCGGGCACACCGGTGAACAGGAGCCGGGAGGCCCAGGACACCGCACACGCAACACAACACACCGAGCGGGCACACCGGTGAACAGGAGCCGGGAGGCCCAGGACACCGCACACGCAACACAACACACCGAGCGGGCACACCGGTGAACAGGAGCCGGAGGGCCCAGGACACCGCACACGCCACACAACACACCGAGCGGGCACACCGGTGAACAGGAGCCGGGAGGCCCAGGACACCACACACGCAGCACAACACACCGAGCGGGCACACCGGTGAACAGGAGCCGGGAGGCCCAGGACACCGCACACGCAACACAACACACCGAGCGGGCACACTGGTGAACAGGAGCCGGGGGGCCCAGGACACCGCACACGCCACACAACACACCGAGCGGGCACACCGGTGAACAGGAGCCAGGAGGCCCAGGACACCGCGCACCCAACACAACACACCGAGCGGGCGCACCGGTGAACAGGAGCCGGGAGGCCCAGGACACCGCACACCCAACGCAACACACGGAGCAGGCACACCGATGAACAGGAGCTGGGAGGCCCAGGACACCGCACACGCGAAACAACACACCGAGCGGTCACACCGGTGAACAGGAGCCGGGGGGCCCAGGACACCGCACACGCAACACAACACACCGAGCGGGCGCACCGGTGAACAGGAGCCGGGGGGGCCAGGACACCGCACACGCAACACAACACACCGAGCGGGCACACTGGTGAACAGGAGCCGGGGGGCCCAGGACACGGCACACGCCACACAACACACCGAGCGGGCACACCGGTGAACAGGAGCCGGGAGGCTCAGGACACCGCACACGCCACACAACACACCGAGCGGGCACACCGGTGAACAGGAGCCGGGAGGCCCAGGACACCGCACACGCAACACAACACACCGAGCGGGCACACCGGTGAACAGGAGCCGGGAGGCCCAGGACACCGCACACGCAACGCAACACACCGAGCGGGCACACCGGTGAACAGGAGCCGGGAGGCCCAGGACACCGCACACGCAACACAACACACCGAGCGGGCGCACCGGTGAACAGGAGCCGGGGGGCCCAGGACACCGCACACCCAACGCAACACACGGAGCAGGCACACCGGTGAACAGGAGCTGGGAGGCCCAGGACACCGCACACGCGAAACAACACACCGAGCGGGCACACCGGTGAACAGGAGCCGGGGGGCCCAGGACACCGCACACGCAACACAACACACCGAGCGGGCGCACCGGTGAACAGGAGCCGGGGGGCCCAGGACACCGCACACGCAACACAACACACCGAGCGGGCACACTGGTGAACAGGAGCCGGGGGGCCCAGGACACGGCACACGCCACACAACACACCGAGCGGGCACACCGGTGAACAGGAGCCGGGAGGCCCAGGACACCGCACACGCCACACAACACACCGAGCGGGCACACCGGTGAACAGGAGCCGGGAGGCCCAGGACACCGCACACGCAACACAACACACCGAGCGGGCACACCGGTGAACAGGAGCCGGGAGGCCCAGGACACCGCACACGCAACACAACACACCGAGCGGGCACACCGGTGAACAGGAGCCGGGAGGCCCAGGACACCGCACACGCAACACAACACACCGAGCGGGCACACCGGTGAACAGGAGCCGGAGGGCCCAGGACACCGCACACGCCACACAACACACCGAGCGGGCACACCGGTGAACAGGAGCCGGGAGGCCCAGGACACCGCACACGCAACACAACACACCGAGCGGGCACACTGGTGAACAGGAGCCGGGGGGCCCAGGACACCGCACACGCCACACAACACACCGAGCGGGCACACCGGTGAACAGGAGCCAGGAGGCCCAGGACACCGCGCACCCAACACAACACACCGAGCGGGCGCACCGGTGAACAGGAGCCGGGAGGCCCAGGACACCGCACACCCAACGCAACACACCGAGTGGGCACACCGGTGAACAGGAGCCGGGAGGCCCAGGACACCGCACACGCAACACAACACACCGAGCGGGCGCACCGGTGAACAGGAGACGGGGGGCCCAGGACACCGCACACCCAACGCAACACACGGAGCAGGCACACCGGTGAACAGGAGCTGGGAGGCCCAGGACACCGCACACGCGAAACAACACACCGAGCGGGCACACCGGTGAACAGGAGCCAGGGGGCCCAGGACACCGCACACGCAACACAACACACCGAGCGGGCGCACCGGTGAACAGGAGCTGGGGGGCCCAGAACACCGCACACGCAACACAACACACGGAGCCGGCACACCGGTGAACAGGAGCCGGGAGGCCCAGGACACCGCACACGCGAAACAACACACCGAGCGGGCACGACGGTGAACAGGAGCCGGGAGGCCCAGGACACCGCACACGCAACACAACACACCGAGCGGGCACACCGGTGAACAGGAGCCGGGAGGCCCAGGACACCGCACACGCCACACAACACACCGAGCGGGCACACCGGTGAACAGGAGCCGGGAGGCCCAGGACACCGCGAACGCAACACAACACACCGAGCGAGCACACCGGTGAACAAGAGCCGGGAGGCCCAGGACACCGCACACGCCACACAACACACCGAGCGGGCACACCGGTGAACAGGAGCCGGGAAGCCCAGGACACCGCACACGCAACACAACACACCGAGCGGGCGCACCGGGGAACAGGAGCCGGGAGGCCTAGGACACCGCACACACGAAGGGCGGCCGGGGGACAGGAAAGAACCAACACCCCATGGGTCGGACACACTGGGGCGACCCAGCCGACCCACCGGGCCAGTGGCAGGAGCGGTACTCCAAGGCTGCTGGTCCGAGCCCGGCCAGGCTGCATCGGGGACCATGGCAAACGTCACCCGGAGCCATGGATGCAACCGGTGACAGGCGAGCCGGTACACAGTCCAGGAGGGGGTCGCCTGCCAAGCGGAGCGGCCCCGCAACCCAAGCCACAAGGCTGAGGCGGTCGTACCGTAGACAAGCGGGAGCAATACCCCTTGTGGTGAGAGATACTCCACACGGCTGGGCAGCCCCCAGAGCTGCCGCCCGAAGGAGGGGGCATGTGGCCCTACTCATGGACACATGTGGGGACACCCTCCCACCTGGGACACATGGACCGGGTGGCCGCGACAATGCCTTCTCAAGCACATGCGGGAGCGGCTCAAGAGGCACCTAACATAGGGCAGTGGGAGGGACAGGACGTCCCCTTGGTAAGACCTTCTTCCTGCACCGTCAAAGGAGGCATCCCGAGCTCCCGAAGATACCTACCTACCTTGGAAGATGAGTTGGTGCAGGTACCAGTGGCCCTCCGCGGTGGACGGGTTGCGGAGCGTTAGCCACTGTTCCACCACGCCTCCTGGGTGCGCGGCCTCGACGCGGCGCTGCAACCCCAGGCGGCCTAGGCGGTTGGACGTGCCCGCGGGTGGGATGTGGGCTTGCGGGTAGAGCACCCGCAGCGGCTCCAGCGCCAGGTCCAGCACTTCGTCGTTGAGCTGCTTCGTGAGGGCCGACGCCCTGTGTAGGGCGTGGAGGACCCCGGGTGCCGGGGCCGTGAGCTGTTCGAGCACCGGTCCCGGCGGGTACCGCGCACCCGGGTTCGTTAGCCACTCCCTGGTGTGGCTCAGTACGGCCTTCCACACGTCCCTTGTAAAGGCGTGCTGGGGGGCCAAAGAGGGGACCATCCGTAGGAGGCGGTGGCACGCCGGCGCCGATCGCATGGGCTGTGGGGCGGCCGCCGTGATCCACCTGCACGCCGTGCCGGGCACGATCGCCCCCCATTCCACGGTCCCCATGCCCTCGGCGTGGATCAGCGCCTGGCCTTGGACCATGGGGAAATAGGGGCTCGAGCGCCCCTTCCCTTCCGTCCACCATACCCAGGCGGCCCCCGCCTGCAGGCTGCGGAGCAGGGCCACGGCGGGGAGGAGCGGCTGCGGGAAAGCTCCCTTGACGGCCTGGGTGGCGTGGGCCAAGGTGCCCATGGGCAAGTACCACAACGGGAGGGTCCAGGGGCCCGGCAGCGGCTGCGCCACCCCTGTGTCCCATCGCCACTCGGAGTCTGGCGGGATGGCCGGGACCGTGCCCGTCTGCAGGAAGTGGCGTGCCTGCTTGTCGGGGTGCCGTTGGAGGGTTGCCGCGAGGCTGAGCCCCTCTGCCGCTGGTGCCACCGGGAGGCCGCCCCGGGGCCTGCGCCAGGGGTATTCCTGGTCGGCCGGCCAGGTGTGGAGGTCCCGGGCGATGTCCTCCGCGGTCCCTGTGGGGGCGTCCTCTGGTGCCAGGTGCCACATGACGGCGAGCACCGCCCATGTGGAAATGGGCCACGCCCGCGGGGGGGTGTACACCTGGATGGTCCACTGTGGGCACGCCCGCCGCACGCGGGACGCGTGGAGCACCCCTCGGACCATGTCCGCCGCCAGGACCAGCACCATTCCCGAGGGTTCCACAATGATCCCCTCTGCGGGTCCACCGTGGCGGCCTCGGGTGTGCAAGGCCACTGCCGCCTGTCCCGCGTGGGTGACTCGGTCGACGGCCTCCTGGATGTTCACGCTGCCGCGCGCGGTCTCATCCAGGATCCAGCCCTGCGCCACCCCGTAGCGTAGGGCAGCGCGTGCGGCCGCGGGTTTCACCTCGGGCAACGCTCCGTCATCGGGGCCGGGCTGGGGGTGCTGTTTGGGGCACCAGCCTTCGCCGGTGCAGTGGCCCCGTTTCCAAGCGGGGCAGATCGCGGGTACGCTGCCCGCCGGCGGCGCAGGTTCCGCGGGCGCGCCTCCCGTGGGGGGCTCCGGCAATGCCTCCAGGTCGGAGTCCGTGCCCGCGTCCCCTTGTGGGGGGTCTCCTTCGCCGTCTCTGAGTCCCAGCGCCCTGATGACCTCGTGTGCTTCGTCCAGCGTCGGAGATCGGGGGCGTGTCTTGCGTGGTGCCGCGGGTTCCGCCATTGCTGTGTCGCTGTGTCTAAGAGCAGGGGGTGGGGTGCGGATGTCCCGTGGCTGGTGCGTTGCTGCGCTGGTGCGTTGCTCGGTGTGGGGGTGGTGGATGCGCATCCCCGGGGGGGCGCTTTCCAGCGTTGCGAGGGGCGTCTGGTGTTAGGCGCTGTCCCTCTCCCGTTCGCCCGTCCTCCGGAGCGGGCAGCCAGGGTTCCGCGACCCGTGTGTCCCGGGTGCGGTCGATGCGGGCGTGTGGGCCCAGCACCGGCCCCACAGCGTGCGCCCTTGTGGGCCGGCGTTGCTCGCTGTGGGGGTGGCGGAAGGGCGTCCCCGGGGGGGGTGCCTTCCACCGCTGTGGGGGGCGCCTGGTGTCAGGCGCTGTCCCTTCCCCGACCGCCCGTCCTCTGGAGCGGGCAGCCAGGGTTCCGCGACCCGTGTGTCCCGGGTGCGGTCGATGCGGGCGTGTGGACCCAGCACCGGTCCCACAGCGTGCGCCCTTGCGGGCCGGCGTTGCTCGCTGTGGGGGTGGCGGAAGGGCGTCCCCGGGGGGGGGTGTCTTCCACCGTTGTGAGGGGCGCCCGGCGTCAGGCGCTGTCCATCCCCCGGCCGTCCGTCCTCTGGAGCGGGCAGTCAGGGTTCCGCGTCCCGTGTGCCCCGGGTGCGGTAGGTGCGGGCGTGGGGACCCAGCACTGGCCCCGCAGCGCGCGCCCTTGCGGGCCGGCGTTGCTCTCCTTGGGGTTGGCCGGAGGGCGTCCCCGGGGGGGGTGCCTTCCATCATTGTGAGGGGCGCCTGGTGTCAGGCGCTGTCCCTCCCCCAGCCGCCCGTCCTCCGGAGCGGGCAGCCAGGGTTCCGCGTCCCGTGTGTCCCGGGTGCGGTCGGTGCGGGCGTGGGGACCCAGCACCGGCCCCACAGCGTGCGCCCTTGGGGGCTGGCATCGCTCGCCGTGGGGGTGGCGGAAGGGCGTCCCCGGGGGGTGCCTTCCACCGTTGTGAGGGGCGCCTGGTGTCAGGCGCTGTCCCTCCCCTGGCCGCCCGTCCTCTGGAGCGGGCAGCCAGGGTTCCGCGTCCCGTGTGTCCCGGGTGCGGTCGGTGCAGGCGTGGGGACCCAGCACCGGTCTCACAGCGCGCGCCCTTGTGGGCCGGCGTTGCTCGCTGCTGGAGTGGCAGAAGGGCGTCCCCGGGGGGGGTGCTTTCCACCGTTGTGAGGGGCGCCCAGTGTCAGGCGCTGTCCCTCCCCTGGCCGTCCGTCCTCCGGAGCGGGCAGCCAGGGTTCCGCGTCCCGTGTGTCCCGGGTGCGGTCGGTCCGGGCGTGGGGACTCGGTACCGGCCCCCCAGCGTGCGCCCTTGCGGGCCGGCGTTGCCCGCTGTGGGGGTGGCGGAAGAACGTCCCCGGGGGGGCCGCCCTCCACCATTGTGAGGGGTGTCTGGTGTCAGGCGCTGTCCCTCCCCTGGTCATCTGTCCTCTGGAGCGGGCAGCCAGGGTTCCGCGTCCCGGGTGTCCCGGGTGCGGTCGGTGCGGGCGTGGGGACCCAGCACCGGTCCCACAGCGCGTGCGCCCTTGCGGGCCGGCGTTGCTCGCCGTGGGGGTGGCGGAAGGGCGTTTCCGGGGGGGTGCTTTCCACCGTTGTGAGGGGCGCCCGGTGTCAGGCGCTGTCCCTCCCCTGGCCGCCCGTCCTCTGGAGCGGGCAGCCGCCAGGGTTCCGCGTCCCGTGTGTCCCGGGTGCGGTCGGTGCGGGCGTGGGGACCCAGCACCGGCCCCACAACGTGCGGAAGGGCGTCCCCGGGGGGGGTGCTTTCCACCGTTGCGAGGGGCGCCTGGTGTCAGGTGCTGTCCCTCCCCTGGCCGCCCGTCCTCTGGAGCGGGCAGCCAGGGCTCCGCGTCCCGCGTGTCCCGGGTGCGGTCGGTGCGGGCGTGGGGACTCAGCACCGGCCCCACAGCGTGCGCCCTTGCGGGCCGGTGTTGCTCGCTGTGGGTGTGGCGGAAGGGCGTCCCCCCGGGGGGGTGCTTTCCACCGTTGTGAGGGGCGCCCGGTGTCAGGTGCTGTCCCTCCCCTGGCCGCCCGTCCTCTGGAGCGGGCAGCCAGGGCTCCGCGTCCCGCGTGTCCCGGGTGCGGTCGGTGCGGGCGTGGGGACTCAGCACCGGCCCCACAGCGTGCGCCCTTGCGGGCCGGTGTTGCTCGCTGTGGGTGTGGCGGAAGGGCGTCCCCCCGGGGGGGTGCCTTCCACCGTTGTGAGGGGCGTCTGGTGTCAGGCGCTGTCCCTCCCCTGACCGCCCGTCCTCTGGAGCGGGCAGCCAGGGTTCCGCGTCCCGTGTGTCCCGGGTGCGGTCGGTGCAGGCGTGGGGACCCATCACCGGCCCCACAGCGTGCGCCCTTGCGGGCTGGCGTTGCTCGCTGTGAGGGTGGCGGAAGAGCGTCCCCGGGGGGGGTGCTTTCCACCATTGTGAGGGGCGCCTGGTGTCAGGCGCTGTCCCTCCCCCGGCCGCCCGTCCTCTGGAGCGGGCAGCCAGGGTTCCGTGACCCGTGTGTCCCGGGTGCGGTCGATGCGGGCGTGTGGACCCAGCACCGGCCCCACAGCGTGCGCCCTTGCGGGCTGGCGTTGCTCGCTGTGGGGGCGGCGGAAGGGCGTCCCCGGGGGGGGTGCCTTCCGCCGTTGTGAGGGGCGCCTGGTGTCAGGGCCTGTCCCTCCCCCGACCGCCCGTCCTCTGGAGCGGGCAGCCAGGGTTCCGCGACCCGTGTGTCCCGGGTGCGGTCGATGCGGGCGTGTGAACCCAGCACCGGCCCCACAGCGTGCGCCCCTGCGGGCCGGCATTGCTCGCTGTGGGGGTGGCGGAAGGGCGTCCCCGGGGGGGTGCCTTCCACTGTTGTGAGGGGCGCCTGGTGTCAGGCGCTGTCCCTCCCCCGGCCGCTCGTCCTCTGGAGCGGGCAGCCAGGGTTCCGCGACCCGTGTGTCCCGGGTGCGGTCGATGCGGGCATGTGGACCCAGCACCAGCCCCACAGCGTGCGCCCCTGCGGGCCGGCGTTGCCCGCTGTGGGGGTGGCGGAAGGGCGTCCCCGGGGGGGGTGCCTTCCACCGTTGTGAGGGGCGCCTGGTGTCAGGCGCTGTCCCTCCCCCGGCCGCCCGTCCTCTGGAGCGGGCAGCCAGGGTTCCGCGACCCGCGTGTCCCGGGTGCGGTCGATGCGGGCGTGTGAACCCAGCACCGGCCCCCCAGCGTGCGCCCTTGCGGGCCGGCGTTGCTCGCTGTGGGGGTGGCGGAAGGACGTCCCCGGGGGGGGTGCCTTCGACCGTTGTGAGGGGCGCCTGGTGTCAGGCGCTGTCCCTCCCCCGGCCGCCCGTCTTCTGGCGCGGGCAGCCAGGGTTCCGCGACCCGTGTGTCCCGGGTGCGGTCGATGCGGGCGTGTGGACCCAGCACCGGCCCCACAGCGTGCGCCCTTGCGGGCCGGCGTTGCTCGCTGTGGGGGTGGCGGAAGGGCGTCCCCGGGGGGGGGTGCCTTCCACCGTTGTGAGGGGCGCCTGGTGTCAGGCGCTGTCCCTCCCCCGGCCGCCCGTCCTCCGGAGCGTGCAGCCAGGGTTCCGCGACCCGCGTGTCCCGGGCGCGGTCGGTGCGGGCGTGGGGACCCAGCACCGGCCCCACAGCGTGCGCCCTTGCGGGCCGGCGTTGCTCGATGTGGGGGTGGCGGAAGGGCGTCCCCGGGGGGGGGTGCCTTCCACAGTTGTGAGGGGCGCCTGGTGTCAGGCGCTGTCCCTCCCCCGGATTCCCGTCCTCTGGAGCGGGCAGCCAGGGTTCCGCGACCCGTGTGTCCCGGGTGCGGTCGACGCGGGCGTGTGGACCCAGCACCGGCCCCACAGCGTGCGCCCTTGCGGGCCGGGGTTGCTCGCTGTGGGGGTGGCGGAAGGGCGTCCCCGGGGGGGGGTGCCTTCCACCGTTGTGAGGGGCGCTTGGTGTCAGGCGCTGTCCCTCCCCCGGCCGCCCGTCCTCCGGAGCGTGCAGCCAGGGTTCCGCGACCCGCGTGTCCCGGGCGCGGTCGGTGCGGGCGTGGGGACCCAGCACCGGCCCCACAGCGTGCGCCCTTGCGGGCCGGCGTTGCTCGCTGTGGGGGTGGCGGAAGGGCGTCCCCGAGGGAGGTGCCTTCCACCATTGTGAGGGGCGCTTGGGGTCAGGCGCTGTCCCTCTCCCGTCTGCCCGCCCACTGCTTGGTGGGTTGCCGGGGTTCGTTGGGTGTGCGCGGTGTGTGTGGTGTCTGTGCCGTGCGTGTCGTGGTGCGTGGTGCTGCTCTTCCCTTGGTCCTCCGGTGCTGCCCTCTCTGGTGTCTCGGTGCGGTGTTGTGCTCGCCGTGTGCCCGCCGTGTCCCCTCCCCTGTGCGCGCCCCTTGCTCGTTCGCTGGCTACCCCTTGTTCCTTTCGCGGCTTCGTTGCTCTTTACCCTTTCCTCTACCCCTCTCCCTGGCATGCACTTTTTCCCTGCCTCCGCTTTGTTGTGTGTCTCTGTCTTTTTCCTTGTCGGCCCGGGCTTCCTCCTTTGAACCTGCGTAGAGAGAGGAGGGGGCGTAAACGGGCGTGCGGCGGCGGCGGTTTTGTCGCGACACGGCACCTCGAGCTGGCTGGTACGTCATGCGACATGCGTGTGCGACCGGCTTGCGTGTAGGTTTATCGCCCCACTTGCTCCCGTCTTGTCTCCACACCCCTTTGGCCGCTACCTTTACTCGTTGCCCGTTCCGCGTGCGCGGCGTGACATGCAACATACCTGCTTCTTTCCCCACTACCTTAATGTGTCCTAGTCCTCCCGCCTTGCCGGGCGTTCGCTTATGTGTGACGACGGCACGACGCAATACTTGCCTAAGCGTCTAAGACAACCCTACTTTAGCGCCCGGACGACGCAGACACGAGCATACGCTTCTCCTTGGGACCTGTGAGGGGAAGGGAACGTGGGTGCATGCACGTGTGTTTGTTGGGACCCGGCACACGTCGGCGCTATGCTATTTGTGTGTATGCTCCCCGTGTCCCCCTCCCTGGCTATTTGTGTGTTCTACTCAACGCAACCAAAAGGGTGGTTGTGCCGTAAGTGCAGTTGTCACGGTTGCCCCGCGGTTGGCGACGTGGCACGACATGGTAACATACTTGCGTTCTTGGTGGCGGTGTGTGGCTTGCCTACTATTTGTTTGCATGCGGCGGCATACCTTTTGTCCCCTTTGGCTCCCTTTCGCCTCCTACATAAGCGGGCGTTCGGGTGGGCGGTGGGCACGTCTCGGTTACGCTTCGTGGTCACCTTTTACTTTTGTTGGCGTGGTTGCCGTTCTCGTCTCGTGTCCGTTGCGTAGCGTAGCGTGGCATGCAACATACTTGGACCCGACTAGTCACGTGTGTATGTTTAGTTTTGGTTTTTTTTTGTGTGTTGTGCTTCACCTCGGTGGTTTTTTTTTGTTCCCCCTTGTTTGTCCCTTCATACCAGGTTGCTCGTCCGTGGCGGTGATGGCCTTGCGGCGTTCCGGGCACGCGCGTGCGGGCATACCTTTCTTTCCCTATGTGAGCGGGGGTGAGCATAGGCATTCCTTCGGTGCCACCTCTTGTTGGTTTTCCTTGCCGGTGCGGTTTTCGTTGCGCTTTTCGTGGCGGCGCACTTTGGCGTTGCTTGACACGTAACTTCCTTGTTTTGCGCTTGTTACGGCGTTATGCATACAACATATGGCATATAACATACTTGCTTTTCGGCGGCCGGTGGCGTTGTTGTTGCTTGTGTGTATTTTTCATGCACGACATGCAACATACTTGGGTACTTGTGCGGCCTCTTTTTCCTTTTGTTGTGATCCCCTTCGCGTCTTGCGGCGTCGTCGTATTCCCTACGTGAGCGGGCTTGCATTGCTTGGTCGTGTACTTGTGGTATATCTCCACTGTGGTGCGGTTCGTTACCTACTTATTCTCTCCTTGTCTACCTCTTACCGCGTTGTGCTTGTTTCGTTGGTTTCTAGCGTTGCGCGGCACATAACATACTTGCTTGTCGGCGGCCGGTGGCGTTGTTGTTGTCTATGTGTGGTTTGTTTTGGGGCGCGCACAAGTCCCTAGCGCCTAGGGCACGCACTTTGCTAGGTGGTTTGGGGCAAGCAACGCTCAGCTTCTTCGCCGTCGCGACTCTATTGTTCGTCTTTTTTGGTGAGTCTCCTAAATTTTGCGACCTCGCCAAACAGCGGCGTAAAATTGTTGGGGGGGTTTCTGAGGTCGGAAAAGACGATTTTTTGCTTTATTTCTTCTGGCGGTGCGTCGTTTTCTTGGAATTTTTTTTTCTTCTGCTGCTCATGCTGCTCACATGCGTCCATGTGGGGATCCAAGTGGGGGGATTGTTTGCAAATGGTCCCAAGCAATCGTGTTTTGAATCATATGTTGATACCATGGGTGAGCGAAGTTATATACTATTGTAATTATCTTGAATTTGGCATTATTTGCATGTTTTTGACCTCATTTTATGCTCATTTTTGTATTTTATGTGCTCAACTGGTCGGCTAACAGTAAAGTGCCTAGACATCCATGAACTATGGTATGTTGCTTATATGTTGGCATATGCTTCAGTGTTGCACCTCACCATATGCCGGATCACGTGGTCACTTTGGCGTGGCACACGAGGCCTCACAAAATTAGGTCTCAAATTCATGAGTTGACTTGTGAAGCATGTCATGTACATAACCGGAGGGGTTTCGGAGCCAATGATGGAATATTCTTGGGCATGGATCTTTGGTCTATATCACCCTTGTATATTACTTTCCGCCACATGCATGGAGCATTTGAATATTTGCCGTATGCGCTTTTGAGTATATAATTAAATTTTGGGCACTATGGTGTGATTTGCCTGATTTTGCTAGGTTATGAGGTCATCTTCATGCGGCAGTTCTCCAAGCCCAATTGACTCCAAGTCCAACCAAGGTTATGTCAGGGTAGGGCATGGTCCTGAGTGCTACTCTAGGCCATGACACGCCACCTCCCCTATTGGGCTAGGATTTAGAGGCTTGAGAGAGAACACATTTTTGGGGTTTGTGTAGTGACTTTTGACACATGACATTCAGCCATCTTATTTGACTTGGTTCAGGGCATCATGTTGGCAAGTCAAGGGAAGGTCCTGAGTCCAGGGAATGAGGGGTCTATGGCTGTGATTGTGTATGCTTCCATCTTTCCCCAACTTTGCCTGATATGTGTTCATATGCCAATTTCAGGGCTTGCTCTTTGGTGCAATTCTTGTACATGCCCACCGCCCGTGTCTCCGTGTGCACCGTGAGACAACCGGCGTGTTGAAAGGAAGCCCTCAGTGTGGACTGATTGGATTTGGATTGTACTTGGGAGTTGGGTATTGCAAGGGATCAGGAGCTGTGTGGAGGAGCCATTTCTTTCTTTTTTTTGTCAGAAATTGTGCAGGATAGGGCAAGGTCATGCAGACCCTGGTGAGAAGCAAGACCCTAGGAGTGACGGGGTATGGTGGAAGGGGTACAGCAGGGGCCGGTCCTGGTAGGGACCTTCTTTATGGTAGCAGAGGAGTACCTGCCCCCTACCGCCGCACCGGTGACTTGGGTTCTCATGAGCCCTGCCCAAGGACGCCCCGGGTGCAGATCGTGGAGTCCGTCGAGTCGACGCCGGACTGGGAAGCCCGGGAAAAGCGAAGGTGCTCAGAACGGAGAGCCCTTGCAGGACATGGGCTAGACATGGAGGACCTGGCCGCCATCTGTGAAAGGCAATGCCGCAAGGCTTGCAATCTCAGCTCCGCTGCGGAGGAGTTGGAGGAGATTGGCAGCAACGGCAGAGCTCGGCGTTACCGGATGCGCGGGTCCCCAAAACCCGCGGCGGAACCCAGGGCGATGGAGACGGATCCCAGCCCGGTCAGGCTGTGGTCAGCTGCAGATTCCGAGGGGCACTCCGAGGGCTATCGGACAGCTTACCCTTCGGAGTCGGGAGAGATGGCCAGACCGCCCACAAGGGCGAACACGGCCCCAGAACCCAGCCTGGAGCATGACGCCGAGGCGTTGGAGAGGCCTGTCAGAGCCAGAACGGCGCCTGTGGCCCGGCACACGCAGCCAACGCGGGATAGCATGGGCGACACACCCATGGCGGAGGAGCCCGAGGCGCCGGGAACCCTGGGATGCGCCGGATCAGGTGGAAAGCACGTTGAGTGCCACTGCGAGCAAGTGTCCTTCCTCATCGGCAAGTACCGAAAGATGGGGATGGACGCCATCGTGCAGCACCTCGACCGCCTGGACAACGCGAAGGACGGCCTAGAGGAGGACGTTGCGGGGATCCTGGATGACCAGTCGGCAGCGGAGAGAGACATGGCGGAGCTGCGAGCGGAGCAGGACCGGTACCGGGAGAGGCTGGAGATGGCCCTGCAGAAGCAGCAGCGAGTGGTGGACATGTCGGGACGCCTGAAAAGGCTAGAGGAGTCACAACCCCTCGCCTTGGCGCCAGAGCTCCCAGCAGAGCGGGCAGCGGCAGAGCTGGTGAAGCGGGTTACGACCCTCAGGAGCGCCACTGAGAAACCCATGGGCGACCCTGCAGAGGCACCTTACGCGCCTCCGCGTGTTGACCCGGGTGCGCTGCCGTTTGTTCCCATGTTCAGCGAATCCATAATGCTCGGGGAGCAAACGGCACCGGCTGGGTCCATGCGGGAAGGGCGCGCAACCACGGACCTGAGGAGCCTGACGGTACAGATGTCCCATGCCGCCCAGGATCCACCGACCACTACGACTGCCCGTGCAGTCTATGCCGAAGAGGAGATCCAGAGCCAGACCATGCAGGGGCGAACCATGGGAAGCGCCGACAGACATGGTCGAGGCCATCCAGGCGGAAACCTGTGGGTGAAGGACTCCACTACGGGGATATGGACAGCCGGTGGGGCAAGTCCTTCCCGCATTCCAAACCCCATGGGTTCAGGCCCTACTGGACCGCACCCCATGGAGGAGAGGGATGTACGGGGAGTGTACTCACACCCCCTGGCCACAGGTGGTATCCGTCTCGGTGGAGTGGTGGCTGCGGACGTCGGAGACGCCATCAGGATTGACGACCTCAGGGGAATCAAAATCCCCTACTACGATGGCAACCCCTCCAACCTGGATGATTTCATCCTGGATTGGGAGGACTTCACCGAGGAGGTCGTCGGCGAGATGAAGGGAGCGCCAAGGGACAAGTGGGTATGTCGGACATTCCCACACAGGCTGGCGCAGGACCTGAAGGAGGAGCTCAGGGATCAGATCCGCGAGTGAGTAATCCAGACGGAGCAGGCCTGCCTCCAGTGGCTGGAGGACGAGGAGCGAGCGGATGCCCCCAACCAGAAGTTGGAGGATTTGTGGTACATTCCGCTGCCGCTGGAGCGCGGGGAATTGAGGGTCAGAGAATGGAATCGGTACATCCGCAAGTACCGAAGAAGCCTCAAGCTGGTGGAGGACTGGAATGAGGCCAGCGAGATCCGCCACCTGCTGAAAGAGGTGCTCCCCGGCCACTGGAAGAGGCGAGTGGAGGACGAGGAGAAGAAGAGAGCAAAGAAGCGCGTGGCCGTACGGATCATGGCATCGGAGGACACCCACGCCGGAATAATGGAGTTTTTCCGGCGAAACCTCGGCGAGCCCAGCCGAATGTTGGGGTTGAAGAACGCCGTCTACGTGGAGGTCTTCGGCGACACCACGGGGCAAAGGCTGATGCACCTCAACAACGTGGAGTGGAGGCGCGGAGAACCGCTGAGGATGCAGGTCATCCTCGCCCGCATGAGCCTGAACGAGATTGTGAAGTACATCACGGTGGAGCTGAAGCTCAACGCCAAGAACGAGGCCCACGTGCAGGATCGACAAGGCCAAGGACATCGAGGTCATCAAGAAGATCGCCAACAGCGAGAGGTCAAGGGGGACACGGTCGGCACCGCAGAGGAAGGGAGTGGAAGCGGCCAAGATCTCTGGACCGCGACCACTCCAGGGGATCATGAAGAAGCCCACTTCTTCGCGTTCGTAGCGCACAACATGAAGGAGAATGGGCAGGACAGGTCCAGGTGGAACCGCCTGGACCCAAGGACCAAGAACTGCAGAGAACCGCGGAGGATCGGGAACCCGCCGCTCTCGTTCCGCGAGTACAGATCACAGCGCACCGGTTGCTGAGTCTGCTACGGCAAGGGGAAGTACCATGCACATGACCACCAGCATTGCAAGGTATATGAGGAAGACAAGAAGACCTACTTCGCCGCCCATCCCGACAAGAAGCCCAAGGAGCAGCGAATTGCCGATTGGAAGGCAAAGGGCGGAGACGGTGGAAAAGGCCAAGGAAAGGGCCAAGGTAAAGGCGGAGGAGAAGGCTATGGTGGAGGACCCGGCCCAGACCGACGCGTGGGGTCGATCGAGGAGGTTGCTCAGGACATGTTGAGGATGTTGGAGGAACTCAAAGCCCAGCAACGTAGTGGACAAAGTCTGAGCGGATCGCAGCAGGAGGGAGCTGCGGCAGGCCATGTCTAGAGGAGCCCCCACGGGAGTGGGACCTCGGAGGTCTCTCCTCCGAAGATCAGTGCAATCCCAGAGAAAGCGAAGGCACATCGGGTGCCGAAGAGGGCTCCAGTAGAGCCAAAACCACTGAGCTTCGCCACTCCCAACCCCTGGAGCGCCCTGCCAAGGGAAGTGTATGTGGGCAAGGCACGTGGCAAGAAGGAAGGAGCGACCACAGAGAGCCCCGTGGACGGGCAGGACCAGCCCAAGATCTACACCATCCGTGACCATACCCTCGCAGTCCTGATGCACCCAGATGTGCTAGAGTTGCATGCCGTGAGAGTCGTCCATACACCGCATGGTGACGAGCGGCAGTTGCACTTGAAGGTGCGTGTACGGTGCGGACAAGAGGAGTTGGTGGTGGATGTTTTGGTGGATACGGGTGCCCAGGTGGGCCTGGTCCGGAGAGGGTTGTTCAAGGAGGAATCCCTGCAGCCCCGCCGTAGACCGGTACGCCTGAAGGTGGCCAATGGGGAGATTATGGGTGGTGGCACCCATGAGGCCACTATCAGTATGGAATTCTGGGAGCATGAGCGCTTGAACCGCCCTGAATTGGCGAAGAGAAGCACTCTATCCGGGAACTTCTATGTGGCCGACACTACTGATTGGGATATGATCATGGGGTATGACTTCATGGTGGGAAACTCCATTGGAGCCCTTCCCCATCGTGCAACGCTGGTCCGGGAGGATGATGAATGCCTTACATGGCTGTCCACGGACTATGCATGCGGATCATTGCAATGGAATGCTGAGGAAGAGGATCGGATCGTCCAAGCGGTGCAAGCTGTGGGTGCCAAGTGCAGAGGAGACCGCGGAGTTCAGCTCACGGAGTATGGAATGGCGCCGCAGGTGTATGCCAGGATGATCCAGACGCTTGGAGCCGAAGCGCCCGAGACGGACGTCTTCGCTTCCCGGGATGCCCCACTTTTGAGGAAGTGTAGGAGGCATTGGCATCGAGAAGACTCAGCCTGGCACAGGCATTGGGGTTTGAAGGAGTGGGGGCCCATGTATTGGCATGGCTCCCTCGAAAATACCAGACGTACGGTGGAGAAGATCGTCGCGGATAGGGCGAAGGGGATCCTGGTCATAACCGGCATAGGAGCCACCCCATGTCCGCTGGAAGGTCTCAAGTCGACGCTGGACTCCATCACCCTGAACGAGATGTCATTCGGGCCAGAGGAGGAGTTGTTCATCGACGCCAAGGGTGTATCAATGCCCTCCCCGGGACAAGCTTGGGGTACCAAGGCTTTCCTGGTGGATGGGGCGCAAGCCCAGCCCACGGGTGATGAAGCATTCATCCGTAGAGTGGAGGCGGTGCCCATGCGGGTCATATTTGAGCCCAAGGAGGGGACGGATCAGCCAGTTGATGGCATTGACATCCTGTCCTACTCCGAGATCGACCACGTCGTCAACTACATGCGGATGGGGATGCACGACCATGTGGCAGCCAAGAAGGGGCGGGCCATGGTCACATCTCCGCATTGGTGGGATCACAAGATGTTGGTCACCGGCAAGTACGAGAAGCATGAGTTCGTGGCGAGGGTCATGGATCACATCGCGGACCAATATGATGGTCCGGTTGGGTCGGACCCGCCGACGTGGGATTTCCCAAGAATGGGGGCTGATAGCGACAAGAACCAGGCCGATGCCGCAAATTTCCGAACATTATCGGTGGCAAGCGCGCCCTACGACGATGAAGACGGTATATCGGATGAGGAGAAGTCGGACTCGGACCCGGAAGAGGCCTATACCGCAGTGCGGTCGGTTGTATCGATACCGAAGCAAGCGGCTGAAGAGGCCCAGGAGAACCCGAAGGTCGCCGAGCTGAAGGTGAGGCTGATCAATGCCTATCCGCGGCTATTCAGCGGCGTCGCCAACAAGAACCCTCCAGATCGTGGGAGGTTTGGCACAGAGAGGATCAAGCTGAAGCCGAACCCCAAGATCTATCGTCATCGTGAGTACCAACTTCAGGGCGATCGGGCTGAGGCCATGAAGAAGTTTTTGGCCGAGTTTATTGAGCGCGGCTGGATCGAATCCTCCGACAGTGAGTGGGACAGCCCAGCCTTTATCGTGCCCAAGAAAGAGAAGGGCGAGTGGAGGTTGGTGGTGGATTACAGGGGCTTGAACGAGCAAACCGAGCACGACTCGTACTCGCTTCCCCTGATCGACATCATCCTCCAAAAACAACAGAAAAAGCGGATCTTCACGGTGTTGGACCTGAAACACGGCTATCACCACATGCCGCTACACCCGGACTCCAGGCCCTGCACAGCGATGTCAACGCCGCTGGGGCCCATGCAGTGGGAGGTGGTGCCTATGGGCGCCAAGAATGGCAACGCCGCTTTCCAGCGCATGATGGAGGACCTACTCGGTCCTGTCCGGGACTGTGCAGACCCCTTTGTGGATGACATCATCATCGGGTCCGGCACGGAGGACTTGACTGAGGACGAGCTCATCGAAGCGCATGAGAAGGATCTGCGCCGAGTGCTCAGCGAGCTGGACAAGCACAAGATGGTGTGCAAGCCCACCAAAGCCTCGCTCTTCGTGAAGGAAGTGGAGTTCGCGGGTCACGTGGTTGGTCACGGGCAACGCCGCCCCATGCCTGGGAAGCTGGCATCCCTGCACCACTGGGAAAGACCCCAGACCATCAGCGAACTCCGATCCTTCATGGGGTTCTGCAACTACTATTCGGGCTATGTCCGGATGTATGCAGAACTGTCGGGGCCGCTGCACAAGATGCTGCAGGTGGGCAAGTTCGATGGCCGGAAGGGGAGCAAGAAGAAGCTTGCCTGGACCCTTGAGGCCGAGGATGCGTTCAGCCGCCTGAAGGAGCGACTCCTGGGGCAGCTGGGGCTATTCCTGGTGGACCCGGACAAGGGATTCGTGCTACGGACGGACGCTTCAGACTATGCTGTAGGGGCAGTCCTCGAGCAGGTCCGGGACGACAGGTCGCATGTACCCGTGGCCTTTTGGAGCCGGATCCTGGCCGAGGGCCAACGCCGAACCTGGACCGCGAGGGAGAAGGAGACGTACGCCATTGTTTGTGCGCTCAGGAAGTGGTCTGGTCACATCGGATTGCAACCGGTGGTGGTTTGTACGGACCATCAGTCCTTGCAGAGCTGGCACAAGGAGCATGTCGGCACCCCCTCGGGACCGGCGGCAAGGAGGGCCCGATGGCATGAGACGTTCGCCAAGTTCGACCTCAGCGTCGTGTACGTCCCGGGGAAGGACAACACTGTGGCGGACTGCCTCAGTCGATGGGCCTACCCCGTGGGCAAGACATGGATGGACATATCCAGCCACGGGGACGCCGAGGAGACGGAGGAGGCCAAACGCATCATCGAGATGGAGAAGGCCATGGAGCAAGAGGGGGTCAGGTGCTTTGTGGTGATGGCAAACCGTACAGACCTGGCCAAGTTCCGGGGCGCCCGAGTCCAAGCTATTCGAGAGGAGACCCTCGAGCAATGGATGGTGGCCCCTGTAGAGCTAGTCAGGTCGGTGCTCACAGAGGACTGGTCAGATGACTATGCGGCATCCGAGCACTGGAGCAAGTACTGGAATGCCGTGAGGGCCCCGTTGGACGACGAATGGCCCGAGGGCTTGACCTAGGATGGGGATAAACTGTTCCTCAAGGACAAGCTATTGGTCCCTGAGAACCGAATGGAGGAGCTCATTGACCACTGGCATAACGCCCAGCTCATGCATCCTGGTCGGGACAAGATGCAGCAGGACCTGGAGTGGCGCTTCAAGTTCCCAACGGGGTACTACGCCCTCCTGGACAAGTAGTTCAGCAACTGCGCCGTGTGTTGGGCCACGAAGAGCCCCAACCACTCCACGGCTGGCAACCTGGTGTACACAGCTATACCGGAGGCCCCTATGCGGTCCGTGGCCATGGATGTGTTCGCCATGCCTGGGGTCACCGTGGACAGAGAGACCTACGACTGTGTCATCCTGGCGGTGGACAGGCATAGCGGGTATATCGTGGCGGTCCCTGGCAAGAAGTCCAAGAAGAAGGACAAGAAGGACAAGCATGGAGTGGGTGTAACGGCAGCAGTGACAGCACTCAGATTATACATCAATGTGATCAGAATTTCAATGATTCTCAGATGTACTTTAGTGCAGTAAATTTTCCGCTTCTTTTCATGTGTTCCGTTCGCCACCAGATGTCGCCTGTGAGCGCGCGTCGAGTCGCATTTGTCTTTCGTGATTTCCCAATCGGATTTATTTCAATTATTTCGAATGATTTCACGTTGTGTCATTATGTGCGATGGATGCACAATGAGATTCTATGTCTGCTCCATTTTTGTAGACCGGGTTTTCTGACTATTCATATCCCACCATGGAGTTCAATGGGCTTACAAGTGCTTCGCATATGTCGCTCCCAGAGGCTGGATGTGGGTCTGAAGAGGGTCAGTTGGGTTCGGAGATATCAGGGGCAGTGTCGGGCGTTACGACCCCTGGGGCATCAAGGGTACAGGCTTCGCAATTACAAGAAAGATCCGCCACTATGCAGCGGTTACATGGTAGCAGAGGAAATCATGACTCTGCTTCTGGAATCTCCACGGACACCTTGAGATCATCCGACTTTAGCGGGGCTATCACTCGTACTGGGTCACTGTGTGTTCCCCCTGAGGTTACATTTGTGGCATCTCCCCAGCAGACCGAAGATCAACCTTCCGAGTGTCCTTACCCTGGCCATAGACATTGGCCTGGAGTTCATACTTGTGCTGATTGTTGTATGAACGCCCCACCCAACCTTAAACCCGGTCGAGAATCTCCCTCCTCGAGTGAATCTGGTTCCAGCTCTCACGCTTTGCCTGATCTTGAAGACAGCAGCAGCGAAGGAGAGCCGTCTGATACTGGAATTAGTGGTGATTACTGGGAAAACCACTTCCAGGAAATCTGGAATCAGGAGTTCTTGCATCGCCAGAATTGGCTACTGGCGGAGGCGGGCTACCGAGGCCGTCTGAGGGACTGGTTCAGGGCGTCGTGCCAGTTCAACAGGGACAGTAGCCGCCTGCGATTCGACGCCACTTTGCAGGAACAAGAGGATTGGGAAGAGCTGATGGACCAGTTCGACCACCAGGCTGCCGTGATGGTTCAGATGGCCATTATTGCCGAGGAGAGACGCCAGAATGTGCATCCGCACGCTGGTCCGTCGGGCGCCTGGGGTCCGAAAGACGAAGAGGTCGACGAAATGAGGTGTGATTCGACACATTCTCACCTCTCCAGGGAGCAATTGTCCGAACTCCCCAGCTCTACCTCCAGTGTTGACACTTGGGTCGACGAGGTAAGAAGCAAAGGAAAAGGTACAAGATGCCCGTCCTGTGGTGAGTGCGCCAAGGACTGCTCCTGTCGACGCCAGATTTCGTCGCTGGAAGACAGGGTGAAGGAGCTGAAGAAGGCCGCCAAGGAGAAAAAGAGGGATGATGACAGCAAGTGGAAGGAGATGGAGCAGAAGCTGGAGAAGTTGACCAATCTGGTACAAAATCTGAGCACTACTGGGCTCACTGGACCAGCGCCTACAATGGCAAGTCACCCAGCACCTACCTCCTCAGCTGCACCTGCATCCACGCCTTACGGCGTTCCACATTCTCCGGCACCCCCAGCTTTTACTGGTTCACACCCAGCTTTTACTGGAAATTCTGGTATTCCCCCTACTGGATTTACAAGTCCTATTGGGTTTAATCTGGGTACCGAAGGAGGAGAATCTTCGTCAGGAAGGGTTGTACTGTCTGTAAGTACTGTCGGAGATATTGATGGAAAGGCAAAGACCACCGTAAAGGAGAGATCAATGGCCTTGAAGAAGAAGGACCGGCAGCAGAAAGAAAACGAAGCAAAAATCAAAGAAAAACAGAAGAAATTGAAGGAGATGAGGCTGCATCAAGCACAACCAACGCCGTTTGTGCAGCCTACTGTGGACCAGGCGTTGTTGGCGGCCGCAATTGCGCAAGCACAGGCAATGGGAGGCGCCGCCGTCAACCCAGTTTTTGTCAATCCGGTTGGCACATCCACAGGTTTCAACCTGAACCACCTGCTCAATCCGTTGCACATGAGGCTTAGGGGTTCAGTAATGAAGCAGCCTAAGTTCTCAGGGCACCCAAATTACTGGGCGTCCTTCGAGAGGCAGTTCATGGTTTGGCTGCAGACGGAGAAACTGGACAAAGAACTCTGGATTCTCGGGTTGATGGACTGTTTGACTGGCAAACTCAGGGAAAGTACATATAATCTCTATGTGGAAAGGCAGAATCAAGGAGATCCCCTGACTTATGAAGAGCTGTATCGAAGTCTCAAAAAGAAAGGTTCTCGACTCCCTGAGGATCATTACAGGAACCGTCTTGAGAACTTCAGGGCGATCAAGGAATTTTTTCTGGAAGAGATCCAAATAGCAAGGCAGGATTGGGAGTTTTTGGTGCAGGAGGCGGAGAACTCGGGAGAAGGTCTTTCTGAAGGCGAGATGAGGAAGATTCTTCTGAGCAAGCTCACGCCGGAGACCAAGCAGAAGATCAGGGACTCTCAGTCCGACCAAAAAGTCCTGGGCAACTGGGTTGAAGTCCGAGGATTGCCGGAGACTATGGGAAAAATGGCAGTTTGTGAGTTGCTACACTCTATCAGTGCTACTGGATTGAAAGACATCACTATTCGTGAGGGCAGATGGAGAGTTGGTTTCCATGATTCTGAACAGTTGGAGTTTTTCTGTAGCATGGTGGATGGAAAAGTGAAGTATAAGGGAACAGTTTTGAAGGTGCGGCCGTGGATCTTCTCGTATGGAGTCGAGCAGATCTGGGACCAACTTGAAAAGTATGCAAACTTAGAACGCCAGAAGTCACAGGATGCACAGGGCTTCGGAGGCAAGGTCAGTGGCGTTGGTGAGAAGGAATGCTCCGTGTGCATTGCCCTTGGAAAGGAAGGTCGAGCGGCGACTCACACGACCGCAGATCACAGGTGGACGCCCTCAGATCTCAAGACAATTCAGTCCAAAATGGATGGAAAGGGAAATTCCCCCAAAAATCCCCAGCAGGATGGAGCACGAGATGCTGACCAGCATGGAAGGGGAAAGGGTAAAGGGCAGTCCAAAGGAAAGAACAGAGACTGGACACCAAAAGATTACTCGCAGCAAGGCGGAGATCCAAGTGGCTCAAGATGGACCGATGCTGGTGGAAAATCTGGTGGAAAATCTGGCGAAAAGGGTGGAAAGGGACAAGGAAAGTCCGGGAATCAAGATGATTCCAAGGTGAATGGCAACCCCCTGTATACGGAGACGCCAGCAAACAAGACCTTCGGCAACAACAAGGATACTGGAGGTCGAGGCAAAGGCAGATCCAACGAATCCAACGCCAATTCCAACACGTCCAACAACAAAGGCCAAGGAGGTAAGAAAGGTGGTGGTGGAAAGTCATTTGGTGGTCGTGCACGTGGAAAAGGAGTCACTGCCGTTGAAGCAGGAGAACAATGGGTTGACGAAGGACAAGTACAGGACGTGCAGCCGAACGTCGAAGAAGAATGGCAATAGTGAAAAAAACTTGACCCAATTCCCAACACTGAGGTTGAGTGGCAGGAAACAAAGCCCATCAGGGTAGTTGGGGCGGTGGATGGACGCTGCTGGGATCAGCTGGCGCGTTCCTCCGGCCTCCTGTACCCTGCTTGGGTCCTCAGCGCTGTCCGGCGGGGCAAGCAGCACCAGTTTGTCTGCTGGATCCAGGTCAGGACGACAGATGGTAAGGTTAAACTTGCCAAATGTCTGATTGACAATGGTTCACAGGTCAATCTGGTGAGGAAAGTCTTTCTGCAGGAGGACGAGGCGAAGATGTCCTCGACACCTGTCCAGCTGGAGGGAGTGAGCGGACATCGCCTTGAAGGTGGCGACAGAGAGGCAGAATTGGCGGTCAGATTGGTGAAACAATCTGTTTGGAGCGTGGAAGAGACGGTGATGGAGGAGTGGTTCTCTGGAAAATTCTATGAGGCCCCCATAAAGTATGATTTATTCTTGGGTCAACCATGGCTTCACGCTCACCGTGTGTCGCCCATGGGACACAGGACATGCTTCCTCCAGGATCCGTCGACCAGCGACCAGTCCGACTTGTATTATCTGCACCCATATACCAAGAGTATCCACCGATTCAAGGAGCGAAATAAGCTGCATATTCAGCAAGATGGGCAGGAATGGACAAGGAATCAAGAAGATTTCGACGAAGGAAAGGTGGAATCATTGAACTGCAAGAAATGGAAGTCAGTTTGCTATCGTGTAGTCGACAAATGGCGGGACATTCTGGTGGATTATTTCGAAAGGAACCACAATTTTCGTCCGCAAGTTGATGCCTTTGCAAACAAAAAGAATAAAAGATTTCCGAAGTTCTACGACGATGCCTGGAGTGAGGACTGGTCTGAACCTCTATGGATCAATCCGCCCTTCGACATTTTTCCTCGTGTGGTGCAGAAGCTGAAGCAATCCGGCGCAAAAGCGATTTTAATTGTCCCCAACTGGCCAAAACAATCTTGGTTCAAGGAAATTATGGACATTTCAATCGACATTGTCGAGCTACCTCACAAGGGAGTGAAGCTGTATTGTGAAGACAATGGCAAGCTTTTGCCACAGCGTTCGTGGAGCACGTTGGCGTGCTTAGTTGACGGGAATCTGGGAGATTATTGGCAAGATGACAGTGAAATGGGAACAGAAGGGGTCATCTCAAATTCCTCAAGAATCGACGAAATTGAGGTGGATGAAGACGATCGAGAGCGGAATCCCGACGTAACGTCGCGGAAGGAGGGAAGGACAATCGGCGTCCCTCAAGAGAACGCCTCCATCAATTCCAATTCGTCCCCATCAGACAAGAATCAAGCCAAAAATGTCAAGATTTCAAGCAAGAATGACGACAAATTTCCAAGATTTTCACCTGAATTGACAGGAATGCAGCTGAATTCGTCCAACCATCCCTTCAAGACATTCGTGGACCCCCTTCATTGGTGGGATCCCACGGAGGAACGAGCTCAGGTGAGCTTCATCCGCCAACAATGCGACGAAGAAGTTTGCAAGTGGCCAAGAATATGAGACCACGACCAACAATTCGCAAATTGGTAGACATAATGTCGGTGATTAAATGTGGGAATCAGGTCGACGGAGACAAGATATCTGCAAGAAGGGACACAGTGTTCGAAGATTATAAAGATAACGTGCTGAGTGGGAAGTTGTGGAAAAACCCCCGAATTCGATGTAGAAATGGGGAAGCCAAGATTGAGATAATCCAAGGCTCAAAGGTGCACAAACAACGTCCATTCTATCTTCAGGGCACCAAAGCAGATGCCCTGCGAAAGATTATTGAGTGCAATCTCTATTAGTTCGGTTGGTTGGAGGGCTGCATGAGTTCTGAGTGGTGTTCAGCACCATTTACTGTGCCAAAACCCCCGCCTGCTGACCAATCCAGCATAGATGCTTGGCGTCTAGTGGTGAATTACAGAGCGCTGAATGCCGCCACAGTACCTGACGCGCATCCCCTTCCTTTAATCGAGAAGGAGATCGCCGCGAAAGCCAAAGGTAAGCTCTTTACTGTGTTGGATTTGCGCCATGGCTTTCACCAAATGCCACTTCGAAAGGAGGATAGGCATTTGACGGCAATGTGCACGCCCTGTGGCACTGTCCAGTGGACTGTACTGCTGATGGGTCTCAAGAATGCGCCGTCGATGTTCCAGAAGATGATGGAGACTATTTTATTTCAGAAGCACAAGTCTCTGGATTTACAAGAATTCTGCAGCATCTACATTGACGACCTTCTGATTGCCACGCCGTTGGGAAAAAACTTTGATGAGTGCCTGAAGTTGCATGACGAACAAGTCCGCAAAGTTCTCGAAGTCCTTCGACAAGAGAAGCTCGTGTGTGGACCCAAGAAGGGCAATATGTTCCTCCAGAGTGTGGAATTTTATGGCTCTGTCTTGGAAGATGGGACAAGAAGACCGGCCCCAGGGAAAATGGCTGCCCTGCAGCTATGCGAAAGGCCTAAAACCATCACGCAGCTCTGTGCCTTTTTAGGCTGGTGCAATTATTACCACGAGTTCCTTCCTCTCTACGCCAAGTTCTCTGGTCCATTGACAGAGTTACTCAAGGTTGGCAAAATAGAAGGAAAGAAGGGATCTCAAGTCAAGCTCAAGTGGACGCCAGAATGTGAAGAGGCCTTTACTGGTCTCAAGGAAGCACTGGCAAATGTGGTTACATTAAAGACTCCGTGGCTGGATGGAAGACCTTTTTATATTCGTACAGACGCCAGTCGTTACGCCATTGGTGCTACGATCGAACAAGTCGATGACGAAGGTCACCATCATACTCTGGCTTTCTGGTCTCGCAAGCTTACAACAAGACAGCGAAATTGGAGTCCAAGGGAACAAGAAGCCTACGCAATCCTTTGTGCCCTACGGCGTTATGAAGGTTGGATCTTAGGCCATCGCGTTGAGGTACTGACTGACCACAAGTCACTGGAGAGCTGGAGGACAGAACATGTGGATACCCCTGGTGGACCAGCTGGGAGGAGAGCCGTTGGCATGAAACTCTCAGCAGATTTGACCTCCATGTGACTTACCTTCCGGGTCGCTACAATACAGTGGCGGACGCCCTGAGTCGCTGGGCCTACCAAGCCTCAGAGGCTTACTCTGTAGTGAGTTTTCATGGGACAGCGACGGATAAAGCCGAAGTGATCGAGTTTGATAAGGAGGAACAAGCACTGATCAAGAAACATTGTCTCCAATGTTCGATTAAGAATCGGATGAAGGTTGAATTGGTCAGATGCAAGGAGATTACCAAGGCAGATCAGACTGAAAGGGTTAACTCTGACTCTGAGTCTTCGCTGCCACTCCTTAATGTGTTTCCAGTGACAAGATCCAAGGCGAAATCCACGCTCCCTCCACAACAAAAAGACAAGGAAACTTCCTTCCTCTATGTGGATTGGACAAAGATGTACAAGGAGGACAGGTTCTTTGGGTCTGTATACCACAAGTTGAAAGGGGACAAGCCTTACGACTCTGAAGAGACGTCTGATTTCAAGATCCAAGGCGACAAGTTATTTTGGCAAGGACGGATTTGTGTTCCAGATTGTCTAATTGAACAATATGTCAAATATTGGCATCGGAATGAGACATCCCACGGACATTCTCGTGTTCTGGAGCAGGAGCTACGACACAGAGTGTACACACGGGACCTCAAGAGTGCCTGTGAACAAGTTGCCAAAGGATGCAAGCAATGTCAGGCGAACATCCCCAAGAATCAAAAGGCAGAAGGACTACTGAAGGGATTACCAATTCCTGAGAGGTTGTTCGACAAGGTGACGGCAGATGTCTTCGAGTTGGGACAAATCCAAGAGGAATGTCTCTACACGAGGAAGCCAATCGATCGGGTTTTGTTAATTCAAGACCGCCACAGTGGCTACATGCAGGTCCTCCCTTGCAACACGAAGCATCTCACCTCTGAAATGGCTGCCAAGTGGACTGCAAGTCAGTGGATGAGTAACTGGGATGTTCCCAGTGAAATTCTGACGGACAGTGGGAAGGAGTTCATTGGGACTTGGTGGGAGAACATGTGTGCTCTATTGGGAGTTCATCATCTTTGTGCCCGAGTCTACGACCATCGAGCCCTCCGTGCTGAACGCGCTGGAAGAATTCTTATCAACATTCTGAGAAAATTCCTGGCGACTGAAAAAGACTACAATTGGTTGGAGACAATTTACTGTGTCTTGAGGAGATACCATGGGACCAAGAATTACACTGGATTAAGTCCGAATGAGCTTGTTTTTGGTCGTGAGAAGATGGGTCCGGGACCAGTGATGTATCATCCAAGGCAGTGCTACGACGCCTCACAATGGTTTGAGAGGATCAAGGATTTAGAGCCCAAGTGGATCCAAGCCAAGGTGGAGAGTCAAGCAGATTGGTTGAAATTCAAAAATCAGTCGAGAACACAAGGAAAACCCTTCGAGAAAGGCCAGCAAGTTTGGCTTCGTAAGTCGGACGAGACCCTGAAGGACGACAACAAATTGTTACCTTTGTGGGATGGCCCATTCCAAGTCAGTGGTCAACTAAGTGAGACTACATTCAACATTCAGGTTGAACCGGGCAGACATCAAGAAGTACATCGGAACCGTTTGAAGGCCGAAGTACCCTGCCCCAAATGAAGTTTCAAGCCTCTCTATTGGACTTCGAAGTACCTGAGCAACAGGAAGATGGTCACCAGCAGTTTTGAGTTGGAGAAGATCCTTGATTACAAGAAAAATGCTCGAAACAAGTGGTACTTTCTGTGCAGATGGAAAGAATTTGGTCCAGAAGAAGGCAAATGGGAGCCAGCTTCAAGCTTTATCCATGGGTATACGGACATTTCATCAAGTTCCTGAAGAAGCACCCTGAGATTGACCGTGAGCTCTCGCTGATCAAAGATTGTGTCACCAAGGAAGACTTACAAGCACAAGAAGAAGCTCCAATCGTGGCAGGATCCATTCGAGACAAGATCTGATCAGAATTTAAATCGCCGAAACTTTCGAAAAGGTTTACGGTCTACATATACCCTTGCATTGGGACAAAACAGTCCTGGCGCATCGTCTATGTGGTTCAATGAACAGATGATGGGACATTCTGGGATCATCCTGGTCATCATGTCCATCATTCTCATCATGGTCATCATGTGAATCATGTGCTTCATTGTAGATGATTCCGATCGGAAGTTCCGAGAGGCCTTTATCCTCAACCACGACGACCCTCTCGTGTTTTGCTGTCGACTGGGCCCCTCTACTCGCCTTGGGAAGGACTCGTTCGAGTTCGTGCTCATTACAGAGATTCTGGCACATGACTGAGTCTGATGCATTTCATGTGTTTGACGGATCTGCTGAGAATGTCATTTCAATCAGCTCTTACATTGAGACTGTTGGTTTGTTTTCCAATCGACCACTGTCAAAGGGCTTATATAGACCAAGTGACGACGATGGTGTCCTTACTTTTGTCGACTCGCTGTTCATCTGTCGATTGTGTTGGAATCCCCCTCAGAATCAGCTCAAAATTGGCAAATTCCTGGTACCAAGCATTGGATGCTTCTACATTCTGGAACTATATTGAGTCAATTACCTCTTCTGGCTCATACTGGATTAAACATGAAGCCCTGGAGACAATACTGACAGTTTGTGCACGCACTGGGTTTTCTTGGCTATCATTACTTACATGATTGAATTTCCATCATCATGGGGATCATCATGATCATGAGGATTTGACCTGGATTGGCTATGAATGAGAACTGGATTTCCGTTCAGCACTACACGTAGTAACTATCGACAAGGAATTGGACCTATATTGGCTTGCTGCAGACTTCGCCGTCTTCAATCTGTGTGCGATTCACTGATTTTGGTCTCAATTCACTCACATTTTGTACCATAATCTGGCATCTGGTCTCATGACTGCAAATGTCACCGACCAGTTTCACATATCTTGGACTCCATGAAGGGAAGTAAGAAAAAGTGCTTTTCCATTGCTTTGAGGCATACTCCAGTTGTATTAGAGATGCACTGAACATCCATGCATTTTTATCTTAGTATTGGTTCCAGCAAAAGTGGTGATAACACATTTTGACCTATGGAACCAAACACCCAATCAGGATATGGAGTGGACCCCTTAATCCCCTTTCAAAGTGATGCAAATCATCTTTTCCTGAGTTTACTGAGAACTGACATATCCAAGGCAGAGCCTATGAATTTATCTATGTTTTTCCATGAATTCTTAGCTATCCTAGTGGTATGCACCCTAGGGGGCTGGGCACCTCTTTTTGAGAGGTCCTGGGTTCAATTCCTGGTCAGCCTAGCTAAGTAGGAAGATCCCATGTGACATGGCAGTGACCTCATCGCCACATGCCGTGCCTCCTCAGCACATATGGGACCCAAAACAAAGAGTGCACATCTCCTGAGATGGCACTATGGAGATAGAGTGACCATGGGGCAGTTTTCCAACTCTTTTCCAAAACATTTCAGCTATCTTTGTGAATATGCATTCCGATTTGACCTGAGTTGCAGTTTCTCTGAATATCCAATCATCTTTCACTGTTTACACTGCAGCCCTTCATGCTTTGATCCTGAATTCTCTTCTCCTTGCACACCTTTGGCTTGGGTTATCCTGGGTTGACCATATTTCTGCAAACAAAAGGTTTTCATCTCCAAAAACAAGCAGCAGGAAACCCTACACCAACAGCAAGCAGCAGGAGAGACAAAAACACAGTGCTGAAAACACTATAAACTTTTCTGGTAGCAGAGGCAGCCTGTCTCTGCGCACCGGCAGCAACCCCGTGCCGTACATCCAGTGCGCCGAGTACAGGCATATATAAGCAGAAGGGTGACTGAAGATGGACACAAGGAAGGAGGACGCCGACGTGAAGACAGCGCCAGCGCCTGAGGCACCGGCAAGGCCGGCACCTGGCGCTGTACCTTCGGCGGAGCCCTTACATGGGCCAATGGATGCGGCTGAGGACTCCCTGGATGGACTCCAGACGGCCTTCGGGGCCCTGTCTGTCGAAGAGGTGGTCTCTCAGCCCGTGAAAAGGAAGAGAGAGAGCGAGAAGGATGCTGGAGACGAAGCAGACGAAGGAGAGGAGCAAGGGCAAGACCTGACGAATATCCCTACTTTCGAAGGCGCACCAAGCGCTTCTGGCCTCGACGCATCACCCTCTCCTTTAACCACCACACTCCCAGCCGCTGCAACATCCACTTCCACAACCAACCCGCCTATGGCAGAGGGCACAGGCTTTACTGGCATGCCTCCCTACCCCGCCTATGGTATGGGCCCACCTACCACTGCGCTCCATGAGGCAATTACTGCCAGTGAGCCTGTGGCTTCCAGCTCTGCGCCGCGATGGCATGCGGCTGAATATCCCCATCCACTACCCGCTACTGGAACCTATGTGGATGTTCCTGGGTATGCACCTGGCTATTCAACCTTGAGTGGGTTGAGGAGAGGACCTGAATCTCTTGGTGGCAGGAGTAGAGGATCGGGAAGATCCTCCAACAGGTCCCTGGCGCGGTCGGAGATCAACGAGGTGCTCCGAGGAGCCACTTCAAAAATCGTGGGCGACCTCAGACAAGAGATCCGTGAGAAGCTGGAGCCCCTGATGATCCCGCCCCAAGCGTCACCTATCTCGGTGGGAATGTCACCCCACCGAGTACAGGCTAACCACCTGGCGGCAGGGTTGACAAATACCCTGGGGAGCCTGAGGAGCCGACCGATGCCGACTCCAGCACCTATACCGAGAAGTCCTTTCGTCCCGAGAACGGCCCAGCCGCCCTACAGCCACGTGACGAACTCGACGAGGGCCGAGTTGGACCGGCTGGGGCTGACAGCCTTGAGGGCTATGGTGGACGTGGAGCCTTATGGCTCCAGTGATCTAGGCGGAGACCCCTCCGATGATGAGCCGCCGTCGATGGGATCTTCTTCGTTCTCAGATGACGAGGACCCGGAGGACCCCGAGGACCCAAGGGGTAAGAAGAAGAAGAAGAAGAAGAAGAAGAAGACCCGACGCCCTGAGGGACGCAGGACTCAGGAGGCGAAGGCTATTGCCACCTCCAAGATCGTGGTGAACCTGCCTGAGTTCACAGGCAAGGACCTCAGCGAGTTCGCTGAGAATTTTGGCCGGTTTCTACGACTGACCGGCCAAACCCACGCTAGTGGGCGAGTGAAGTGCGATCTGCTCCTGCAGTGCTGCAAGACCAAGTACCTGGAGAAGCAGGTCAGGCAGATCGTGACTAACTCCGCCACCTTTGCCGATGTGTTGGTTGCCCTGGAGAGGCAGTACCCGTCCTACGAAACCGACCTCTCCATCAGGGCCGAGATCCAGAACCTGCCCGTGCTGCTCAACAACCCCAAACCTGGCAGGGTCTCTGAGCTGTTGGCTGACCTGGATCACTGGGCTGGACGACTGACGCCCGGTTCCTACAGCAGCGACGACCTGCTGTTCTGGTTGGTGGCCAAGCTCCCTCGAGAGCTATGGGACGAGTGCCGTTCGACGGCGGAGCGCAAGG
The DNA here is from genome assembly GCA_964036045.1 of Eutreptiella sp. 'Long Island Sound 2002'. Classification (NCBI taxonomy): domain Eukaryota; phylum Euglenozoa; class Euglenophyceae; order Eutreptiales; family Eutreptiaceae; genus Eutreptiella; species Eutreptiella sp. 'Long Island Sound 2002'. The sequence continues at coordinate 14,959,617 of OZ038383.1, forward strand.
CTAGATCCCTCCGCTACGAGGATCTATGCGTGCTACTCCTCGAGCTGGCGCTGGAGAAGGAGAGCGACCAGCACCTGAACAACTACCGTCCTGGAAGAGGAGGTTCTGGAGGTCATGGCAAAGGGTACCAAGGGTCCCGACCTGGGCAGGGGACTACCCCGAAACACGCCCACGCCCGTATCATGGAGAACGTGAGAAAGCTATTCTGGTGTGATGCCAGAGACGAGCAGGGCCACCTGCAGCACGCCCCTGACTGCGAGCAGCGAGACTGCTTCGTCGTCCAGGGGAAGCAGCAGGAGAAGAACACCGGCGCCAAAGCGAAGCTGCCGGATCATTACCGGTGCACCATCACGTGTGCATTCTGCGGTAAGCGGAAGCACTACGAGGATGAGTGCTACCATAAGCAACGCCTATCGGCGAAGCTTAAAGGGTGAAGATCCTGGCAAAGGCTCAGGCAAAGGTGGAGGCAAAGGCAAAGGCAACGACTCCGGCAAGGGCAAGTCGAAAGGACGTGGTCAAGGGCAAGACAAGGGTCAAGGTGGACGAGGAGGAGGCGCTAACCGCCAGCCCGACAACAAGAACAAGGACAAGAACGGAGGCAACCCCAACCCTAATCCAGGGGGGAACTCCGAGCCCTTTGGAGGGCAATCTGGTCCGACCACACGCTCACAAACGCAGGCCCAGCAAGAACAAGGAGCCAAGCGTGAGCATGAAGGTGGTGATGACGGCAACGCTAAGAAGAGGAGCCGTTTCATGAGGATGGCCCGCAAACTGCGGAACAAGGGGTTCGAGGTGACCTGTCCCGCGGAGTTCTGACGGGGAAGCTCTGGTGGCACCCAAGACCTGGTGTTTTGGGTACGTATCCGACTAGGGGGACGTGAATACCTGGGGGTATTGGATACTGGCGCCACAATATCTATAGTGGCCAAGAAAATTTTACCTGGTGGGAGCCTGAAGAACACCATGACCACCGCTGCTATACGTATGGGGGATGGACATGTGGTGCACAGCTGCGGGGACTGTGAAGTGGAGGTACCTATGGGCTCCCGGACTATCGCCCATCGGTTCTATGTGATGGACACTGAGGCATTCGGCTTTGTACTGGGGACTGACTTCTTCGTACAGCACTCCCAGATACAATCCCTGACGCTGCAAGCGCCCTACCTCCTCTACGTGGACCACGGCAGTGGCAGAGAGTCTGTGCCACTGGAGCAGTCGGAACATACCTCGAGTTACCTGAGACTATCGAAGGAGGAGCCCTCGAACATGATGGCGGCCTCCAAAACTGAGGACTATCAACTATTGGGGGAAGTCCTAGACCAAGGTCTGAAGGAGTTGGGTTACTCTCGAGAAGACCTGAGTGTGGAGTTGTTCGCCAGCGACAAGCAGCATGTACTGGACCTTTACTGCAGCAAGGGGAAGAACTGCAGCTACAAATTTTACTGGCCCTCTTTCGGGATGGCCTACGGGAACCCCAGGTTCAGTGAACTGGGGAAGGTGCTGACCAAGGTGGCCTTGGAACGTTCCCGTATGGTCCTGTGTTCCCCCGATTGGGGAGCCCATGGGGGCAACGAATACTGGCGAAACCTCCTGGACAGGCTGACTATCAGCTCTGTTCGGTTACCTGATGAGGCCATCTACGTGCCTCTGGGACGTAAGACGCCTATTGGGAAGCCCGGATGGGGGAGTATGCTTAGCGTGGTGGACGGAGGTCTTACCTCCATTCCCTGGGAGGACCTGGACCCGACTCTGGTCCAGGCTATACAACGAGAAAGCGATGGACTCGCTTTGGATGACTTGAAGGTTCGCCTACGACCTCAAGATGCTGTTGAGACTACACCCGGAGGAGATGAGTACGTCGTGACTGACACCAACGCCCCCAACTCTCCCTGCAATGTACCTGTTCCTGATGGAGTCTCTGAGTGTGGACTATCTGAGCTACCTAGCTCTATCCACTCAGATGACGAAACTGAGCACGACGCCTTCTTCGTGCAGACCTGTGTGGAGGAAGTGGAGAACACCGAGTACGTCGCCCCACTAAAACCCCTACTCTCCATGAGGGTGGAAGACCCCGTGGACGAGGAGCTGGACCCTCGATCCAGGCTCAGGGAGTATGTGGATTCCAAGAGGAAGTTGGTGGCGAAAAAGCTATGCTACGCGAAGCCTACCCGCAGCTCATGGCCACTGAAGCAAGGACGTATGGGAGACCTATCCCAATTGAAGGAGGACCTCGAACAGAAGATCACCACCTGGCAAAGGGAGGTAGATCTTAAGCTCATGAAGAGCGTGTGGGGCGCCCATGTGAGGACCCCAGAGGAGGACGACCTCTCGGAGGAATGTGTATGTGAACCCCCTCGAGCGTGCCTATGTTGCCATCGTCCACCGGAGATGGTTGAACAAGACCTTCTATATGCCTACCAAGGGCTGAAGGACACTACCACGGGCGAAGAGTCGGTGGAGGACCACCTCCCGACGTCTATTACTCAGGGGGCAAGCAACTTACACTCTGACGAGGACATGGAGGACAAGATCAAGGTATTGGACCCGCGGGTACAGAAGCTTATAAGGACCTATCTGGAGGTGTTCGGAGAACTACCCCCTCCAGCCTCATGTGACAAGCTGGTACAGATGGACCTCAAGCTGAAACCCGAGTTCGTGGGTCACAAGATCCGGAGGAGACCCTATCCCGCTCCTAAAGAGCAGGCCGACGAGATCGAGCGACAGATACAAGAATGTATCGACGCTGGCCTAGTCCTGGAGTACAAGGACGGGGACTACCCCCTACACTGCAGCCCCTGCTTCCTGGTGGCTAAACCTGGGTCTACAGCCAAACGGCTGGTAGTGGACTACGGAGAGCTGAACAAGAAGACGCTGAACCACTCAGGTTCCATTCCCAATATGGAGTCTACCCTGGAGAAGATAGCCTCCTGCCGCTACAAGACCAAGATGGACAAGCGAAGCGGATTCTGGCAAGTGGACCTGACGCCCAACGCACAGGAACTACTGGCCTTCATCACCCCTCAGGGGAGGGTGTTCAAGTGGAAGGTCATGCCGTTTGGCGTGGCTAACGCACCCGCTCTATTCCAAGAGCTGATGAACAAGATCTTGTCCATCCTACGAAGGAGACCTAAGGTGCAGGAGCTCATATCCCGTGGTGCCCAGATGGAGGCTCACATCGACGATGTATGCCTCGGGACCAATACCCAGGAGGATCACCTAATCCTCTTGGGTGAGTTCTTTGCGGTCTGCCAGGAGAACCACACACGACTCAAGCTGGAGAAGTGTGAGTTCATGCAGGAGACCATGCAGTACCTGGGGTTTGACGTTGGCTATGGGTGGTGGACCCCAGCGGCCCCTAAGGCCAAACCCCTGATGGATGCCAAGGTACGACACGAAGACCCCAAGAAAGGACTTCATGATGTACGCAGTTTCATTGGGGCGTGCAACTTCTATCGCCGCCACATCAAGAACTTCCCCTACACCAGCGCCGTCCTGACGGACTTGATCAAGAAGAGTACTACTTGGGGCTGGGGCCCACAAGAGCAACAAGCGTTTGACGAGCTCAAAGACAAGGTAGCCAACGCTAAATGCTTGGGCGTGCCTAGAGCACAAGGGGAGATTATCCTGGTGACCGACGCCAGCAATGTGGGCGGTGGTGGAACGTTGTTCCAATGGCAAGCACTAGAGAAGGAGGAGTTCGACTCGGCCATTTCCCAATGGGGGACGGAAGGTCTCAACTGAGATGGAACCCTCAAGCACAGCTACCCTGATGACAAGTGGGTCCTAGTACCTCTGGGCCACTGGAACTGGAAGTGGAACCAGGCCAGGGGGAACTACTCCACCTATGAGCAGGAATTGCTCGCGGGTATGCTGGTGCTATCGTCACAAGCACGACAGTTGGGGAGTAACCCTGTGGTCTGGCTGTGCGACCAAGAACCAGTCCACAGTTTCCAGAAGGGTCCCCCACCTGAGAAGGCCAAGCTACGGCGCTGGTGGACCTACCTCAGTCAACTACGGCTGACGGTACACCATATCCAGGGAGTGAAGAACGAATGTGCCGACTACATCAGCCGCAACAACTTCGACGCCCTGATTGGTGCCCGGTCTGAAGCGCTGGCTAAGGAGGCGTTCAGCCGTATGGACGTCCACTTGGACCTCGACATGACGATGATACGCCCCCTGGATGGACTCCAACAATCGGAGTACCTGAAGGAGTTTGGGGATATCTACAAGCGCCTGGAGAAACGCCTTGAACCCCTCCTGGTCAACCGAGACAAGTGGAAGAGGGACAAGAGCTACCTCTGGCACGAGGACCGCATCGTGGTGCCTAGTGACAGAGTCCCAGCGTTGCTGAAGTGGACCCATGAGTCCAGTGGTCATCTGGGTGCTGACCGTACCCTGAGGCTGTTCAAGCAGTGGTTCCACACTACGTGGACTGACGACCAACTGCGGAAAACCCTCCAGCCTATCGTGGACAAGTGCCCGTGCAGGTCCTGTAAACCAGGGGATATCAGGGACAGAGGTCTCTACTCGACCCTGCCCATCCCTCACTGTGCTAACAGTGTTCTATACGTGGACTACACGGAGATGCCAAAGTTCGGGGGCTATGACTTCGCCCTCGTGGTAACCTGTGCGTTGACCAGGTTTACCAGGGTGTTCCCATGTACCAAGCACATTACCGGGGAGGAGACTATCAAGATACTCCTGGAGGAGTGGTTTTGTGTCTATGGGGCGCCCAAGGAGATCAACTCCGATGAGGAAGTACGAGTACGCTCAGATACTGGCTGGTACAAGAGGGTCCTGAGATCCCTCAATGTCCAGGTGTCTACGGGGATTCCCTACTCTCACACGAGCAACCCCCTATGTGAGCGACAGATCCGTGTCCTGAAGGAGAACGTACGGATATGGTGCAAAACTGAACGCACCAGAGACTGGGTGAGACTACTCCCCGTCATATCCTTGATGATGAACTCCCAAGAGAGTTCAGCTACTGGGTACTCGCCCCATGAGCTATTCCTGGGACGCCCGGCATGGTTCCTACATGCCCCCTATCCAGAGGACACCCATTCTTCTGTGGGTGAATGGGTCCAAGAACAACAAGCGAAGGTGGACAAGGCCAAGGCTATGCTCCAGAGAGTGAGGGAGCGTCAGTGGAACAAGAAGAACAAGCACCGAGTACCGGCCACCTACCAAGAGGGGGACTGGGTGCTGGTGCACCACAGTCGACTACCCGCCTGGCCACGCTCTACCAGCGATGACCCCTACTTCGGGCCGTACAAGATTCGGTCAGTGGATGGACACCGTATCACCGTGCGGTGTTCTCCCCGTCTAGGGGGAACCCTGGTGTGCGCTGCTCAACACCTGAAGCGCTACTATGATCCTGAAGACCTCTGTGGGGAGGAGTGGGAGCTGAACGACGAGGAAATCGCCGCTCTGGACCTACAAGGGGCTGCCATCCCTATGGAAGTTGAAGGCGAACTCCCCGACATGAACGCCGAGGAGATGGCTAAGGAAGGCTTCTACCTGGTGAGGTCTGTCCTACGCCACCGCTATCGCCAGGGTTTGCGCTTCCTCACCCTCTGGGAAGGGTTTGGAGTCGAAGAGGCCACCTGGGAGCCCTTCTCTGCATTTGTTCTACCTGAGGGACGCCTAAACTCAGTTCTGGTTGACTACTTGTCCCAGAACAACCTTGGTGAATTGCTGAGGCTCGCTGAGACGCTTGCCTCCAAGACTAAAGCTAGGGACTGAACCTTACCCTTACCTGCCAAAGCGTATGTGTGAGTGTGCTATTTCTAAGGTCCTGAGAGCAAGCCGCAGAAGTGGTGTCCTAATTATACCCAAGTCTGCACCCTTGCTAAACCTGGAGGGTTGGCTTATTGATGCCACGGGGTACGCCCCGGGTCTCCCCTCCCCTAAGCGCCCAATTTCTGTGCTGGCGCAAAACCTTTGGGGAATACCCAGCGTACTAATCCAGGTATTGTTTTCCCTACCTATCTGTCTACTACAGGGAGGGGTGGCCAAAAGCTATGAAGGCTTGAAAACGCCGCTTTGCTAAATGGCCAAAACACTGACCTAACCACTGCCACCGCCCACCAACCCTGCTAAAATTGCACGAAACGGGTGGGACAGTGACACACGCACTACAGGTCCTACACACCCTACAGTGGCACCATCCTGGTGGGCGAGCACTGGGGCAACTGGCTCAAGCCCCCACTCAGGACTACCACTCCTACACGCACACTCTACTTGGTGTTGTTGAAGAACATGTCGTGGGTCCTAGCGACCCTCCTGTGAAATGACAAGAGAACACAGCGCTGCTAAGCAACTGTGGCCTAACAGGGGACGCCACCACGTGTTTCCCCTGCTAGGGCTTGGAGGGAAGAGGTGCTCTTGCGTGCACTGCGCAGATGTCGATGGAGTCGGACTCCCTGCTCTGCCACAGGCAGAGGGGAGTTACTTGTTTGTGTGATCTGCGCCCTTGTTTAGCAGGGCATGAAAAAAATGGTATGCTGCTGCACCAATCACCCTACCTGCCCACCTGTAAAACAAAGGCAAATGAAGAGGCGTTTGCGGCGGAGGAACCAAGCCACACTCCCCGTATTATACGGTTCTCAGTGTGACCTATAATACACTGTCGGCAAACACGCTGAAGATTCAGCTACCTCTGTCAAGCAAGCAAGCGTTAAGGGACTCATCAGGTTCTCTTAAAGAACGTACCGAGGAGCCCCTTGGTAGCCTAAGCAAGATTTACCGTGCGCACTTGGCGTGGCCTACCCTTTAATGTGTGTGTGCATGCGCGAGTATGCACGAGCGTTTTGGGCAAACCTGCCCATCTCATCACCAATCACGTCTCCACCAGGGGGTGGCCCCGCCTGGGCTTACTCACCTTACCTACCGCTGGAGAGAGAGAGCAAGTGAGGGGCGCACGCGAAGAACGTTGCTATGCGTTTGTGTGTATGTCTAATCACCCTGATCTGACCGCTCATCATCTGCAATCTTTCTAATCAATCCCTCTATCGCGTCCTATCGTTGTGAGCGCTGCTACAAGACTCGGTCACGGAGACACGAGACGAGCAATGCGTATGCGGCATACGAGACGAGCATACCTGTAGTTTATACCTGATTCATTGAAGTCTTTTCGTTCATTTTCGAATTCTCGAATTTTTGATTCTTCTAATAGTGTGGGTGGAATCTGTATGTTTATTTATTAATGTGTGTCTCGTCATTTTCAAGACTACGTGAGACAGACGTTTATCATTCCATTATTTCTCCATTTTCCGGCGCTTCGCTAGGAGCCGCTCCTGCGCGCCGCCTTTTTATGCGTATGAATTTCTGGATTTAAAAAATCCAGAGATGACTATAATTTCTATAAAAATGTGCTTCTGATGCGCAATTGGATTCTGCTCAGGTGTGTCGTTTCAGAAAAATTCTAGGCCGTCATTTGACGGATTTTGGTGTCGTCGCTTCGTTTTTGTGTTGATTCGTCCATAATTCTCCCATTCCTGCCTCTGCAGATACCCACGCGCAGCTTCGCTGAGTAGGCCGTGTTCGGGCCGAAACGCAGCAGCCTGGAGAGACTGAGCAGAACCCAAGACCCCACCAAGGGGCAATTTAATTTTTTTGAGACTCCTTTCGCCCTAAGACAGGTCACAGGTCGCCAGCAGGTTTACGAGAACCCATGCGAGTGTGTATATTGTGTCTTGCGTTGGGTTTGTGTCGCGCTGCGTCTTGGAGGGAGGGATGCACATGCACATGTTTTGGCATGCTCCCAAACTAACCCAACCAAGCCACAGGAGCCCCGGCAGCGCCCTGAGCGCTGAGTCTTCTGTAGGAAATGATACAAACAGAGCAGCAAAAGAGCGCGAGCCATGGTGAGCGCCCATTTTTCTGTGTGAGGGAAACTGTAGGTATTTTAAAGTAGATGTGGAAACCAGAAAAGGCCAAGAAAAATTTCCTCTTTCCTAAAATGCGACAGTGGTGGCGACCACAGCACAAGGGGGGAGTAAGAAAAAGTGCTTTTCCATTGCTTTGAGGCATACTCTAGTTGTATTAGAGATGCACTGAACATCCATGCATTTTTATCTTAGTATTGGTCCCACCAAAAGTGGTGATAACACATTTTGACCTATGGAACCAAACACCCAATCAGGATATGGAGTGGACCCCTTAATCCCCTTTCAAAGTGATGCAAATCATCTTTTCCTGAGTTTACTGAGAACTGACATATCCAAGGCAGAGCCTATGAGTTTATCTATGTTTTTCCATGAATTCTTAGCTATCCTAGTGGTATGCACCCTAGGGGGCTGGGCACCTCTTTTTGAGAGGTCCTGGGTTCAATTCCTGGTCAGCCTAGCTAAGTAGGAAGATCCCATGTGACATGGCAGTGACCTCATCGCCACATGCCCTGCCACCTCAGCACATATGGGACCAAAAACAAAGAGTGCACATCTCCTGAGATGGCACTATGGAGATAGAGTGACCATGGGGCAGTTTTCCAACTCTTTTCCAAAACATTTCAGCTATCTTTGTGAATATGCATTCCGATTTGACCTGAGTTGCAGTTTCTGTGAATATCCAATCATCTTTCACTGTTTACACTGCAGTCCTTCATGCTTTGATCCTGAATTCTCTTCTCCTTGCACACCTTTGGCTTGGGTTATCCTGGATTGACTATATTTCTGCAAACAAAAGGTTTTCATCTCCAAAAACAAGCAGCAGGAAACCCTACACCAACAGCAAGCAGCAGGAGAGACAAAAACACAGTGCTGAAAACACTATAAACTTTTCTAGGGATACCCTATTTTTTGGACGCTCGACGACATGGCGACACTCGTTTTCTGTTCTCTGGCAGTGGGATGTCAGATCCTGATTTCATCATGGATCATGGATCTTGATCATGCATGTACATTCTTCACTCAGACTTTCAATTTTCGATTTTTCGAGCTTGATCGAAGCTATTTCTGTGTGCTCTAAGGTACCTATGCTTTTCAATCAAGTCGATGGCCATCGCGAAGCACAGATCTCAGCACAATTTTGCTCAATTCAGCTCAATTTCTCACATTTTGTCATAGATTAGTCGGTTTTTGGTCACTTTGGCCGTTTCTTTCACTTCACTTGACCCGGCCTGACATACTGGCGTATGTTTTCAGAGGGGGGGTGTAACGGCAGCAGTGACAGCACTCAAATTATACATCAATGTGATCAGAATTTCAATGATTCTCAGATGTACTTTAGTGCAGTAAATTTTCCGCTTGTTTTCATGTTTTCCGTTCGCCGCCAGATGTGGCCTGTGAGCGCGCGTCAAGTCGCAATTGTCTTTCGTGATTTCCCAATCGGATTTATTTAAATTATTTCGAATGATTTCACGTTGTGTCATTATGTGCGATGGATGCACAATGAGGTTCTATGTCATCTCCATTTTTGTAGACCGGGTTCTCTGACTATTCATATTCCACCATGGAGTTCAATGGGCTTACAAGTGCTTCGCATATGTCGCTCCCAGAGGCTGGATATGGGTCTGAAGAGGGTCAGTTGGGTTCGGAGATATCAGGGGCAGTGTCGGGCGTTACGACCCCTGGGGCATCAAGGCTGCAGGCTTCGCAATTACACGAAAGATCCACCACTATGCAGCGGTTACAGTGGGTCTGCAGGCCAAGACCGTGCTAATGCCATGATCAGGCATTGGCTGACGATTTTTGATGTCCCAGCTGTCATCTGCAGCGATCGGGGCAGTCAATTTGTGGGGACGTGGTTCAAGACGATGTGCAAGCACATGGGCATTCGGCACGCCAAGACCGTGGCGTACACCTAGGATTTTATGAGGTCCAATTATCCCCTAACTCATTGACACACAATTTGAGGGTGTCAATGTGTGTCTCAACTTAACCACAACCTCAGTTTGACAATTTGAGGAGCACCTTGACTATAAGAAACTGGGTTGATGCGCAGTAACGCTGCCATAGACTGTCAAAATCAATTCAAAACTCAAATTCCAATTTTTCGCGTGTCATCTTGGCCCAATCAGCATGGTTTGTGTTTCATTTCACGTTAATTCGGGACAGCAACCAACCGCCCGCACTGGTAGCGTCGCCGCGGGCACCTGGAGAAATGAAGATTGAGACTCCAATGGAGTCTTTTTACGCCTTTTGAAACATGTCAAAAAGAAAAGTATGTTTCCAATAATTTTTCCTTCGCAACTGGCATTTTCCGGACCGTCATTTTCGCTGTGTTCCACTCATCTCAGCGACCTGACAGTGACAATGACAGTGTGCTGGACGATTCCGAGCGTGAACAGAGTCAGAGTCTAGGCCGGGTCATGGCCGAAGGTGTGTGAGTGAACGGACATGCGCTCTGTTGTGAACGGCGGCAGTCACAAATATATTGGATGTAGGTAAGTCTCCATGCAAGTCAAGCGCGTCACATTCATCAACAAGCGAGCCGCAAGCAAGGAAGCAAGCGAGCCGCACGCAAGGGCCACCCCGCAAGGAAGGAAGCAAGCGAGCGCCGAGCGACGACGACAGCGACAGGGACAGCGATGACAGCGAAGCTGAAGCCGAAGCCGAAGCTCCAGTACAAGCTGAAAGTGTGTTGAATGTGTGTTCACAATTGACGCGCACGTTGTGCCTCTCAATTTGCGTCTCAATGCCGACAGTGATTATTACTGTGACAGACAGCGATCAGCGATCAGTGAATGGACAGTGTATCAAAGGGAGGGGCAACAGCGTTCGACAAGACCAGCGAGCGTACCGAAAGTGTGTTGAAAGTGTGTTGACAGTGTGTTCACAGTTGACGCGCACGTTGTGCCTCTCAATTTGCGTCTCAATGCCGACAGTGATCATTACTGTGACAGACAGCGATCAGCCAACAGTGAATGGACAGTGTATCAAAGGGAGGGGCAACAGCGTTCAACAAGACCAGCGAGCGTACCGAAAGTGAGTTGAAAGTGTGTTGAAAGTTGACATGCAATTTGTGCCTCTCAATTTGCGTTTCAATCTCCACTGTGATTACTTACTCCTGCAGGTCCAACGTTTGCGAACAGTGATGGGGAGGTGTCATCAGAGGATGAAAACTCAACGCCGAAGAAGCGAGTGCAGTTCACTGTAACACGAGAACGGGCAGTAAGAAAAAGTGCTTTTCCATTGCTTTGAGGCATACTCTAGTTGTATTAGAGATGCACTGAGCATCCATGCATTTTTATCTTAGTATTGGTCCCACCAAAACTGGTGATAACACATTTTGACCTATGGAACCAAACACCCAATCAGGATATGGAGTGGACCCCTTAATCCCCTTTCAATGTGAAGTAAAACATCTTTTCCTGAGTTAACTGAGAACTGACATATCCAAGGCAGAGCCTATGAATTTATCTATGTTTTTCCCTGAATACTTATCTGCCCTAGTGGTATGCACCCTAGGGGGCTAGGCACCTCTTTTTGATAGGTCCTGTGTTCAATTCCTGGTCAGCCTAGCTAAGTAGGAAGATCCCATGTGACATGGCAGTGACCTCATCGCCACATGCCCTGCCACCTCAGCACATATGGGACCCAAAACAAAGAGTGCACATCTCCTGAGATGGCACTATGGAGAGAGAGTGACCATGGGGCAGTTTTCTTACTCTTTTCCAAAAACATTTCAGCTATCTTTGTGAATATGCATTCATTTGTGACCTGAGTTGCAGTTTCTGTGAATATCCAATCATCTTTCACTGTTTACACTGCAGCCCTTCATGCTTTGATCCTGAATTCTCTTCTCCTTGCATACTTCTGGCTTGGGTTATCCTGGATTGACTCTATTGACTCTATTTCTGCAAACAAAAGGTTTTCATCATCCAAAACAAGCAGCAGGAAACCCTACAGCAACAGCAAGCAGCAGGAGAAGCAAAAACACAGTGCTGAAACCACTATAAACTTTTCTGGGCAGAAGAACTAGTCTCCTCCCTCTGCGGGGTAATTTGGAAACAAAAAGGTCACTCCTGGTCAGAAGTGTGCACTGGTGTTGCTGCATTGACAAAAACAGATGGCAAAAAAATCCGTGAGGCAATGGAGGCGCTGGCGGCCGTGATAAAAGTACACTCGCAACTGCCAACGAACGAAAAGTACATCTATCGCATTGAAGAGGGCGGTGCTCGCCTTGGCTTTCAGATTGAGGCAGACACCTCCCACCTGGTTGCAATGATTGCAGTAGGCCCGAAAAAACCACTGACCTTTCACTCTTATGCCACTGGTACCAAGGATACAAAGGTTCCTGAGGGCCACTACCACTTCCAAACCATGTGACCGTTTGATACATTCCAGTGCATCCCGAATGCCAGACGGCACATATACCTGTTCTTCTTTGACTGTGAAGAGAATATGAAGCTTGTATGCCACACAAACACTTTCAGGGAATCTTTGAACCCAAGTGACCGCGGTCCAACTTTGGATGCGCTCAGGCGAGTTGAGCGCAAGCTGGACGCTATAATGGAGCACCTGGGTATTGAACAGTGAAGTGAACAGTGAGCAGAGTGGTGCCCGCGTGCATTTGCTTTGAGGATACATTTTTGAAACGCATCTTTTTCTGAGGTTAAGTTGAGAGACACGTTGAGACACTCAACTTGTGTCTCAATGTTTGGGCAAGATTCACTGCAAAACATTGGAATTTGAGCTCGAAATTGATTTTGACAGTCTATGGCAGGGTTACTGCACATCACCCCATTTCTTTTTCAATACTTATAGTCAAGGTGCACCACAAATTGTCAAAACTCAAGTTGTGGTTAAGTTGAGACACACGTTGAGACACTCAACTTGTTTCTCAATGAGTTTCGGGATAATTGAACCCCATAACCTCCTAGGTGATCACAGCCGGTCGAATGGCCGGGCTGAGGTGGCCGGGCGGCAGATGAGTGGCCTGAGTTGCAGTTTCTGTGAATATCCAATCATCTTTCACTGTTTACACTGCAGCCCTTCATGCTTTGATCCTGAATTCTCTTCTCCTTGCATACTTCTGGCTTGGGTTATCCTCGATTGACTCTATTGACTCTATTTCTGCAAACAAAAGGTTTTCATCATCCAAAACAAGCAGCAGGAACCCCTACAGCAACAGCAAGCAGCAGGAGAAGCAAAAACACAGTGCTGAAACCACTATAAATTTTTCTGGTAGCAAGAGGCAGCCTGTCTCTGCGCACCGGCAGCAAACCCGTGCCGTACATCCAGTGCGCCGAGTACGGGCAAATATAAGCAGAAGGGTGAAAGAAGATGGATCCAAGGAAGGAGGACGCTGACGTGAAGACAGCGCCAGCGCCTGAGGCACCGGCAAGGCCGGCACCTGGCGCTGTACCTTCGGCGGAGCCCTTACATGGGCCAGTGGATGCGGCTGAGGACTCCCTGGATGGACTCCAGACGGCCTTCGGGGCCCTGTCTGTCGAGGAGGTGGTCGTGGTCTCTCAGCCTGTGAAGAGGAAGAGACGAATGAGCGAGAAGGATGCTGGAGAAGGAGCAGACGAAGGAGAGGAGCAAGGGCAAGACCCGACGCATGACCCTACCTTCGAAGGCGCACCCAGCGCTTCTGGCCTCCACGCATCACCCTCTCCTTTAACCACCACACTCCCAGCCGCTGCAACATCCACTTCCTCAACCAACCCGCCTATGGCAGAGGGCACAGGCTTTACTGGCATGCCTCCCTACCCCGCCTATGGTATGGGCCCACCTACCACTGCGCTTCATGAGGCAACTACTGCCAGTGGCTGACCTCCAGTGGCTGCGTTAACATTATGGACACACCCTGAATCGCCGCCCCGCAGCTCAGTCTCAGGATCAGACCTATATATTTCTGATGTGCCGGATCTGATTCCGCGGTCCATTCATCGTAAATCCGCCGCGTTCCGATCATTTACCCGGAATCGCCATTTGCCGCTGACGCGCGCGCGCGAGCCAGATCGGCCAAATATTTTTTCACAATCGGATTTATATAAATCTTTTCAGATAGATATGGACACTCAGATGTACTTAGGATTATCCGCATCAATTTTCTTCATAGACTGGGATTTTTTGCCGGATAACAATCAGCATGGATCTTGCCTCCGTTGTCGCCGCCCTTGCCTCCGTTGGTGTCCGTGTATCCGGTTCTGCCCCCAACAGCAGCGTTCAGGTCGACTCCTCGCGTGCCTGCCCCCCGGGTCTTGCCGGCCCTGAGCCCTCCGGCACCATCCACGACCTAGGGCAGCACTTTCATGGTAGCAGAGGCTACCTGAATGTTGCTTCAGTGGCATCCCATCCACAGCCCGCTCCCCAGTACGGCCCCGTAGACCCCGCCGCTTCTGGAGAAGTAACGGTTACACTGCCTTGGTGCTGTGCGAACGAGGCCTTGAGAGGAATGCCTTGCGCAAGTCCAAGCTGCCCAAGAAGGGCGCACATCAGCAGCTGTGCGGACCCAGATTACCATCATCCCAGTCGAAACTGGCCGTCGAGCAGCTGGAATCCGCCGGCCTACGACGATGGCAATGCTCCGGTGGAGCTTACGGAGCTGACAGGTACCAACATTCCTTACGGATGTCCAACATTTGAGACCATTGACGCCGATCTGAACGACATTGAGATGGGCGGTCCAGGTGAGGTACCTAGCTATAATCGACCAGCCTCTTGGGCACACTGGGACGATCATTTGTCCCCAGAAGTGACCCGTAACCTTGAGGCCCTTGAGGCCCTTTGTTACTTAGCCTCGTCTAAGCTGATTGAACAAGAAAGAATCGCCTCTGATTTTTTAACGGAATATTTTTTCCTCCTTCAGAACGAAATTAATACCAGGATGTGGTGGCGTTCTCAAGAAGATGACTCTTTTGCCATTTTTTTGCAGATCTGGGAGGCAAGCCCCTTCCCGAAGGAGAAGGTCCGGGCACCTGTTCCCGGGCCCTCCGCCCCTCATCCCCCTGTTTCCATCCGCGACGATCTAGCCGCCGCGGTTGAGGAGGGAATTTTAGAAGCGGCCAGGCAGGCAAGCCTGGAAATCAGGGCTGAAGGAGCTCCCCAAGTGGACTCCTGGCTGCGGACCAGCGAGATCAGCGGTCCGACAGCCTGCTCAGGCCCTTCAGGACACGGCATGTACTGTCCTGCCGACTGCTCCTGCAGATTCCAGCGAGATACTGAGCTCCAATTGCTCAAAGATCAAATGCACCTCATCATTCAAACGCTGGGAATAAAAAATCTTTTCAAGACGCACATGCGGTCTGAGGGCGCATCATCGGTGGGACAAGCAACAGAGCCATCGGAGGAGGGGACAGAAATTTTTTCAATTGCTCCTTCGGTGGACTCCAGGACCACCGATGCAAGGATCAGCAGGACCAAGCTAAAGGAAAGGGTTAAAATCTCTCGTTCTGAGAGTAGGACGGCGAAGGCTAGGACTGAGGCTCAGAATGCCAAGCGAACTGCCTCCCGTACTGCCCCTCCTGCTGCTGATTCCAATACCTTAGCCCAGCTGTTGCTCGCCCAGACCCTCGCCGGAGCTGGTGTGGCGAATGATGCCGCCAAGGTGTCTGCCATTACGGCCGGTGTTGGGCTGGATTCGCTTCTTAACCCTACTTCCTTGCGACTTCGTCAGGTTGCCAAGCAACCGAAGTATAATGGGAACCCCCGACGTTGGCCTCAGTTCCAACGGGAATTTAAACTGTGGGTTAAGACTCAAAAACTCCAAGATGATCAGTTCCTGATGGCCCTCTTGGATTGCCTTGAGGGACCGCCGGCCAACACTTGGCTCAGGACATGGAGTGATCGCGAGGATACAAGTTCCCCCCTTACCTTTGATGAGGTGTGGGAACAGTTGGAGGTACGTGGATCCCGGCTGCCAGAGGACCACTACCACCAAATGTTGAAGAATTTTCCTTCATTCTCGCGATTAATTTTGCACGAAGTGCAAGACAAAAAACAGCGTTTCTGGAATTTAGTGGAAGAAGCTGAACATTCAGGCGAAAAATTTCTAGTGCCGAGCTGAAAAGTCTGATTTTCGACAAGATCCCCTCAGAAACTGCCGCCACCCTTCGGAACAAACAGTCCGAAGAAAAGGTCAAGACCTGGTGGGCGGAGGTGGAAGGCTTCGATGCCTCTGCCAACAAGTTTTCCGTCAGGGAGGCACTTCAAAAGTGCTCCCCCACTTCCTTCTCCAAGGTGAAATTCACTGAGGAGACGTGGAAAATCAAGTTTCATGAAAACGAGGATCGGGACTTGTTTGTCCAAGTCCTCAACAGGGGAGTCAGCTTCCATGGCCAACGCCTGAGGGCCAAAAACTGGGTGTTTTCGTACACCCCGAAAGAACTCTGGGAGGAGGTTGAGCGGCTCGCCGACGCCGCCAACCAGAATTTCCATGAGGGTCTTGGGGGAAACAAGAATACCCAGCAAAACACCCAAAATGGGGCCCAAAAGGGCAACAAAAAGGTGAATGACACCCGGAATGTTCAGCAGCACTGTAGCATCTGCCTTCTTTTAGGTTCTACGAACCGAGCTAAGACGCATTCTACTGATAATCACCGATGGTCTCCTTACGATCACAAGGTGATTGGTGAAAATATCAGTAATTCGCAGAATTCAGACAGGAATGACAGACAGGTGCACGGTGGGAAGGCTGGAAAAGGGAATCCGACCCCCTCCGGTGGAAACAAAAATCCTGGAGGCCCTGGCGGGTCCCAAGGCACAGGAAATCGGACTCCATCCGGCTCCGGTGGGCAGCCGAACGGCCAGAAAAATCCCAATAGCAACGCCGGAGGCGGAAATCGAAATCCAGGCCAAACCCCTCAATCCGGTGCAAACAAGGGAAATGCTCTAGGATTCCAGGGTAAAGGTAAGGGAAATCCTTCGGGAACCCCTTCCTCTGGTAAGGGCAGAGGGCGTGGCGAGGGTGGAGGTCCATCATCCGGCGGCCGTGGCCGTGGACGTGGAAAGGGCAACCATCGTGTGGATCAAGTCTCAGGTGCAGATCAGGTGTCCGATGCGGACCGAGATTACGTTGAAAATGCCTTGAATCCAGCAGATGATCCGCTCCAAGATGAGTGGGTCGACGAATCAGGGTGTGTCCATAATGTTAACGCAGCCACTGGAGGTCAGAACGCCTAGGGGAGCCACGAAAATCGCCCCTCCCCAGGCGATTTCAGGCATGATCCCCAGATTCCTTCCCGACCACTACTTGATGTAGGGTCGCTTGTCTCCTCTCCCCTGGATCCGGCAGCGGATCCTTCTGTTGTAGTGGACGAGGTTGGTGTACAGTCCAAGCACAGGGCCCGTCAGTTTGTCACAAAGCTGTGGGTCTCTGATTGCAAGGGCAATTTCCACCTCGCCACTTGTTTATGTGACAATGGATCGGAGGTAAATCTCCAATCCAATTCTTTTTTGCCTGACGACTGCGTGTTTGATTCGCCTCATCCTGTTACCCTCGAGGGAGTTTCTGGACATTCTCTCGCAGGTGGGCAACGCGGTTGTTATATGTCAACTCATTTGGTCGCTCAAGACCTTTGGGAAGAGGGTAATGTGGAGGAAGTTCTCCTTAAGGATGACTACTTCTATCGTGCCGACATAAAGTATGACCTTTACTTGGGCCATCCTTGGCTTCGCAAGAACAGGGTGGCGCCCGTAGGTCATCGGCGTTGTTTTTTGCTGGAGTCAGGTCCCTTGGAGCGTCCTGAATTTCGTTTTTTGCACGCAGGGTTTAAAAGTGCAGAAGAATTTTTGAAGCAAAAGGTTACACCAAAGTTTGGCGAAGATGTCACCATTGCAGAGGTGAATGGGAGTGCCGATTACTCCCGAGAGTTAGAATGTCTTCGTAGGGACTCCCAGCCACGACGCCCTTCGCGCTGGCACTCTTCATCCTACAGAGTTGTCGACAAATGGCGCGATACAATTTGTGAATATTTTTATGAACACCATTCCTTTTGGCCACAGTATGATGCCTTTGCTAACCGCGAGAACAAGCGCTTTGACAAGCACTTTCGCGACGCTTGGACCCATAAATGGGACAAGAAGTTATGGATTAATCCTCCGTTTCACTTAATCCAGCAGGTCATCCACAAAATCAAGCAAGATAAAACCCAGGCGATTTTAGTTGTGCCCTTGTGGGACGACAAGCCTTGGTTTCAGGAATTGCAAGACATTTGTGTAGATTACATCGAACTTCCCAGGAAGATTAAGCTGTATGCCAGGGACGACACAGGTCCCCTGCCACAGCGGCCCTGGAGTTCGCTTGCATTCCTGGTGGATGGAAAGCTTTCTGACTCTGATTCTGCTGATTCTAGTACTGATTCCTGTGTTGGGTCTGAATCTGAGGTTGAGCGTGGTACTGATGATGAATCTATTTTTTCTGATTTTTGTCCGTCAGATGCCCAAGGTGATCCAACGTCAAATGGATCCGCCTCGTCTCCCTCTTCCCCAATACGATCTACATCCAAAAGAATCTACGGCGCACGGACGACAAAAAAATTTTCTTCGCGCCGCAAATTCAGAGTTTTTTATGAAAAACCCCGTGTGGAAGCTTTCATAGATCCTTTCGAGGAGCTGGATCACGAAGAGAATCTCTGGAATGTCGACACTCGACCCACCTATCTTCAAGAGGCAGTTGATACGGACCTTTTTAGGGACATCCGTAAGAAGATTCTTCCTGCCAAGGCCGAAGAAATCGCCAAAGTTTTTTCGACAGTAATTCCTGGCGATCAGGTGGACACTGAGTTGTGTTCCAAGAAAAGAGACAAGATTTTTGAGGAACGGAAGGACACAACCCTTTCGGGGAAGTTGATCAAAAACCCCCCTGTCCGTGGGCAGTTCGGTGAAGCCTTCATCGAGCTTCGTGAAGGGTACAAGGCGAAGAAACAGCGTCCTTATGAGAACCATGGACAGAAACATGAGATACTCAGAAAAATAATCGAGAGAAATCTCAGGGAATTTGGTTGGCTTGAGGGTTGTATGACCAGCGAGTGGTGCTGTGCACCCTTCACAGTCCCGAAGCCGCCGCCTGCAGACCAGAACACTATTGATGGTTGGCGAATGGTTGTTGATTTTCGCAACCTCAACGCCGAAACCAAGGCGGATTCACACCCCCTGCCCCTCATTGAGGAGGAAATCGCCAAGAGGGCAAGAGGTCGTTTGTTTTCTGTGCTGGATCTCCGTCACGGCTTTCACCAAATGCCGTTGAGGAAGGACAGCCGACCTCTCACCTGTATGTGCACGCCATGTGGCCCAGTCCAGTGGACGGTCATGCCCATGGGCCTGAAGAACGCCCCTTCGTTTTTTCAAAGAATGATGGAGGATGTGCTTTTTACAGCTCATCCTGAGCTTCGTGCCTTCGTGAGTGTGTACATAGATGACATAATCATCGCGACAGAGGGGGAGGGACTGACCGAAGCCGAGCTGGTGGCCCTACATGAAAAGCAGCTGAACCAGGTTTTGGACATTCTTGATGCCAATCAGCTGATTTGTGGGCCAAAGAAGGGAAAACTATTTTTAAAATCAGTCGAATTCTGTGGTTCTCTACTTGAGAATGGCACCCGACGACCCAGTCCAGGGAAGCTCGTCGCTATTCAGAAGTGGAAGCGCCCTGAGACGATCACGGAATTGAGAGGATTCCTGGGTTGTTGCAATTTTTACCACACTTTTGTGCCGAATTATGCCAAATTTGCTGCCCCCCTCACTGAACTATTGAAGGTAGGGAGAGATGCGGGCAAGGCAGGTTCAAAGGTTCGTGTCAAGTGGACTGACGAGTGCGAGGAGGCCTTCCATCACTTGAAGGCGGCCCTCTGCGAAGTCGCCACGTTGCATGTGCCGAAATTCGACCGACCCTTCTACATAAGAACCGACGCTTCTAGGTACGCGATCGGAGCTGGTCTTGAACAGGTTGATGAAGCCACAGGTGATCATTACCCTCTTGCATTTTGGTCTCGGAAGCTAGCTCCACGCCAGATGCAATGGTCACCGCGTGAGCAAGAGACTTATGCCATAATCTGCGCTCTGAAGAAGTACCAATCGTGGGTTGGCACCAATCGAGTCGAGGTCCTGACGGATCATCGATCTCTGGAGTATTGGGCCACCGAACACATTGATACTATCGCGAGCCCAGCTGGTCGACGGGCCAGATGGCATGAATTTCTCAGTCTGTTTGACCTCCATGTGTCGTATTTGCCTGGAAAACACAACACGGTAGCGGATGCTCTGAGCCGATGGGCTTACCCCGCTTCAGAGGGGCTGCAAAGTACCAACATCCATGGTACGGAGCAGGACCGCCACGTCGTAATCGAGTGGGATCAGGAAGAAAAAAAGCTCATTCGACGTGAATGCATGCAATGCTCTGTTAAACGGCATGCATTACCGTGTCATGACATCACGGCCTTCTCAGATCCGGCGCATGCTCATGAAATCCTCACCAAATCACTGAAAGTCGTGGAGAAAGTCACCGATCCCTCCTCAGGGAGTGTGAAACGGTTCGAGTATACCCGACCTGTGAGTGGATTTCGGTTGATTCAGGGCATTAAGCGTCGAGATCCGGCCAAAACTCCACCCCTGCCGAAAGATTCCCTTATCATCCGTGACTGGACGAACGATTATCTGCATGATTCCATGTTTAAAGAGGTCTTTGAGAATCTCAAATCCAAAGATGCTCACAAGGATGGAATTTATTCTGAATATTCGTTGGATGGGGGGAAGCTGTGGATGGAGGGTAAATTGTGCGTACCAGACGCCCTGGCCCCCCGAGTGTTAAACTGGTGGCACAAATGGGAGTCCCCCCACGCACATGGCCGTAGATTATGGTCGATGATTAAACATAGGTTGTTCGGCTCAAGCCTATATACTCATTGTATGAAAGTAGCCGCCGGATGTGCCCAATGTGCTGTCTCGACGCCCCCCAGCGCGAAGAAGCACGGCCATCTGAGGCCACACCCTATTCCGGAGCGCCTCTTTAACAGAGTCACCAGTGATTTTTTCCATCTTGGTGAACTCGACGACGAAAAGTGCCATTGGACCAACAAAAAGGTCAATGGAGTGCTCCTTATACAATGCCGTCATTCTGGCTACATTCAGGTGTTGCCTTGCAACATCGAGTCAATGACTGGCAAGGCTGCCGCCAAATGGTGCGCGCAGACCTGGATGGGAGGTTGGGACGTCCCATCGGAGGTGGTTACGGACTCAGGCAAAGAGTACACCTCCGAATGGTGGAGGGAATTATGTGCTCGCCTTGGAATCCACCACCTGAGGTGTGAAATCCACTCACATCGAGCGCTGCCTGGCGAAAGAGCCGGCCGCTCTATTATAAATATGCTTCGTAAGGAGCTCGCCAGTGAGAAAGACTTCCATTGGCTTGAAGTTCTCTTCGCATTGCTTCGCCGGTACCACAACACGCCATTGTACCATGGCCTTTCTCCAAATGAAATTGTCTTTGGACGAAAGAAGTGTTGGTGGAACATGCCGTTGAATAATCCTCGCCCTTGTAAAGATGCTTCGTTGTTTTTGGACGAAATCCAACGAGCAGAAAAGACTGTCTCGAAATTAGTCGATAAGCATCAAGCTGACTGGCTTTGGGTCCAGAATCAAGGCCGAAAAAACCCCCACAATTTTGAAGTCGATGATCGAGTTTGGCTTCAAAAATCCGAAACCACCCTGGACGGAGATGATAAGCTTCTTCCCTTGTGGGAGGGGCCATTCGCTGTTAAAGCGCGTCTAGGTGAGAACAGGTGGAGGATTCGTGTGGATGTCAGCAGGGAAATTGAAGTTTCGGGCGATCGCGTCAAGAGAGAGATCCCCTCCCCCAAGGATCGGGTTAAACCCCTTTTTTGGACTTCGAAATTTTTGTCCGATCGGGTCATCGAAGGGGGGAAGTACGAACTCAAGAGGATTTTAGAAGCAAGACGTGACGAAAAGGGCGAATGGGAATTTCTATGTGAGTGGAGGGGCTTTGATTCCAGTCACAACAACTGGGAACCAGCCCATTCTTTTGTCCATGGGTACACCAAGGGGTTCATCGACTTCCTCAAGAAGCACCCCGAAATTGGCGTACTCCTGACAGACTGTCTGTCGAAACCCGACAGACAGGTGGAGAGCGACGGAAAAAGACCTGTGGTGAATCGAGATCCAGCCTTTTACGGCCCTCAGCAGCCACATTCCAGGGCTGATCCGTCGATCCCCCCTCCTGCGGTCAGGCCAGCCCAGGAGCCAAATGAAGACCAAGCTTCGAGTTCGGCCGCTGATTTACAGCGCCCAAGCCGTACGAGGGCCCCACCAGACAGGTTGGTGGTCACATGTATTCGTGCTTGGCCGACTTCAGCCTCGCCCCGTCGACCACTTATTCCAATGTGAGTGTTCTGACGACTTGAAAAAACCACATTCTGCTCAATCCACTGTTCATTCTTCCTGATTACGACATGATGTGGAGAACTGCGAATGTTTGATAATTTGACGTCAATCAACTTTTCTTTGGTCTCCGTTCGGCAGACAAGGCGTAGATACGCTGCCGAAAGCCACGGAGTGTGCTGCCGTGTCCAGAAAAAACCAAACTCAGGCTTAATTCAGGCAGATCCGGGGTAATCTTGTCTCTGTTGGTCTGTGCATCTTTGGAATTTGGCTACTCGTGCAGATGGAAGCAAATGTACATAGTAAAAACGCTGCGCAGCGACATTCACCCCTACAGGCACCCCCTGTAGTACTGGCTGCACTAGATGCGACGCCAGAAACACAGATGTTACCTTCATTTGCCGTGATGCTGAAGCCAAAGTCCAGATTCAGATCCAGATTCCTTGAATTTACCTTGAATTCCTCAGGTTTGTCCATTATTCTGCCACTGTTGCGCAAAACCCCGACGTCAATTGTTCAGACAACCTTCATATAGGAGCTCTAGGGACTTCTAACAGCAACCTCTGAGGTCCGTAAGCTTCGGTGTATTTTTGGCACACGCCAATGTGAGCTCAATCCGACCTGAAACTGTCGAAAATGGTGAATCCAAGTGTCTTGTGGGACTCAATCGAAGGATGGGCCTTGTCCAAGTCGATTGACACCGCCGCCACTGTAAATAAAGGACTATTCGGTGTCTCTCAGTTACATACTGTCAGTAAAGCGCCTTCAGCGAACCTTCGGCGCGTTACATGCCAAGGATCCAGGGCTATCATGTCCCATCATGATGCATCATCACATGATCCACATTTTCATGGAATCTGTTGGATGCTCGCGAACCAACGTGTCGGAAAGCACAATTCAGCTGAATAAACGACAATATATATTAACTCTAGTCTAAACGAAGGTGTTAGTAGTTTCAGTTCTAGACATTCCGCTTCATTTCACCTTCATCTTAGGAAAATGAGCAAATTCCCTCACTTTAGGACAGTTTAGGTTGATTTCCTTGTCATCTCCTCTCATTCCTCGAAGATCTGTTTACGGCTTTGCCTAACTTCGTTGACGCTGATGTTTTTCTGTTCACTTAGGGCCTGCAGACTACAATTGTATTTGTTTTCCCTCTCTGTGATTGTTTCATCTCCTTCATCTCTGCTCAAATTGATTCTCAATCTTGCTGAATCTTGTGATCATCCACCAGATGCGCCAAATCTGAGGCACATGCTGCACTTTTCAGAACGAGAAAAGCGGGAGTAACACGACGTAGAGTACGTGGAGGACACCGTAGCGTGCCCGCGACAGCTAAACTGTGCCAGAGCGCCGAGATGCCACTCCATTTCTTGATTCTCCCACTCAATCCACCAATAATCTACTTCATTCTCAACCAGGGCATGGTTTGGTATCGATTCTCGATACGTTTACATGCTTTTTAGCCCTTAACCTAATGTTTTACTGCCCGGAGGACTGTTCGTCACTCCTCATTCTGTCTCATTTCAGGTTCATCCATCCTGATTCAGTGCCAATTCAGCCCAAATCAGGTCAGATCAAGCAGATTTCGCCCCATCGAGGCTACATTTCTATTTTTTTCTGGGACTTACCCGCACTACGTTCTTCGTTGACGTAGAGGCACACCCCAGTGTGTTTTTGGAGGGGGGGTGTAAGTGCGGCTAACCCCCATCTGCTCAGATTTTCGTAGATCTGCCCCAGATTGGCTACATTTTGGTCATTTTCTCTGCTTCGGCGGAATAGCCGCCCCGCAGCTCAGTCTCAGGATCAGACCTATATATTTCTGATGTGCCGGATCTGATTCCGCGGTCCATTCATCGTAAATCCGCCGCGTTCCGATCATTTACCCGGAATCGCCATTTGCCGCTGACGCGCGCGCGCGAGCCAGATCGGCCAAATATTTTTTCACAATCGGATTTATATAAATCTTTTCAGATAGATATGGACACTCAGATGTACTTACGATTATCCGCATCAATTTTCTTCATAGACTGGGATTTTTTGCCGGATAACAATCAGCATGGATCTTGCCTCCGTTGTCGCCGCCCTTGCCTCCGTTGGTGTCCGTGTATCCGGTTCTGCCCCCAACAGCAGCGTTCAGGTCGACTCCTCGCGTGCCTGCCCCCCGGGTCTTGCCGGCCCTGAGCCCTCCGGCACCATCCACGACCTAGGGCAGCACTTTCATACTGCCAGTGAGCCTGTGGCTTCCAGCGCTGCGCCGCGATGGTATGCAGCTGATTATCCCCATCCACTGAAGGCTACTGGAACCTATGTGGATGTTCCTGGGTATGCACCCTTGAGTGGGTTGAGGAGAGGACCAGAGTCTCTTGGAGGCAGGAGTAGAGGATCGGGGAGATCCTCCAACAGGTCCCTGACGCGGTCGGAGATCAACGAGGTGCTCCGAGGAGCCACTTCAAAAATCGTGGGCGACCTCACACAAGAGATCCGTGAGAAGCTGGAGCCCCTGATGATCCCGCCCCAACCGTCACCTATCTCGGTGGGAATGTCACCCCACCGAGTACAGGCTAACCACCTGACGGCAGGGTTGACAAATACCCTGGGGAGCCTGAGGAGCAGACCGATGCCGACGCCTGCAGCTATTCCGATAAGTCCCTTCGTGCCGAGAACGGCCCAGCCGCCCTACAGCCACGTGACGAACTCGACGAGGGCCGAGCTGGACCGGCTGGGGCTGACAGCCTTAAGGGCTATGGTGGACGTGGAGCCTTATGGCTCCAGTGATCTAGGCGGAGACCCCTCCGATGACGAGCCGCCGTCGATGGATTCTTCTTCGCCGTCAGATGACGATGACCCTGAGGACCCCGAGGACCCCAGCGGTAAGAAGAAGAAGAAGAAGAAGAAGAAGAAGACCCGACGCCCTGAAGGACGCAGGACTCAGGAGGCGAAGGCTATCGCCACCTCAAAGATAGTGGTGAACCTGCCTGAGTTCACAGGCAAGGACCTCAGCGAGTTCGCTGAGAATTTTGGCCGGTTCCTACGACTGACCGGCCAAACCCACGCCAGTGGGCGAGTGAAGTGCGATCTGCTCCTGCAGTGCTGCAAGACCAAGTACCTGGAGAAGCAGGTCAGGCAGATCGTGACTAACTCCGCCACCTTTGCCGATGTGTTGGTTGCCCTGGAGAGGCAGTACCCAACCTACGAGACCGACCTCTCCATCAGGGTCGAGATCCAGAACCTACCCGTGCTGCCCAACAACCCCAAGCCTGGCAGGGTATCTGAGCTGTTGGCTGATCTGGATCACTGGGCTGGACGACTGACGCCCGGTTCCTACAGCAGCGACGACCTGCTATTCTGGTTGGGGGCCAAGCTCCCTCGAGAGCTATGGGACGAGTGCCGTTCGACGGCTGAGCGCAAGGCTAGATCCCTCCACTACGAGGATCTATGCTTGCTGCTCCTGGAGCTGGCGCTGGAGAAGGAGAGCGACCAGCACCTGAACAACTACCGTCCTGGTGGTGGAGGTTCTGGAGGCAAAGGGTACCAAGGGTCCCGACCTGGGCAGGGGACTACCCCCAAACACGCCCACGCCCGTACCATGGAGAACGTGAAGGAGCTATTCTGGTGTGATGCCAGAGACGAGCAGGGCCACCTGCAGCACGCCTCTGACTGCGAGCAGCGAGACTGCTTCGTAGTTCAGGGGAAGCAGCAGGAAAAGAACACCGGCGCTAAAGCGAAGCTGCCGGATCATTACCGGTGCACCATCACGTGTGCATTCTGCGGTAAGCGGAAGCACTACGAGGATGAGTGCTACCATAAGCAACGCCTATCGGCGAAGCTTAAAGGGGAAGATCCTGGCAAAGGCTCAAGCAAAGGTGGAGGCAAAGGCAAAGGCAACGACTCCGGCAAGGGCAAGTCGAAAGGACGTGGTCAAGGGCAAGACAAGGGTCAAGGTGGACGAGGAGGAGGCGCTAACCGCCAGCCCGACAACAAGAACAAGGACAAGAACGGAGGCAACCCCAACCCTAATCCAGGGGGGAACTCCGAGCCCTTTGGAGGGCAATCTGGTCCGACCACACGCTCACAAACGCAGGCCCAGCAAGAACAAGGAGCCAAGCGTGAGCATGAAGGTGGTGATGACGGCAACGCTAAGAAGAGGAGCCGTTTCATGAGGATGGCACGCAAATTGCGGAACAAGGGGTTCGAGGTGACCTGTCCCGCGGAGTTCTGACGGGGACGCTCTGGTGGCACCCAAGACCTGGTGTTTTGGGTACGTATCCGACTAGGGGGACGTGAATACCTGGGGGTATTGGACACTGGCGCCACCATCTCTATAGTGGCCAAGAAAATTTTACCTTGTGGGAGCCTGAAGAACACCATGACCACCGCCGCTATACGCATGGGGGAGGTAGGTAGGTAGGTGCACTCGGTCGTGGAGAGGCGCCCCATGGTTCCCCCTGGCGTCGCCCCTGTGACGAACAGGAAGAGGCTTCGCGCGTGAAGAGGGGAGGCGGCTTACTTCCCGCTAGACCTGACTGTTGGCCCCCAACAAAGCGGCCCCGGGCTACGCCGGGAGGGCTGATCGCCGCCAGCGTGACATACTTGTCTCGCCGGGAGGGTGTGCCCCCGTGCTTGCGCACGTCCCCTCCTTTGGGCGGAACCCTAGGGGTTCACCGGACTTCCTGGCGTATCCCGTTCCCAAGGCGTGCATGCACGTTCCTGGTACTAGGGTTCCGAGGCGCTTGGGTGTCGCACGCTCCGCCTCGAGTCCCAAAGCAGCGCAGGCCTTAGGATGCAGCCTTACCCCCGGGCTCCGGATCTCGTTTGGCCGGGTCACCTGCATGGCACGGGCTGCCTCAGTGCCCGGGCTGTGGGCACTGGGTTTCCTACTGTTGTGTGGCGTTTGTGTTTGGGTCCGGTTGGCGGTTGGGTGCGGGTTTTGTTAACCCCGTCTGTCCTGGCTGGGGTTTAGGGTGGGTGTTTTTGGGCTCGTTTTGTGGTGTTGTCCCCCTAGTGTCGGCTATTTGTGGTGTTCGTGGTTGGGCTTCGGTTTCGGTCTGCTTTTGGGACGTGTGTGGTTTCGTGGGCGCCCCGCTTGCCCCCCGCCGTTTCCGGTTCCGGCGCGCGGTGTGGGCGTGTGTGCCGGGCCCGGGTCTCGCCTGTGCCCAGTCCGTCTTGGCTGGGTTGTCGGGGTGTGTTTTTTTTTTTTTTTGCTTTGGTTTTTTCTTTTCCTTTTTTTTTTTTTTTTCTGGGCTTTGTGGTCGCTGTCCCTCCATCCCCTTTCTTTCGGGCTGGGCTGGTGGCTCTCTTTTTTTTTTTTTTTTCTGTCCCTTTTCCCCGTGGTCCGCTGTTACTGGCTTGGTGTTGCCGGTTTTGGGTGGGTGGTTCGCCTGTGCCTCTGCGGGGGTCCCCCCCCTTTTTTTTTTTTTTGTGGGGGGGGGGGCTGGCCGCCTGTGGTGGTGTTGGCGGGTGGTTGGGCGGCTGTGGGCTGTTTTCGTGCCTTTTCCCCTTCCCCCCTCCTTTTTTTTTTTTTTTTGGGGGGGGGGGCTTGCCTGTTCCTCCCTCTGCCTTCCCTGGGCTGGCGCACGCACTGGCCTGTATTCAGTGTTGTCTTCCGGGCTGGTGTTTTCAGTTGCGTTCTGTGTGGCCATGTTCCGGCCCCATGGGTCGGGTGGGCTCTGTACACTGTGGGCTCGGCGCCCCTTCTTGCTGGGTTAGGTCCTGGCTCTGCCGGCTGGGCGGCTGCGCCAGGCGGCTGCTTGTGGTTTTGGGTTAGGGGGCTGGGGTTGCTCGTGTCCTTACCCCTCCGCGGTGCCGGCTGTAATCTTCTGGGTGGTCCGTCACCGTTGTCGCCTGGCGCTCTGTGGTCCCGTGTGTGGCCTGTGGTGCCGGTGTGTGGCGTGGTGGCGCGGCGCCTTCCCGGGTGTGCGGTGGCTGGCTTCGGTTAGTCCCTCAGGTTAGGGTCAGTTGTGTCGTGTTGTGCCGCTCTGTGCCGCGTCGCGTCGCGTCGTGCTGTGGTGCGTTGCTCTGTGGCGCGCTGTGGTGTGGTGTGCCGTGGTCTCGCGTGGTGCCGCGGTGGGTCAGTGGAGGTCAGCCTGGCCTGTGTGGGTCGGTTAGGTCTTCGGGAAATTCTGCTGAATGATCACGGTGTCCTTGGGGCGTGCACACTGACTCTCACCCATGGACTCAATCTTCACCGGGCCTCGCAGACAGGCAGGTGTACTTGGGGTGTAGGAAAAGCGTTCCTTCTCCAAGGCAGACAAACAGACATCAGGAGTCGGACGGTGGAGGTGGCTTCCGAACGCTGTTTGAGTGGCGAATGGCTTTCACTGCAGCTCGGCTGCGCTGGCAGGGTCCGGGTCGGTGCCGCCGGTAGGGATGAGCTCACACTGTAGGGTCAGGGGGATGTCCATATCTCCGGTGCTGGACTGCTGGGGTCCGGGGCATCGGTAGTATCCTTGGTACTTCCAGTCTTCACGGCGCTCGGAGATGGCGTTGAAGGGGGGCACCGTCCAGCAGCACCAAAGCCTTCGCGATCGATCACAGCGTTTCGCTTCCCCTTGCGATGCTCGATATTCATCATGGACGGGATCGGTGCGCCGCCGCAGTGCCATTCCTCCACTGGACGCAACAGGTTGGTGACGGACGCCCTCACGGACGTGAGACCAGCCGAGATCAAGCCCCCGTAGCAATACTCTGCGTCAAACCGCGACGGTAGCGCAGCCCGGCCCTTATAGCCCATGGTGTGGTCGCGTGACGGTCTGTGGGGTTGCCCTCCCTGGGGGCCTGTGCCTTGGTCTCGTGTCCTCTGGGGCTGTCGTGGTGCCCTTTTCCTCCGTGTCTTGGTCCCCGTTCCCGTTCCTCCCTGGTTCTTGGGTGGTGTCCTGACCCCATGTGGTGCCGCTTCCGGCGCCCTGTCCCTGCGTGTGCCTGCCCTCACTTGGGGTCCTTCCGTGCCCTCTTGCCTGTGTGGTCCTTGGTGTCCCTTGCCCTTCCCTTGCCCTTGTCCTGCCCCTTCCTGGTGCGGTGGTGGTGGGAGGGGCGGGGTGGGGAGGGGGCGCCGGTGGCCCAGGCTTGGGGGTGGGTGGCCTGGAGCCACCGGCGGAGGGCTTGGGGGGTGTAGGGGGGGCGGAGGCCCTGGACCGCATCGCGGAGGAGGGCCTCCCATGCCGCTTGCGGCATGATGGCCTCCGGGGCGGCCTCATTGGGGTTTGCGGGGGTGCGGGTGCGCACCTCCTCGAAGGTATGCACCGTGTGTACCCCTCTGTGTCTTCCCGCTCCCCCGGCCCATTTCACCCAGCGGCGGAGCTCCTGCAGAGCGGAGGGAGACCACCAGGCGAGGTAGGCGGGGGCCCGGGGGGGGGAGGGGTCCGTGCCTGGGGTCCTGGAGCGGCGGGGGGAAGATGTGGACCTGCGGTGGTGGCGGGGGTGGCGGTGCCCGGGGGAGCGGGAGCGGCGGCGGCGGGGGCTGGGGGTGGAGGACGGGTACGGGCGGAGGGGGGAGCGGGAGGGGGAGGTGGACATGGGGCGGCGGTGGCGCGCTCGGTGGCGTCCGGGGGAGCGGGAGTGGTGGTGGCGGGGGCTGGGGGTGGTGGATGGGTACGGGTGGCGGGGGGAACGGGGAGCCCGGCGGGGCGTGTGGGGGGAGGGGGAGGTGGACGTGGGGCGGTGGCGGCGTGCCTGGCTGCGTCGGGGGGAGCGGGAGTGGTGGTGGCGGGGGCTGGGTGGCCGGTGGGGGGAGGGGGAGGGGGACATGGGGCGGCGGTGGTGCTCGTGGTGGAGCCCGGGGGAGCGGGAGCGACGGGAGCGGGGTCCCTGGGGGTCGTGGTGGTACCTGGGGGAGCGGGAGCGGCGCGAGTGGGTGGTTGAGGCGCGGTGGGAGTGTGGGCGCCGTGGGCGAGTGTGCCGTGCGGGGGGGGAGCGGGAGCGCCGCCGCTTGCGGGACCGGCCCTCGTCGCTCGAGTCGGGCCAGTCCGGAAGCGTCGGCGGCCTCTGGGGGGGCTCGCGCGGCGCCGCTTGGGGGGGGAGGTCCCCCGTCGTCCTTGGGGCCCCTTCGGCCATCGGATGGTGGCCGGGGGGGTACGGGGCGTCACGCGGTGCTGGTTGGGGGGGGAGATCCCCCGTCGTCCATGGGGCCCCCTCGGCCATCGGATGGTGGCCGCGGGGGTACGGCTGGTACGGGGGTGGTGGCTGGTACGGGGGGGGTGGGTATGCGAGCGGGGCGTTCGGCGGCTGCCATCCCGTCCGCTGGTGCTGTTGGTGTACGGGGGGTTGCGGCCCGGTGGGGTAGGGCGGTGGGCAGTGGTAGTGGTGGGGGTGGTGTTGGTAGTGGTGGTGGTGGGGCCGCTGGTGGTGGTGGTGTGTGTAGTGGTGGGGTTGGTGTTGCGGGTATGGCCCATGGAGTCCTTGTGGGTTTTCCGGTCCCCCTTGTGGGGGTGGGGGCCTGGGCATCGTGGGCAGTCCCCGGGGCTGCATTATGTGGTGGGCATGGAGGAAGGGTTGGGGGGCGGGCTTGACGGTGACGATGGTTGAGGGGTCCCACGTCCCTGGGTCGGTTTGGCCGGCGGTGGTGGTGGTTTGTGGGGGATGGATGACGGGGCGTTTGATGACGGGGATTTTGACGAGGGTTTGGAGGGGGTCGTGCTGGGTGGCCGTCTCCGCGGTGGTGGTGGGTGCCGGCGGGAGGGGGGCGCGGGTCGTGGTGGGTGGGGGGTCCTGGCTTTGGCGAGGGCCTGGGCGGGGGTGGTATCGGGTGGTTTTGTGTCGTTGCGTATGCGGTGTTGTGTGTGGTCGCGTGGGCGCCGGCTTGGGTTTGGGGTTGGGTTTGGGGTTGGGGTCCGGTTTGGGTTTGGGGTCGGGTTTGGGGTTGGGGTCCGGTTCCAGGTTGAGGAGTACCTCTGTCCGGAGGTGTGAGGGCGTCGATGCCGGGTCGGGGGTCGTCCCGGTGGGTTGCCGGGGTGCCTGAGTCGCCTGTGTGGGGGTTGGGGGGTTGGTGCGTGCGGCCGCGGCTTTGGCTTTCGCCGTGGCCTTGAGGATGAGTTTGGCGGGGAGGGGGGGGTCGGAGGATGAGGTGGAGGAGGTGGACGAGGCTGAGGACGAGGAGGAGGTGGTGGACGCGGGTTGGGCTGTGATGCGGGCGGGCTTGCGGGCGGCGGCTTCTGCCGCGGCCACGGCGGGGAGGATGGAGGGCATGTCCCCGGGTTGTAGGTTGGGGGCGGGCGGCTGGGGGGGCCCGGTCGTGACCTGGCGGCCCGGCGGGCCGATCTGGTCGGCTGCGGCGGGGGAGGGAGGCGCGGGGCTGCGGCCTTCTCTTTCTGGGCTCGGCTGGGCCCGGGTCCTGCAATGTGCGAGGTCGTGTGGGTTTGCGTCAGCGGGGGGGAACAGTTCGCGTGGGCTGCATTCAGGGGCCGGGGGGGGTGGGCCTGGGTCCTCTGGGGTGTGTGTGGGGGGCGTGGGCGGGCCACTGGGTGGGGTGGGCGTGCCGCGGGGCGTGGGGCTCCCCTTGGCGGGTGTGTGTGGGTTGTCGAGTGTGGGGGGCGGTGAAGGGTGGCCGGTGGGTGGGTGTGTGGCGGGCGTGTGCTGGTGTTCGGGCGGGTGGGGGAGGCCCGTGTCGCGGGGCCCGGGGGTGCGCGCGATAGTGGGCGTGTGTGGGTCTCCGGTTGAGCAGCGAGAGGGGGGGGGGCATGGGCGGGGATTGTGCGGGGGGTTGTGCTGCGCCGGTGTATGTGTCCGCTTGCTGCGCGCTTGCGTGGGCAGTTGTAGGCCGGGCGGTTTGGAGGAGAAGCTTGCCGTCTTCTGCTGCCGCGGCAAGGATTTCGCAGACGAGCGTTCGTATCTGGTGGACCTCTTGGTCAGTGGTGGGAAGGGGGCATGCTAGCTTTGGGCTAAGACCCGCGCGGTTGAGGACCCTGTGGATGGCGTGGTACCCGCAGGTGAGGGACTGCTGCGGCCTGGGGGGGGGGGTTGGTCGTGTGTCCGGGCCTGCTTCGACTTGTGTGTGGGCGGTGGGGATGGCCCAAACCCAGGGCACGGTCCCCGTGGGTGGCCAGTGGCGCTGGATCCAGTGGGTTAGGCAGAGCATGGACAATCCCAGGTGGTAGCCCGCCTTCCCTGAGGTGATTTGGGCCAGGGCGCGGGCTGGGGGCGTGTCCCCTGGCTGGAGGAGACCCCTGAGGATCCTGTGCTGGGTGGTGGGGTCCCCCACTGCCCCTGGTGGGGCGGTCTGCGGGGCGAACATGGTGTCTGTCCCCTGGATGATCCATTGCGGGCCGTGGGACGTAGCCATAGCGGCTATCACGTAGTAGTGGCCGCGCTCGAGGACTGTAACCCAGACCTCCGGCGGGGGGTGGTCACTGTCTGTAGGTGGGGGGGGGAGGTCGTCGTCCGGGGTGCGGAGGCCGGCGGCGCGGAGGGCGGTGTCGCGGTTGGGCGCGGTGGCCTGTTCCCACTGCTCCGGGTGGTTCGGGTCCGCTGGGTGGTCCGTCTCCGCTTGGGCCCGCCGTAGGCGTACGGTCCCTCGACGCGTGACGTTGCTGCCGGTGTCGTGCGTCAGGGCCTGGCCCCACTCGATGGGGGGGATCCAGATGGGCTGGCCCTGGGTGTGTTTGCGGGCTCGCCAGAGCACGAGGTCTACTATGGTCTCGTGGAGGCCGCTGCCTGGGGTGGTCAGGTCCCGGAGGGCTTTGACGGTGAGCTTGGTCCAGTCCTCTTGTAGGCGGTACCAGCCCAGGGGGGTGGTCGGGGCCCTGTCTTGGAGGGTCGCTCGGAGGAGGTCGGGGTCGCGGATGGTGGCCGGTGTGAGGGGAGGGTGTCCCGGGTCCGGGGGGGGTGGGCTGGATGGGCTGCCGGGGTCTTGCGCGTCTACGTCGATGGATGGTTGGCCCTGGCTGGGTTCGGCCGGACTGGGCGGTGCCGGGTGGCTTCTTGGGTGCGAGACGGGTCTCGGGGCGCTGTGGTGGTGCCTTGGAGACCTGTGGATGGAGACGGGGGGCGCGTGCGGGGCGCGGAGCGGGTTAGTGGACGTCTGGGTCATGCACGGCATGGTAATGGATGAGACGCTGCATGTGTTCCCTGGCGGTGGGGTCGGTGAGTTGTTCCGCGTGTGTTAGCAGGAGGTGTTTGCGGTGTACCATTTGGGCTGCTGCTCTGCGGACCGCTTCTAGCTGGAGGTGTGCTGCTGCTTCCATGGGGCTTTCCGTGTGTTTGGTGAGGTGTCGGTGCAGGGCCTGTGTCACTGCCCCTCTCATGGTGGCTTCTTTGATCAGGGGGTCCCGGAAGAGGTGTTCGGTGGCCTGGTGTGCGTGGCTGTGGGCTGGCCATCCTTCGTGTTGCCGCAGGGTGTCCGCCGGGGACCAGCCCACTAGGGTGTCCCTGTCCGTATGGAGGGGGCATTTCTTGAAGTGTTCCCAGTCCTCCGGGGTGGTGTGGTCGCATGGGCAACGGGTGTGTTCGTCGGGGACGTGGATGTGCTTGCGGGCGAGCCATCTGGCGACCCTGGTGAGGAAAGGCAGTTGCTCCCTGAGGAGCTGGATGCGTCGTTTCTGGAGGTGGGCTGGGACGTTTGCTGGGCGGAGCGCTGAGTGGTAGAGGGGGACTTGCAGTCTGTCCTGGAGCTCCTGGATGTGCGCCCGGCTGTCTGCGTCGCCGAGGACGCGGGCTAGATGTTGGACGGGGTTGGGGTAGTGGTACGCTCTGTCGTGGGAGGAATAGGGGGCGTCCTCTGGTACCCAGTCCGGGGTCTGATGGGGCTCGGGTACAGGGGGCACGTGTTGGAGGTGTGTGTGGTTGCGGCCGAGGTCAGGGATCTGGAGGGCTGGTAGGTGTGTTGTGCGCTGGTGTACTGCCTGGTTGTCGACCTTACCATTTCCGTGTTGGTGCCTGTGGGACTCTTGTTTCACGATGTGGAGTTGGACGTAGGGGGGAAGGCTGCGTAGGGCTTTCCAGAGTAGCAGTGCCTGGGTGCCGAGGCTCGTCGCGGTTGCTTTGTGAAGTGGTTGCCTTGCTATGCGGAGGAGCAGGTGCGTGTCGACAGTGGCGTCTACCACGAACCAGACCCGGACGATGTGCGGGGAGTGGGCGGGTAGGTGGGCCGCGACCTCGGTGATGGCGTCGGCCATGGCCCCTAGCTCCCCGTGGGAAGAGGCCCCATAGGTGGTGTGGCCCGTGTGGTGGTCCATGTGGTAGTGTTCTCCGGTGTGGGTTAGTTGCAGGGTGGCCCCCCCGGTGATGGGCGTGAGGGCGGATTCGCCTGAGGCGTCGGTGAAGAAGAGCCGGTCCGCCGGTGATGGTTGTGGGAGGCGGCATGGGTTCATGGGCAGGTAGGCGTATATGGCAAGGCCCGTGGCGAGGTGGGCTACTGGGGTTGTGGGCTGTAGGATGGGGGTGGCGTACACCCCTATTCCTTTGGAGATGATGTGCTTTGCTTGGGGGGACAGGGCTATGAGTCCCTGCTCCGGCTGTCCTTGTGTGAGGTAGGAGTAGATGTAGTGGAGGATGTAGGCTGTGTCGGGGTTTAGGTCGTGGCATGTGAGGGTTTGTGTTCGGTGCTCCGGTGTGTGGCAGGAGTGGTGGAGTGGATAGTAGGGGTGCTCGTGTTTGCCCGTTCTGCCTGGTTCGTACATGCTGTAACGGATGGCGACCCCTGCCGGGTCGGGGCGGGGCCATGTGGGTGTAGTGGGGGACGGACATGTGGTGCACAGCTGCGGGGACTGCGAAGTGGAGGTACCTATGGGCTCTCGGACTATCGCCCATCGGTTCTATGTGATGGACACTGAGGCCTTCGACTTTGTACTGGGTGCTGACTTCTTCGTACAGCATTCCCAGATACAATCCCTGACGCTGCAAGCGCCCTACCTCCTCTACGTGGACCACGGCAGTGGCAGAGAGTCTGTGCCACTGGAGCAGTCGGAACATACCTCGAGTTACCTGAGACTATCGAAGGAGGAGCCCTCGAACATGATGGCGGCCTCCAAAACTGAGGACTATCAACTATTGGGGGAAGTCCTAGACCAAGGTCTGAAGGAGTTGGGTTACTCTCGAGAAGACCTGAGTGTGGAGTTGTTCGCCAGCGACAAGCAGCATGTACTGGACCTATACTGCAGCAAGGGGAAGAACTGCACTTACAAATTTTACTGGCCCTCTTTCGGGATGGCCTACGGGAACCCCAGATTCAGTGAACTGGGGAAGGTGCTGACCAAGGTGGCCTTGGAACGTTCCCGTATGGTCCTGTGTTCCCCCGATTGGGGAGCCCATGGGGGCAACGAATACTGGCGAAACCACCTAGACAGGCTGACTATCAGCTCTGTTCGTTTACCTGATGAGGCCATCTACGTGCCTCTGGGGCGCAAGACGCCTATTGGGAAGCCCGGATGGGGGAGTATGCTGAGCGTGGTGGACGGAGGTCTTACCTCCATCCCCTGGGAGGATCTGGACCCGACTCTGGTCCAGGCTATACAGCGAGAAAGCGACAGACTCGCCTTGGGTGAATTGAAGGATCGACTACGACCTCAAGATGCGGTTGAGACTACACCCGGAGGAGATGAGTACGTCGTGACTGACACCAACGCCCCCAACTCTCCCTGCAATGTACCTGTACCTGATGGAGTCTCTGAGTGTGGACTATCTGAGCTACCTAGCTCTATCCACTCAGACGACGAGACTGAGCACGACGCCTTCTTCGTGCAGACCTGTGTGGAGGAAGTGGAGAACACCGAGTACGTCGCCCCACTGAAACCCCTACTCTCCATGAGGGTGGAAGACCCCGTGGACGAGGAGCTGGACCCTCGATCCAGGCTCAGGGAGTATGTGGATTCCAAGAGGAAGTTGGTGGCGAAAAAGCTATGCTACGCGAAGCCTACCCGCAGCTCATGGCCACTGAAGCAAGGACGTATGGGAGAGCTATCCCAATTGAAGGAGGACCTCGAACAGAAGATCACCACCTGGCAAAGGGAAGTAGATCTTAAGCTCATGAAGAGCGTATGGGGCGCCCATGTGAGGACCCCAGAGGAGGACGACCTCTCGGAGGAATGTGTATGTGAACCCCCTCGAGCGTGCCTATGTTGCCATCGTCCACCGGAGATGGTTGAACAAGACCTTCTATATGCGTACCAAGGGCTGAAGGATACTACCGCGGGCGAAGAGTCGGTGGAGGACCACCTCCCGACGTCTATTCAAGGGGCAAGCAACTTACACTCCGACGAGGACATGGAGGACAAGATCAAGGTATTGGACCCGCGGGTACAGATGCTTATAAGGACCTATCTGGAGGTGTTCGGAGAACTACCCCCTCCAGCCTCATGTGACAAGCTGGTACAGATGGACCTCAAGCTGAAACCCGAGTTCGTGGGTCACAAGATCCGGAGGAGACCCTATCCAGCTCCTAAAGAGCAGGCCGACGAGATTGAGCGACAGATACAAGAATGTATCGACGCTGGCCTAGTCCTGGAGTACAAGGACGGGGACTACCCCCTACACTGCAGCCCCTGTTTCCTGGTGGCTAAACCTGGGTCTACAGCCAAACGGCTGGTAGTGGACTACGAATAGCTGAACAAGAAGACGCTGAACCACTCAGGGTCCATTCCCAATATGGAGTCTACCCTGGAGAAGATAGCCTCCTGCCGCTACAAGACCAAGATGGACAAGCGAAGCGGATTCTGGCAAGTGGACCTGACGCCCAACGCACAGGAACTACTGGCCTTCATCACCCCTCAGGGGAGGGTGTTCAAGTGGAAGGTCATGCCGTTTGGCGTGGCTAACGCACCCGCTCTTTTCCAAGAGCTGATGAACAAGATCTTGTCCATCCTACGAAGGAGACCTAAGGTGCAGGAGCTCATATCCCGTGGTGCCCAGATGGAGGCTCACATCGACGATGTATGCCTCGGGACCAATACCCAGGAGGATCACCTAATCCTCTTGGATGAGTTCTTTGCGGTCTGCCAGGAGAACCACACACGACTCAAGCTGGAGAAGTGTGAGTTCATGCAGGAGACCATGCAGTACCTGGGGTTTTTCACGTTGGCTATGGGTGGTGGACCCCAGCGGCCTCTAAGGCCAAACCCCTGATGGATGCCAAGGTACGACACGAAGACCCCAAGAAAGGACTTCATGATGTACGCAGTTTCATTGGGGCGTGCAACTTCTATCGCCGCCACATCAAGAACTTCACCTATACCAGCGCCGTTCTGACGGACTTGATCAAGAAGAGTACTACTTGGCACTGGGGCCCACAAGAGCAACAAGCCTTTGACGAGCTCAAAGACAAGGTAGCCAACGCTAAGTGCTTGGGCGTGCCTAGGGCACAAGGGGAGATTATCCTGGTGACCGACGCCAGCAATGTGGGCGGTGGTGGAACGTTGTTCCAATGGCAAGCACTAGAGAAGGAGGAGTTCGACTCGGCCATTTCCCAATGGGGGACGGAAGGTCTCAACCGAGATGGAACCCTCAAGCACAGCTACCCTGACGACAAGTGGGTCCTAGTACCTCTGGGCCACTGGAACTGGAAGTGGAACCAGGCGAGGGGGAACTACTCCACCTATGAGCAGGAATTGCTCGCGGGTATGCTGGTGCTATCCTCACAAGCACGACTGTTGGGGAGTAACCCTGTGGTCTGGCTGTGCGACCAAGAACTCGTCCGCAGTTTCCAGAAGGGTCCCCCACCTGAGAAGGCCAAGCTACGACGCTGGTGGACCTACCTCAGTCAACTACGGCTGACGGTACACCATATCCAGGGAGTGAAGAACGAGTGTGCCGACTACATCAGCCGCAACAACTTCGACGCCCTGATTGGTGCCCGGTCTGAAGCGCTGGCTAAGGAGGCGTTCAGCCGTATGGACGTACACCTGGACCTGAACATGACCATGATACGCCCCCTGGATGGACTCGGACAATCGGAGTACCTGAAGGAGTTTGGGGATATCTACAAGCGCCTGGAGAAACGCCTTGAACCCCTCCTGGTCAACCAAGACCAGTGGAAGAGGGATAAGAGCTACCTCTGGCACGAGGACCGCATCGTGGTGCCTAGTGACCGAGTCCCAGCGCTGCTGAAGTGGACCCATGAGTCCAGTGGTCATGTGGGTGCTGACCGTACCCTGAGGCTGTTCAAGCAGTGGTTCCACACTACGTGGACTGACGACCAACTGCGGAAAACCCTCCAGCCTATCGTGGACAAGTGCCCGTGCAGGTCCTGTAAACCAGGGGATATCAGGGACAGAGGTCTCTACTCGACCCTGCCCATCCCTCACTGTGCTAACAGTGTTCTATACGTGGACTACACGGAGATGCCGAAGTTCGGGGGCTATGACTTCGCCCTCGTGGTAACCTGTGGGTTGACCAGGTTTACCAGGGTGTTCCCATGTACCAAGCACATTACCGGGGAGGAGACTATCAAGATACTCCTGGAGGAGTGGTTTTGTGTCTATGGGGCGCCCAAGGAGATCAACTCCGATGAGGACGTACGAGTACGCTCAGATACTGGCTGGTACAAGAGGGTCCTGAGATCCCTCAATTTCCAGGTGTCTACGGGGATTCCCTACTCTCACACGAGCAACCCCCTATGTGTGCGACAGATCCGTGTCCTGAAGGAGAACGTACGGATATGGTGCAAAACCGAACGCACCAGGGACTGGGTTAGACTACTCCCCGTCATATCCTTGATGATGAACTCCCAAGAGAGTTCTGCTACTGGGTACTCGCCCCATGAGCTATTCCTCGGACGCCCGGCATGGTTCCTACATGCCCCCTATCCAGAAGACACCCATTCTTCTGTGGGTGAATGGGTCCAAGAGCAACAAGCGAAGGTGGACAAGGCCAAGGCTATACTCCAGAGAGTGAGGGAGCGACAGTGGAACAAGAAGAACAAGCACCGAGTACCGGCCACCTACCAAGAGGGGGACTGGGTGCTGGTGCACCACAGTCGACTGCCCGCCTGGCCACGCTCTACCAGCGATGACCCATACTTCGGGCCGTACAAGATCCTATCAGTGGATGGGCACCGTATCACCGTGCGGTGTTCTCCCCGTCTAGGGGGGACCCTGGTGTGCGCTGCTCAACACCTGAAGCGCTACCATGATCCTGAAGACCTCTGTGGGGAGGAGTGGGAGCTGAACGACGAGGAAATCGCCGCTCTGGACCTACAAGGGGCTGCCAGCCCTATGGAAGTTGAAGGTGAACTCCCCGACATGAACGCCGAGGAGATGGCTAAGGAGGGCTTCTACCTGGTGAAGTCTGTCCTACGCCACCGCTATCGCCAGGGTTTGCGCTTCCTCACTGTCTGGGAAGGGTTTGGAGTCGAAGAGGCCACCTGGGAGCCCTTCTCTGCATTTGTTCTACCTGAGGGACGCCTAAACTCAGTTCTGGTTGACTACTTGTCCCAGAACAACCTTGGGGAGTTGCTGAGGCTCGCTGAGACGCTTGCCTCCAAGACTAAAGCTAGGGACTGAACCTTACCCTTACCTGCCAAAGCGTATGTGTGAGTGTGCTATTCCTAAGGTCCTGAGAGCAGGCCGCAGAAGTGGTGTCCTAATTATACCCAAGTCTGCGCCCTTGCTAAACCTGGAGGGTTGGCTTATTGATGCCACGGGGTACGCCCCGGGTCTCCCCTCCCCTAAGCGCCCAATTTCTGTGCTGGCGCAAAACCTTTGGGGAATACCCAGCGTACTAATCCAGGTATTGTTTTCCCTACCTATCTGTCTACTACAGGGAGGGGTGGCCAAAAGCTATGAAGGCTTGAAAATGCCGTTTTGCTAAATGGCCAAAACACTGACCTAACCACTGCCACAGCCCACCAACCCTGCTAAAATTGCAGGAAACGGGTGGGACAGTGACACACGCACTACAGGTCCTACACACCCTACAGTGGCACCATCCTGGTGGGCGAGCACTGGGGCAACTGTCTCAAGCCCCCACTCAGGACTACCACTCCTACACGCACACTCTACTGGGCGTGACGAGGGCAAAGGTCTCGTGGGTCCTAGCGACCCTCCTGTGAAATGACAAGAGAACACAGCGCTGCTAAGCAACTGTGGCCTAACAGGGGACGCCACCACGTGTTTCCCCTGCTAGGGCTTGGAGGGAAGAGGTGCTCTTGCGTGCACGGCGCAGATGTCGATGAAGTCGGACTCCCTGCCCTGCCACAGGCAGAGGCGGAGTTACTTGTTTGTGAGATCTGCGCCCTTGTTTAGCAGGGCATAAAAAAATGCGGCTGCACCAATCACCCTACCTGCCCACCTGTAAAACAAAGGCAAATGAAAGGGCGTTTGCGGCGGAGGAACCAAGCCACACTCCAGGTATTATACCCTTCTCAGTGTGACCTATAATACACTGTCCGCAAACACGCTGGAGGGCCAGCTACCCTTGTCAAGCAAGCAAGCGTTAAGGGACTCCTCAGGTTCTCTTAGAGAACGTACCGAGGAGCCCCTGGGTAGCCTAAACAAGGTTTACCGTGCGCACTTCGCGTGGCCTACCCTTTAATGCGTGTGTGAATGCGCGAGCATGCACGACCCACTTGGGCAAACCTGCCCATCCCAACCGTAATCACGAACTCCACCAGGGGGTGGCCCCGCCTGGGCTTACTCACCTTACCTACCGCTGGAGAGAGAGAGCAAGTGAGGGGCGCACGCGAAGAACGTTGCTATGCACTTGTGTGTATGACTAATCACCCTGATCTGACCGCTAATCATCTGCAATCTTTCTAATCAATCCCTCTATCGCGTTCTATCTTTGTTAGCGCTGCTACAAGGCTCGTTCACGGAGACACGAGACGAGCAATGTGTATGCGGCATACGAGACGAGCATACCTGTAGTTTATACCTGATTCATTGAAGTCTTTTCGTTCATTTTTGAATTCTTGAATTTTTGAAGCTTCTATTAGTGTGGGTGGAATCTGTATGTTTGTTTATTAATGTGTGTCTCGTCATTTTCAAGACTACGTGATACATACGTTTATAATTCCATTATTTCTCCATTTTCCGGCGCTTCGCTAGGAGCCGCTCCTGCGCGCCGCCATTTTATGCGTATGAATTTCTGGATTTAAAAAATCCAGAGATGACTATAATTTCTATAAAAATGTGCTTCTGATGCACAATTGGATTCTGCTCAGGTGTGTCGTTTCAGAAAAATTCTAGGCCGTCATTTGACGGATTTTGGTGTCGTCGCTTCGTTTTTGCGTGGATTCATCCATAATTCTCCCATTCCTGCCTCTGCA
This sequence comes from Eutreptiella sp. 'Long Island Sound 2002', assembly GCA_964036045.1. Classification (NCBI taxonomy): domain Eukaryota; phylum Euglenozoa; class Euglenophyceae; order Eutreptiales; family Eutreptiaceae; genus Eutreptiella; species Eutreptiella sp. 'Long Island Sound 2002'. The sequence goes on from OZ038383.1 coordinate 15,001,092, forward strand.
GATACCCACGCGCAGCCTCGCTGAGTAGGCCGTGTTCGGGCCGAATCGCAGGTGCCTGGAGAGACTGAGCAGAACCCAAGACCCCACCAAGGGGCAATTTAATTTTTTCGAGACTCCCTTCGCCCTAACACAGGTCACAGGTCGCCAGCAGGTTTACGAGAACCCATGCGAGTGTGTATATTGTGTCTTGCGTTGGGTTTGTGTCGACGCTGCGTCTTGGAGGGAGGGATGCATATGCACATGTCTTGGCATGCTCCCATACTAACCCAACCAAGCCACAGGAGCCCCGGCAGCGCCATGAGCGCTGAGTCTTCTGTAGGACATGATATAATCAGAGCAGCAAAAGAGCGCCAGCCATGGTGAGCGCCCATTTTTCTGTGTGAGGGAAGCTATAGGTATTTCAAAGTAGATGTAGAAACCAAGGAAAGGCCAAGAAAAAATCCCTTTTTCCTAAAATGCGACAGTGGTGGCCACCACAGCACAAGGGGGGAGTAAGAAAAAGTGCTTTTCCATTGCTTTGAGGCATACTCTAGTTGTATTAGAGATGCACTGAGCATCCATGCATTTTTATCTTAGTATTGGTCCCACCAAAACTGGTGATAACACATTTTGACCTATGGAACCAAACACCCAATCAGGATATGGAGTGGACCCCTTAATCCCCTTTCAATGTGAAGTAAAACATCTTTTCCTGAGTTAACTGAGAACTGACATATCCAAGGCAGAGCCTATGAATTTATCTATGTTTTTCCCTGAATACTTATCTGCCCTAGTGGTATGCACCCTAGGGGGCTAGGCACCTCTTTTTGAGAGGTCCTGGGTTCAATTCCTGGTCAGCCTAGCTAAGTAGGAAGATCCCATGTGACATGGCAGTGACCTCATCGCCACATGCCCTGCCACCTCAGCACATATGGGACCCAAAACAAAGAGTGCACATCTCCTGAGATGGCACTATGGAGAGAGAGTGACCATGGGGCAGTTTTCTTACTCTTTTCCAAAAACATTTCAGCTATCTTTGTGAATATGCATTCATTTGTGACCTGAGTTGCAGTTTCTGTGAATATCCAATCATCTTTCACTGTTTACACTGCAGCCCTTCATGCTTTGATCCTGAATTCTCTTCTCCTTGCATACTTCTGGCTTGGGTTATCCTGGATTGACTCTATTGACTCTATTTCTGCAAACAAAAGGTTTTCATCATCCAAAACAAGCAGCAGGAAACCCTACAGCAACAGCAAGCAGCAAGAGAAGCAAAAACACAGTGCTGAAACCACTATAAACTTTTCTGGGCAGAAGAACTAGTCTCCTCCCTCTGCGGGGTAATTTGGAAACAAAAAAGTCACTCCTGGTCAAAAGTGTGCACTGGTGTTGCTGCATTGACAAAAACAGATGGCAAAAAAATCCGTGAGGCAATGGAGGCGCTGGCGGCCGTGATAAAAGTACACTCGCAACTCCCAACGAACGGAAAGTACATCTATCGCATTGAAGAGGGCGGTGCTCGCCTTGGCTTTCAGATTGAGGCAGACACCTCCCACCTGGTTGCAATGATTGCAGTAGGCCCGAAAAAACCACTGACCTTTCACTCTTATGCCACTGGTACCAAGGATACAAAGGTTCCTGAGGGCCACTACCACTTCCAAACCATGTGACCGTTTGATACATTCCAGTGCATCCCGAATGCCAGAGGGCACATATACCTGTTCTTCTTTGACTGTGAAGAGAATATGAAGCTTGTATGCCACACAAACACTTTCAGGGAATCTTTGAACCCAAGTGACCGCGGTCCAACTTTGGATGCGCTCAGGCGAGTTGAGCGCAACCTGGACGCTATAATGGAGCACCTGGGTATTGAACAGTGAAGTGAACAGTGAGCAGAGTGGTGCCCGCGTGCATTTGCTTTGAGGATACATTTTTGAAACGCATCTTTTTCTGAGGTTAAGTTGAGAGACACGTTGAGACACTCAACTTGTGTCTCAATGTTTGGGCAAGATTCACTGCAAAACATTGGAATTTGAGCTCGAAATTGATTTTGACAGTCTATGGCAGGGTTACTGCACATCACCCCATTTCTTTTTCAATACTTATAGTCAAGGTGCACCACAAATTGTCAAAACTCAAGTTGTGGTTAAGTTGAGACACACGTTGAGACACTCAACTTGTGTCTCAATGAGTTTCGGGATAATTGAACCCCATAACCTCCTAGGTGATCACAGCCGGTCGAATGGCCGGGCTGAGGTGGCCGGGCGGCAGATGTTCGAAAAGTTCCGCCAGCTGCACATCGACGAACCGGGCCGGAATTGGTATAATTCGCCGTGGAGAGTACTCCAAGCGTATCAGGACCTTCCGGGGCCCACTGGACTGTCGCCCCATCGTATCCTGTTCCTACGGGATCGAGTGTCACGCACTCTCCCGTGGTTGAACCATGGCAAAGTGGCCCGGGATGCGAACGCTATGATGGCTGAAGCGGACGACACGGCGGCCAAGGTGTGCAAGGCACTTCAGGACGAGCATGAGAAGAGGGCTAAGTACTTCAAGCAGGGAAAAGTCAAGAAATATGCTCTCCGAGACACCGTATGGGTGGAGCGGCACCACAAGGATGTCCTATCCAGGCATCGGCAGGCGTCCTGGTATGTGCCGTGGGTAATCGTGCGGAAGGTTGGGCAGGATGTGTATGCAGTTCGTGTGGGGGATAACAAGATCCTGGACCGCGACCATACCCAACTTCGTCCCCGAGCACCAGACCCCAGCGGACGTCCCGTCACCTTCGAGTTCACGGCCGGCGATGTGGACTCGGACGACGAGGGTGAGGACGACGACTTCACCGCCGAGAGGATCGTGACGGACAAGCCGGACCCGGGGACGCCTGGGGGGAGGCTTTATAAAGTCCGTTGGAAGGGGTTCGCCGCATCCAGGGATTCGTGGGAGCCTCCGAGCAGCTTTGTGCCGAGGTATACCACGGTCTGGATGGAGTATCTAAAGAGGAAAAACATCTCTTTGGATGTCAAGGACGTGTTGGTCCATTTGGTGGCTGCAGTAGCACCGTAATGGATCCCCCTTGGCATTTATGTTTGTCTTTGTGATTGGGAGACGGGTGAGGGCGTTCATCCGGGGATTTTTGGGCCTTGATTGGCCATATACCCCCTTCACTCGATCTCCTCATATATATTTCATTGTGGTATACTTATTTAGGTCGACCGACGACGTTTCTCTATCTTTGATCCCCTTGGTCCATGTTGTAGATCAAGAGGAGACCGGATATGGCGTAGGGCACCGATTATGAGTGTCCTCACCCCTCCCTTGGGGCATGGGGGACGCCTACGACGTGTGTGGGGCCTCCATGTGTCCTTGGAACATGGGGGGGGGGTGTGGAGCCCGTTGGGGTCCTCCCGTCCTCTCTTCAATGACTTCCGAGCGAATACAACGCTCTGAGAAGGGGGGTGAAGCCGGTTCGGACCCCCGTGGCCATCTTTGGGTCACTTGGGGTGTGTATCTATGTGCCGGCAAGCCGCCATTGGCTGATATCATACTCTCCCATCCACCTGACCTAACCTGATGTGATAGTGTGATAGGCTTGGCCATTCCAGCTATGAGCGGCCACATTCAATACCGAGGAGCCGCCGGCTGAGATTTATATATCAGAATATCGGGAATCAACAGGGTTTTTTTATCATAATGTTTCCGTAATTTTTCAGCCTTCCGTTCTGATTGTCAATGTATCGGCGACTGTCAGTTGGCGCGCAATTTTGCGGTAACCGATTGGTTAACTGTTATTTGCAGATATTTTGGCGGAAACCCCTGATGAAGGGTCGGATTTCATCAGTAAAGGGTTCGTTGCTTCCGCAATTTTCATGTTATACACTCGCAAAATTAATCCGATTTTTTCAGACTTTCAGAATCGGATTTTCGACTTCGAGATCGCCGCACTTGATATGATGAATCTCGAGTGGTCCTACATTTTTCCCCGATCGCGAATCAACCTTCCTTCTGTTATCTCCTTCATTTTTCTTGGACATATAGTCGAAACAAAAGTGATTCGTGAGACCACTTTGAAGAATCATATCTCCGGCTCACGGCGGGGATATCAATTTTGAGAATTGGGTTGGAACCGCCTTGGTCTCAACTTAATTTAGGAAGCATCAAGCGCCTTTGATGTGTACACATGCCCGGTGTAGCAAGGGATAATGGTCAAGAGGGTAGAAAGGGATATATAACTCTTGGGCCGTGCAACCGAACATTTTAATGCGACTTTCGAGTGTACCACATGAGTGTTGGTGTTGCATAGAAGCTTTCCTTGGGTTCCTACGTATTTTTAACGTGAAGTTATGTCCATGGAGGGGCATGGCATACCATGGTGGGAGCCACTTTTTGAGGGTATGTGTTATATGCATGGTATGTGCTTCGATATGCTCACGCCCATGTTATATATCTCCGTTTGTAGGAAGATATATGGAGTCATACGTGGCAAGGGCTTCGCCCATGTCCCAATGGTGAGCTCCATAGCGCTAGACTAAGTCTACCGCTCATATAGTGCATGTGGGGGACCTTACGGAGCGACCCACAAGCGCCACTATCAATTTTCCCATTTTCATGGTGCGTGTTGGGAGTAGGTTCGAAGGTGTCCCTATGCGTCCATGTGGGGATCCAAGTGGGGGAATTGTTTGCAAATGGTCCCAAGCAATTGTGTTTTGAATCATATGTTGATACCATGGGTGAGCGAAGTTATATACTATTGTAATTATCTTGAATTTGGCATTATTTGCATGTTTTTGACCTCATTTTATGCTCATTTTTGTATTTTATGTGCTCAACTGGTCGGCTAGCAGTAAAGTGCCTAGAGATCCGTGAACTATGGTATGTTGCTTATATGTTGGCATATGCTTCGGTGTTGCACCTCACCATATGCCGGATCACGTGGTCACTTTGGCGTGGCACACGAGGCCTCACAAAATTAGGTCTCAAATTCATGAGTTGACTTGTGAAGCATGTCATGTACATAACCGGAGGGGTTTCGGAGCCAATGATGGGATATTCTTGGGCATGGATCTTTGGTCTATATCACCCTTGTATATTGCTTTCCGGTTTGACACATGCATGGAGCATTTGGATATTTGCCGTATGCATTTTTGAGTAGATAATTAAATTTTGGGCACTATGGTGTGATTTGCCTGATTTTGCTAGGTTATGAGGTCATCTTCATGGGGCAGTTCTCCAAGCCCAATTGACTCCAAGTCCAACCAAGGTTATGTCAGGGTAGGGCATGGTCCTGAGTGCTACTCTAGGCCATGACACGCCACCTCCCCTATTGGGCTAGGATTTAGAGGCTTGGGAGGGAACACATTTTTGGGGTTTGAGTAGTGACTTTTGACACATGACATTCAGCCATCTTATTTGACTTGGTTCAAGGCATCATGTTGGCAAGTCAAGGGAAGGTCCTGAGTCCAGGGAATGAGGGGTCTATGGCTGTGATTGGGTATGTTTCCATCTTTCCCCAACTTTGCCTGATATGTGTTCATATGCCAATTTCAGGGCTTCCTCTTTGGTGCAATTCTTGTACATGCCCACCGCCCGTGTCTCCGTGTGCACCGTGAGACAACCGGCGTGTTGAAAGGAAGCCCTCAGTGTGGACTGATTGGATTTGGATTGTACTTGGGAGTTGGGTATTGCAAGGGATCAGGAGCTGTGTGGAGGAGCCATTTCTTTCTTTTTTTTGTGGGAAATTGTGCAGGATAGGGCAAGGTCATGCAGACCCTGGTGAGAAGCAAGACCCTAGGAGTGACGGGGTATGGTGGAAGGGGTACAGCAGGGGCCGGTCTTGGTAGGGACCTTCTTTACCATGGTTGAGAAGTACCCCTTTCGGTCGCAGATGTTTTGCACATCCACTCCTCGGTTCCCCATGAAGCCAACCACATTCCGAGGAGAAACGAAGGATTACTTCGAGTTCTTAATGAGGTCAGCGTCCTCATGCGACAATGCAAGGGTCCAAGGTATTTTTTCTGCTTTGCCGTCTCAGGTGCATCGTCATGTTGCAGACAGTGATTTTTGGGACTCACAAACCACTCCTCACGCATGCCGTTGTACCGGCGAGCAATGGACACATAGAAGGGGCAACCTTCTTCCTTTTTCTCCGCTGCAAATGTTGGCACCGTCCTACTGTGCTTGGGAAGGATCTTCGATGGTGCTGCGTTGCGATTGTGTTGATTTGGCCGGCCTACTTTGTGGCAATAGGAATATGTTTGAGCCTTTGTTGTTGTCACCACGACCACTGAGAACATAGCCGTTCTCATCCGCCCGTTCCACAGCTTGTTGGTGACTAAATCCGGCAAGCGCATTCACAACCGGCTGTCAAGTGTCACCCGCCCCCGGAAACTTAATGCTGACATTTTCGTCATCATCATCTTCGTCATCGGAGCACGCTTCATATGGGTCTTCTTTGAGGAAAGGATCAAGGGAGTGATCGGGGGGACTGCACTTGGGCTCCGATGGTGCTGGGGATAAGGGAAGGGGAGTGTAGTTGGGCTCAGATTATGTGTCTTTCATCAGTGTCTGGAAAATAGCAGAGAAATGTGCCGAAGGATGGCATTCATTAAAATATGCTGGTTAGTCTCAAAAGAGTGAAAATGAAAAAAATCAATTCCTTTTTTTCCCATTTTCGGTGATGCAAGCGCAGGCGCCAGGCCTTTGGGCAGATCCTTTAGTCCTACGCGCGTAGTCCTACGCGATAGTCCTGCATAAGTAGCCATTCCCTTCACCTCGCCCAAATATGCCCCCCCAGCGCGCTGGTGATTTCTCGAAACTTATGGAGGGCTGGGGGCTCAAATTTTCTGGAGTATTGGTATTGGAGCATGAATACTCTCGATACGCATTGCTCTTGCGAAGCGAGCACAGCACTGAAGTGTCCAACTGCTACAATTTCGCCCATTTTTGATCCGTGTCTCCCCCCAGCCGCATTATCTCTAAACCCCCCTGCCCAAAGCGTCTGGACAGCCGTTGAATGCCACATGCCGATATATATGTGTGCCATCAGGGGAAAATTTACCGCGGTGTTTTCCCTTAGGACGGGCCCCTCCAACTTCTGTCCCCTCCAACGGCCGCAGTCGCTGTTTTCACCTGTCACTCGCCGTAGCCGTCACCGTTGGCCTGAACAAATATCATACCTCCTATGAACAGCAATTCGTGTACCAAAAGAATGTTGCTCCAACATCCGATGTGGGTGGTGGGTGAATGCTATTGGTTTGAAGGCCCCGTTGCGGCACAAGGCGGCTCGGCAAAAACCAGCAGAAACCTGAGTCTAGACCCGCCTTGTGCCTTGCCTTCGCCACCTCTTCTTCCCCTGCTTCTTCACCTGGGGGAGTCACCGGGCAACATTTCATTGTGTCGCCTTGCAACCATGAACTTTGGAATGGGATGAACTACACGGTGGTGCACCGGGAAAAAGTGCTTGTGCAATCTTTCTTGCTAGGTACCAGAGGAGCAAAGTGTTTCCACTTACAACACATTTTTAGCGAATGTAGTTGAGTGTTGGACGACGATGGAGGCGCATTTCTGGAAAGAGATTGTAGCCGGGGCACTTGCCGGAATAGCGCAAGATGCCATCATGCATCCAGTCGATACGGTTCATGCACGCCTCCAAGTATGATGATGCGACGTGTTTTCGTTGTGCAAGTGGGGAGCGCAATCAAAGGACCTATCGTGCTTGTAGACACTCCTACTAGACGTAGGGGATGCCCCCGTACCTTTTGTCGTTCTATGAAAGAACAAAGACAACATCTATTACGTTCTATGTTGCACCCCCCAACGACATGGCTTGATTTCGCCCTTGCCACGTCCTGCATGCATTGTACGGTACCTTTGAAGTGGGAATCACACCCGTTGGGTTGCGTAATGCGGGCGAGTGCGTGGTTTGCCTCCGCGCATCTCCTTGCTTTGGAAAGGCGTGTCCTTGTTGTTCGTGCCGTGATAAGTCGCTGAAGCCCTTATCCTCGCCCCAAGTCACTTTCTATTGTTTCGATGGGATTGTAATGGGATACATGGGTTCACCCCTCCGTCCCTCATGGTGAATCGGTGCAACGATGGCTATTACCGAGTAGTCGTTGCCCACGCGGCATGTCCGAGCATATGGGCATATCGTGCGTTTCCCACTTCCGCAATTACCCTTATTGTCGTTTCCCCCTAGGTCGTGTGGTAATTCCGCGGCAATAGCGCCAAAAATTGCAATACAATTGCCAAGATTTTTATCACTAATATTGAACACAACGTTTGAAACAAGCAATGTAACGAGCAAGGGACGGAAGAATGAAAAAGAAAGTCAATGATAAGGGGGCAAAGTATGTCGCAACAAAACACCCGGTACCGCAAACGTGTTGATGGTCATGAAAAATGAAAATGCTTCAAACGGACAATTGTTTCGTTGGCTTGAGGTCAAATCAGGTATGCCATCCAAAAATTTGGTATGACGGTTTCGGGCTGTCACACCCCCTCAAACGAAGTTGTGCACACGTGGGCCTACAAACCGATTCGTCTTTACGGCGTCCTCCTCTCTAGGGTTTGCGGCGCTTTTTGTGCGCGGTGCACCCCAAGACTTGTCAGCACCCCTAGAGATCCGGGAACCAATTTGGGCAGAATAATTTGTGAACAATTTTTCACTCATCCCCGACGGACCGAGACACCCCATTTTTTCATTTCCACCACGTGTTTCTACATCCTTTTTCCTCGTAAGACTGCGAGGCCTATCGGTTTTTTGCACAAGTAGTGGTGCAAAAAAGGACGTAAGCAGGTTGCCTTTTTGGACAATCTTGATCGCAATGAACAAAAAAGGCACACACATATCTTTGTTCCATAGTATTTGAAATGCCAAAGAAAACTTAGGTATTGGGTGCCTACGTGTGTCCAAGCTGGAGAGATGTACCTCTATCAGCCGACGCGGAATGCGTAGGTGGGTTTGTCAGCCCTTGGAGCCATTTGGGCGTAGACCATGCCTCGGGGCGTGCTCTCACCGCAACGTAGTGCGAAGTCGTACCGGCGTCTCGGCGTTCATTTGGGCCATTCCCAGGGCTAAATTACACCAAAGTGGGGGGTTTTTGGTGGACTAGGTGTTAGAGTTCCAATGAACAACTTAGCACAAACAGGGGGGCACCTGTACCCACCAACCCACAACGCCCCCCCCTTTCCACTTTAGTGATTGGGCACAATTTTCCTTGGGGCCTTTGGCGCACATTTTCGTTGAAGAGCTTGTATTTTGCCATCTTCCTTGGGCTGCGCCATTGTGTTTCACCTATGTATTGCTACTCAAGCCGCGCTTTCTCTTCCTTTACAAATTTTTATGACCGGCTTGGCGCCTTTGAAATTGTAGTGGCGTTTGGGTTGAACCAACCACCCACCTTGCCCTTGGAGCCCCCCTTCAAATGGAAATTTGTTGGGTGCCCTTTCTGCTTCATCCCTCTCAATGGAATTCGGGAGTCTTTTGGGGTAATGCGGCTCGAAGCGTCGTAATGCCAGCGCGAAGAATTGGAGGCCACAACATTTTTTTCAGAACTTCGATTCACATTCAATGGAATAGTGAGCACGGGAGGGTGCCTTTTTCTTCACGCAATTGCATTCTTTCTTTCTTCGCATGGCATCACTTTCCATGATTGTGGAATTGTAGGTTGGCACAGGCCAAGGAAGCCACGCTACCAAACCACACAATCTTGTTCACATGCTTTACACTTGCATGCACGTTTCAATCTCTTGTTTGTAGGTCTTGCGCCTGCCCACGCACAATCCGTTTGCTGCGATGGCCCACGTGGTCCGCGAAACGGTTAGGACAGATGGTGTACGTGGGTTTTATGGAGGCTACACGACGGTGTTCCTGTTTGGAATGCCCGTGAATGCCGTGTATTTCACCTCATACAAAACTTTCCAACGTAGACTAGCTCCCCCGGTGGATCCATGTGGTCTCGACAAATCGGCAATTCACATTTCAGAGTCGGCTACACATTTATTGGCTGGATTGGGAGCTGAGGTGTGCGGGGAAAACCAGGAGGAAGTCCTTGTGAGACCGTGATTTGAATGCGAATGCAATTTGGGGGACCCTCGGGGCCGTGTACACAGCTTGCGGTGTTGCTCAGTCGATTGTGCGGGCGGGGAGGGAGGAGGATGTCCAACGTGTCGGCCTTCTTGTCGATGTACGCCTAGCACCCTTGGGTGTACTCTTAGTTGCGGGTGCCCTTCGGAGGGTGTGTGCTTTGCAAGTGCGGGGCCCTCATTGATGCACTCTTCCAAGGTGTACCACGACATGTGGCTGGCATTAGCCCGAGGGACTCACCCTTGGCTGTTTTATCCATTAAATGCTATCCTTGCGGCCCATTTAATTTTGAACATGTTGAATTCCACAAGGGTAAAAACCCATTCCCCGTTTACCATGTGCACCTTGGTACAACGCAAGACACACAAGTAGGCAAAACCGGTAGGGATCACCGTCTCATCAAGGGCTTGGGCTCCTCCCCTATTGGCGTGGTGTGGAGGTCTAGAGTGTTTGGTGGTGGCGGGCTGTTTGGCGTGTTGGGTACCCGGAGATAGAACCGGGACCCCTACCCATCGATATAGAACAAAAAGGTGGAATATAACCACGATCCACGCATACCAATAGGCCAACCAAGTTTTGGCCACTAGGGTGCATATAAAGCAGAAAACTGCCCTTTATAAGTGATCGTGGACCACTCGGGATGCCCCAATTAGTGTTTCTACGCTGTTTTGAATCCGTGTTGAGCCATTTTGGCCTTCCACAAGTCACAAAAAGCCCTGAAAATAGGCCATTTTGGGACCAAAATAAAAACGCGTTTTCCCAAACGTTGTTATGGAACACCGGGGATGCCCAAACAAGTGTCTTTGGCCCCTTTTGAGCCCTGGAGCCGTTTTGGCCCTCCAACGGTTCCAAAAAGCCTTGGAAACGGGCCTTTTCGGGATGAAAATAGGGTCATAAAATGGTCAAAAACGCATTGCCTCATACCCCCTCGGCAACATTGGACAACCCCGCTACCACCACCGACAATCCTGAAATGGCCCCCAAACCAAACAACATGCAGGGCCTGCATGAGCTCGCACGTGACATGCATGCGAGCGGAAGTAGAGGTCCCGGGTCCCCATGGGAATGGGACAACCCTCCCATCGGTCCCAACGGTCGCATTTTCCCTTCTTCTCATGGGCTACACAACCTCCTCAGTGACTAACAGGTCTGCCTAGAGGAGTCCCCAACTACCCCCCAAAGGTGGGGTGTGTGTGCCTTCCTAGGTGCCGCCAACTCTGAACCATCTCAAAGGACACTTGTATGCGCATCCCAAGTGGGCCGGGATCACTTTAGGAAAAGTTCGCTCAAGGACACATGTAAAGCATGTTTTACATCCTACTGATGTGTTTTTCACTTCGAACTTTCACTCGGGCCATTGAAGCATGTTTTGCACTTTTTTCTGCCTAACTGGCCAGTGGGTGCTGGCAACCCATCAACCCCCAAAAACGGAAATTTCCAAAGCCAATTTTTGTTGCTCCTCTTGTGACCACTTGCACAGACCAAAAATCATGAAGCATGAGGCATGTCTGTGGCCCTCTTTGTGAGTTTCTCATCTCATGGGCCATAGGATGCTCGGGTGGTCGGGTTTCAAAGTTGCTATGAGCTCTTTCCTGTGAGGTGGAATTGCCAATGGCAAGAGAACCCACAGGAGTCCGCAAGTGCATTCAGGAAAGTTCGCCGGCACATGGAGTGCAGAGGAGATGCTGGGCCCCACAGCCGTTGCATCTTCGTTGTTTCAATCAAAATACCTTTTCTACGGAAGGACATCATCAGATTGAGCGGTTAATTTTCTGCATCAGAAAGTCCAGAAATTGTCACCGGACATAATTCTCCCTGCCCCACTGCCGTGAGTCGTTTGCACCCTCTATTCCCGGTGCTACCCGGGGACCCCTGCCCGCACTGCCCACCATTCCATCTGATCACATGCCCATTCCCTTCCGAAGCTGTGCGCATCTGTGATCTGGACGCCCTACGACATCATCAAGCAGCAGATGCAAGTGCGGTCAAGTTCGAGTGCCGCCCCACAACCCACCAGCGTACTCAGCGTAGCCCAGGCCACGGTAGCAAAACATGGCGTTTTCGGCCTCTGGAGAGGCATTGCTGCCGGCTGGATCACGTGGGGGCCATTCTCTGCTTTGTATTTCTGGTGCTATGAAGCTTCCAAGCAACGGCTACTCAAGGCCAGTTCAGTGTCTTCCCTGCTTGTGACTGCAAGGGCATGCCCCAACTCAAACCCCATTCCGGATCCCAAATTGAGCAGCACGGACCTGACGTTTGCGGGCCGGTTGCTTTGTGGTGTGTTGGCTGGGGCCGTGGGGGCCGCAGTGACGCAACCGATCGATGCCGTCAAGCTGCGCATGCAAGTGGGGCAGTGCTCAGCGTCGCACGTGCTGCGGGAGATGGTGAGGCAAGAGGGGCTTGCCCCGCTGCTCAGAGGAGTTGTGGGGCGCGTCGCGTGGCTGGCGCCCGGTGCAGGGATCACCATTTCCGTCTTTGAGTCAGTGTTCGAACACCTGACGACCGGATAGCGTGTGGAACGGACGGCAGATCGGAGGGTGGACACGGCAGGTGTTCCGGCTGATCAGGAGGAGACCCTCGTTGGGAAACCGGAACCGCCAACCGGCCTTCTGATGAGTGACGGATGACTGCTCCGGTGCTGTTGTGAGGCCCGTGCGTAGCAGGCGCGGGCCCGTGGACAACGGAGGCCTGTACATGTCACGCACAGGCCCTGCGCGCGCAGGCGGGAGCTCATGCGCGGCCGGTTGCCCGGAAGGCGGGGCCTATTCGCGGTGCTTGGTCGCACAGAACGGGGGGGGGGGGGGCAGCGTTTCGTGCCACTCCCGTCAACGCATTCATTGCAGTCCCATCAACAGAGGGATGAGCCCTGTTGAAACGCAGACAGCCGGATGGGCGGTTATCAGTGGCCCCGCCGGGAGAATGGATGGGGCTTGCCAGCACATGCCCGCGTTTTGGGGGGGGGCATATTTGATGTTGGTGTGTGTGTGCGGTTGGTACGGTGGTTGTCGATGGGCCAGTGGCGGTGTATGCGCGCCTGCCAGGCCCAGGGGTCTGTGCGTGGCAGCTGGAGGATGCCAGAGGAAGCCGGGGGATGGGGGTCGGGGGGGCCCAGAAGGCCGGGGCCCGCGCAGTGCAAACTCTCGCCACGGCAAGCGCCAGCTCAGAGCATGTCGTGGCCCCGCCTGGGGGCGCGAGGACTATGCCGGCACGAGGACTGCGGACCAGCCGAAGTTGAGGCTTTGGGCCGAGGACAGCTCCTGTACAGACCGAAAGCGTGGGCTGAGGGCCCCTGGCACAGGCCTGCTACCCCACGGCCAGACGAAATCCGCCCGCCATTCTCCATCGACCTCTTGGCCTCAACATTCAAGGAACTCATGTTATTTTCTGAAAGGATTGCTGCACAGTGTCCTCGTCAAGCAACGGTGCGCACAGTCGTATGGGGTGGGTTTCAGTCGTTCTAAGGCTTTTAGCAAAGAATGAACGCAGCGCGCGTGCGACCACGCTTGCCACATAAATGCCATGAGGCACCCATTGCAGTTGCCGTAGCAGTGCCATTGCCACCATGGGCATCACACTCGCTGGGCATCATTGCTATTGTCCGGCTTTAATACCTGCCCACCAAGTACCATGTCTGAACCTCTCTCGCCCACGCACCTGCCAAACGGCTGACAACCGATCAAAGCAAAGCACTGCTCTCCAGCGGTCAATTCGTACTTCCACTAATGGACACAGGGGAGAGGAACATGAAAAAACTTGTTTGAACAGGCTTGGAAAATCCGCATCGTACGAGGTATTTGTTTTGCCGTTCAAGGAATTGGTGACGTTGGCACGCTTTGGGTGTAGAATTGCCAAATGTTTTGTGCCTGCCACCGCCGGGAGAGAGACAAGCAGTTTGAAAGAGGGCATCTACTGAGGGAGCGGGGGCGACGCCACTATTACTCTCGTGGACCTGCTTCCCACCGTGAGGGAGGGTGCGAGGGAGGAAGTGTGGAAATCTGCGAATGTGAGAAAGGGCAGGTGTTTTATGTCTTTGCGCCCCCCCTAGTCCAACGCTCATGGGCAGGAATTGGCTGTGCTAATGCCCCCAGCCCAGCGCGCACCAGATGGGGACAGATGCCCAACCAGAGTCCGGCTTGGGAACTTGGAAGTGGCGCTGAGTGGGAGGGGCGTGCGGGCTGGGCTAGGTGTTGGTGGTTCTGCACAGCCTTGCCTGTCAGCTAATGCATCAAAAACCAGCATGTGTGCCCCCATTACGCTCCCCTTAGCCCCCCCCCCCCCCTGTCTGCCTTGTTCCCATGGCCAGCACCCCTTCGCCCCCCCTCCCCCCCCAAATTTGCCTTGACAAAACCATTATTTCTCAAGGTTTTGTCTCAGCATGATGCCGTGCCCCCCACCTGCACCCTACGTACATGCACTTGTGTGTGTATGTGCAAATAACACATGAAAAATGAATCTTGTTTGTGCTGCTGTTTCCTGTGTACATTTATGCCCCACCCCCCCCTTTGTTGTTTGCAGGTTCCATCTGAGACAAAAAAAACTCAGGCATGCTGCTCCTGCCTTTCCCCTCCCCGCTCCCTGTCCTCAGGTACCCATTGCCTCAGGCCTCCGTTTGGAGGGCAGAACGGCCCCAGAAATTTGAGCTGTATCTTGGTTACCTGCCAATATTGCCTCAATTTCTGCAAATTGGATCCTCTTGCTGGGGGGCGGCCTGTTCGAATTCCAGACCCCCCCCCCTCCCCCCCCCCTCCAGACCCCCCCAAATTTTTCGTACCCGTCTTTTTCTATTTTGAGATTTTTGGGGAAAGGGTCGGCGCCAAAGGCACCGAAATTTTTTTTTTTTGCCCTTCCTGAGGGGGTATTTTTTTTTAACCCTATGTGTCTATACTCAAAATACTCAGAATTTTGTGGAGAATTCAAAAATGTTTGAATAACACAGAAAAAATTTTGACCCCTGACCTGACCTCCGGGTCTGACCTTGGCTGATTGGAGCCTGAGCTAATGGGCAAATTTTTTCTGAAATTTTTTTTACCCCATTTGTGTATGTTCAAAGTGATCAGCACGTCATGGGGATCATTTTGAGGTATGTTGGTATGTTGGGGTGCCCACTGACCCCCCTCTAGGGACCCCGGTGGCTGACCGGCCGACCCACCTACCCCCCCCCCCCTCCCCCCCCTCCAGGCCCCCAAAAGTTTTCGCACCCGGTTGCGGTCTAGAATTTGAACAGGCCGCCCCTCTTGTGCTGGATGGGGACTGATTATTGAATGCCAGCCCGTCGTGCACAGAGAGGTCCAAAGGGAATGGCCGGACGACGAATCCGCATCTCGAAGTCCTACACTCGCCACCTCACATATGTATTTCAGTAGTTGTCAATGCATGTCACAAGGCATTAACATGACGTATGTGGTTTGGGTCAGCGCAAGATTTGAGGAAAGTGGGCTGATCCAGCACCTTCCTCCTGCCAGCATTACAGTGTGAGCACTAAGAGGCCGCTAAGTGCAGGGTTTCTTTCAGTGGTTATAGTCCGCTTCTGCAGTGTGGGAGGCATGGCTGACATATTGCGATACAGTGGAGCACATTTTGAGCAGAGCATTTGAATCATCTCAGTGAAATATGGCTTAGAAAATCGCTCCTCCCCATGGGCTAAGGTTGGTGGGCATGCAGCATCCAGATGGCTGAATAAAAAACTGGCAGAATCCCTGCGATTGCAATGACAGAAGTACTAAAACATGGCCCAGGCATGTATCTCCTGACAGGGATTGTACTCGTTGTAAATCCCGCCGGGACTGCCCCACAACGGGGAAATGCAGCCTGATGTTCTGCGTTGCGCTATTAGGGCTGGGGATACGCAGCCAAAATACACACGCTTTCTTGGTGTGCCCTGATATTGGTTGTGATTGTTGTATGAGCCCTGCTTGATCAGGGTCTCCTAAGCAGCAGTAAGGAGGTGGATAGCCCATGGAGTCGCCAGTTGGGAGCATGTGCGCCTTTATGGTGGGTTCCCGATGGAAGCTGTCCGCTAGAAAATATCCAGGACCATTCACCCTAAGCAGGTACGCAGGGGGGCTACACCTTGAAAGGTGGCTATGTCAATACTGCACAGGCCCTCCGATTACTTTCCCCCATTTAGGATGGATCCCACTCCCTGCTTCAAAACTCCACTGCCCCTGACTACGCATTTAAAAGGCTCAATCCGGGGAGTAGCGTGCACAGACTCGGGAAATGGGGTGCTACCAACAATCGCCACAGACACCAGCATTGCGCTTCCAATGCCGTGACAACGGGGCACTCTGTCCTCGGCAGGGTCTGGATCCAACCTCTCGCTGAAGAGTGTCAAGGCGGGTTGCAATGTGCAAATCACAGACGTAGGGAGTGGGTTGTTGATGATAACGGCCACAGACACGAGCATTGCGCTTTCCAATGCCGTGACAACGGGGCACTCCGTCATCCACGGCGGTAACGGATCCAATTGCATGCTGAAGAGTCTCGAGGTGGGTAGCAATGTGGGAATCAGGGACGACGGTGGTGGTGTGCTGACAATAAGGGCCAATGACACCAGCACCAGACCTTGTGGGGTGTGCAACGACGACAGGGGGGTGGGGACTCTATCATCGGCAGCAGTGTCACGCCGAAATACACACTCAAAAGGCTCACTGCGGGTAGCATTGTGGAAATCACAGACAACGGGAATAAGCTAAGCGTTGGCTTCAAAAGCCATCCTACAGGCATGACCGAGCTGAGTGCTAGTGTCATTAAACCATTAGCGGGTAATATCAGGTCCAGT
The DNA here is from genome assembly GCA_964036045.1 of Eutreptiella sp. 'Long Island Sound 2002'. NCBI lineage: Eukaryota > Euglenozoa > Euglenophyceae > Eutreptiales > Eutreptiaceae > Eutreptiella > Eutreptiella sp. 'Long Island Sound 2002'. The sequence goes on from OZ038383.1 coordinate 15,017,936, forward strand.
GGGATCCAGTTTCCGCTTAACCTAGGTGGTGGTTCTTCAGACGAGGCATACGTGCCCGGAGTATGGCGATAACTGCTGCTTGCAAATCGCATGTGTCAACGAACATTTGGATGACATCCTGAAAGCACAAAATGTTGATGTACACAGAGACATAATAATGGGTAGTGATCTGTGGTTTCCTTCCAGTTTTGCTAGGATCCGCAGATGTAATGATCTAGAGACAAACCAGATCACCACACACAATACCAGCAAGGTGGTGATCACAAATGACACCACCCTGATGGGTCTCCGTGCCAGGCACAGGAGGAGCTACAAGGAGTTTTAAAGATGCACATGAGGAACTATGACAAGGGGGTATGCTGTCTCATTACCTGGACGATGATCTTCCTTGTCTCAGCGGTGGCATCAGGAGGAAATTCGACCCCACTTCGTAGCACTACCTCGATATTCTCTTCTACGAGTACTCTGATACAGCTTGTTTTGCGTACTGCTTAATGTACGTTGTACCGCTTTCCGTCTTTTGGCATCCAATGGCAAACTTCTCTCTGCAATTTTGGGGACTTTTCAATGCCGTTCGTTGATGTCATTCGGTATTGTTGCCCATGATAGCACAGGAAAATCTCAAATGAAAGTGGGACAAAAAGCCAAAATCGGGCATGCAACAGAACTATCAACGTCATGGGCTAGGGTTAGTTAGGGTTACCGAGCTGGATTTATCTCAGTGGAGGTATAAACCAGGCAATGGGGGTCTTTCATGCGCATGAGGGTGGGGTCTGGGGAACACCGGTGGACTGCCAGGTTGTCACAGGAATCGTGGGCCCTGTCCATATGAAATGGGCGTGTTTGTGGGGAGGGAGGGGGGTTGTCCGTTAGTCACGCAGGCTATTTAAGGTCATACAATGCATCTGAGCATTTGGAAGTCTGCATGCAATTTCGACTGGGACATCAGGTTCAGTGCATCAAACTCTGTAGGTTGGCATTTAAAGCACCTGATTTGGTTGAAATTCAATTTTTTTTGTTTTTTTTTTGTGAATTTGGTGACTCTGAAACCGCAATTATTCCTACTTGCACAAGGAATGCGTACAACGACGAGTGGAAAATTCCAGGCGGGGTGGGTTAGATAGAGCAGCCAAATGCGCCTGCGGTCAGCCGTGCCTTCAGAGACCATGCTTGCAGCTAATATCTGGGCAGATGGACAGGTTGCATCTGGGCAGACCAAGGCAGAGTGTGAGGGTGCATCCGGGCAGACCTGGGCACACTTTGAAGGGTGGTTTGTGAGTATGAAGTGGCCCACATTCCCACGCCTATAGCTGCAGTGTCTCCTTCCCTTTGAGAATGGATAATTTTTGATGCATGCATTGAAAGCAGATCCCGAGCAGCCCTTTTTCAGAATTGGGTGCGGCTTCGGCCAGCATTCCAATCTCACAGTCCACGACTGAGCATATGGCCCATTTGAAGCTGATGGTTGATCAAATGAGATTTGTCATTCGTGACACCTTCCTGAAAGATGAATTGGCGATCCATTTGCTGGGGCCGCTTTGGAACAAGCCTGCGGTCTCATTCATCGCTATGCACTGCATTGAGCTGCAGTAAACAAGCGGTAACCAGTGCGTCGTTCACATTGCACTCCACACCCAGAAGGTTTTTGTGATGAGACCAGTTGCTCAAGTGGTTCTGGTAGTGATAGTTATAGCAGTGCCAGGACAGCTTCTGACTCCACAAATCCCAACAATTCTGCACATTGTCAAAATTAGACAAATCTTTTGAGGCTTCAAGTGAGGATTTGAGAGTTTTCAACTTCCGCCCTCCTGACGTTGCGCCTCCAGTGCCACCTCCTGTGGAACCACCAAAAGACACTACTGCACTGCACCACCTAGTGCCCAAAATGATGAGTTGAAGCGGCAAATTGGATTTCTACCAGTTCTAGCCCAATATGAAAAAGCACTGCAAAGGATGGGACACATTTGAAAGCTTGAAATTCATGTGACCAGAGGACATGCAGCAATGTGGAATGAAGGTGGGTCACAGAGCCATTTTGGTGGCTGCACTGAGGGATTTGTAATCTGGTTGCAATAGCCCTGGTCTTCTCTTGCATTTGTTGTATTTCATAGTGCGACGGCCGGTTGTCCCACCATGAACCCCCTTGGGCTCCCTGGAGGCACGACAGGATGTGGCCGCGGTTTCGCCAATACCATACAGGATAGTCGAACTTCCGTCTCTGTGTGAATCAGATTTTGCAACGCCGTTTCTACTAGATGACAGACAGCCACACAGAGAAGACGGGCCAGCCACACTGCTCCCGCAAAGAAGGCTTTTTCTCTGCAGGGGGGGGGGGGGTGATGAGGGCATCAGTTCTGATACGGTCACCTTTGGTGGTCACGCCTAGTAGGAAATCACCTCGATTTTGTCTATTGAGTCGCCACACCCTGACAATGTCTGGGACTGTGTAACACATGTGTCGATGAATGGGCAAGAGTTTAGTATAGATGTCAGTTCTACTATGAAACACCGGAAGTGATGAACAGGTAAATAGGATAGCACACATCGGACTCTCAAAGCAGCACCGCCTGTGGGGGTGCTGTACTGCCACTTCCCTGTCCACCCTCCTTTCCTTCCTGAGCCTGACTGTAACCTCACTAGCCTGGCTGATTGAGCGCCAGCCTGGAGCAAGGGCCTGCAAGTTATGCAATGGCGGTTGTAGTAGAAAGCAGGCCAGCGATTGTGGCCAACAAAACACGGCCTATCAAAGAACATTTGGGCCCTGAAAGAAAGCTGTATGATTAACTCAACTGTGTGGAACTGCCGAACATTGCTGCATATGCATACCAGGACGTGCATGTGTGGAGCGCTGTTGACCTGCGTGTGCCCACAGTGGGTAGGACCGCTTTCATGTCTCAATTTGATTGCTCTGACACCACTTTTTGGAAATTTGTTGCCAAGACTTGCACTTTCTTGATTGAAGTTGTTGACAACATCAACTGGGGTCAAAGGTTGGATGAGTATAACCATTGCCATTCCAACAACATGAATTTTGTAGAAACAGATGGGGAGTGGCATTATCAAGGCCGCTGGTAGTTGTCACCAGGCCTCACCCTGCCAAATGCAACAACTCAAATCTGCAAAAACTGATGGGGGTGGACGAGAATCCTGCATGTCTAATTAGTGTCTATGAAGTGAGTGGCAAGAAAAGGGAAATGGGGACAATGGTTGTACACATCCAACCTTCGATTCCATTTACTCTTGTCAACAACTTTATTCAAGAAAGTGCGAGTATGGGCAACAGATTTTGAAAAGTGGTACCAGAGCAATCAGATTGAGATGTGAAAGCGGTCCTATCCACCGTGGTGGCAGGTGTCATTGGTAGTTTGGCGGACAAAGTGGACCCCCGATTTACCCAAATCTGTGGGACACAGCAGGACACAAACACTCACTCACATCCTCCAATTCCCATTCCATGCCCTTGCTGCAGTCGCCACACTGATCCAAAGCACCACCAGGCAGTGAACTGCGCCATTATCCAGTCTAGCAGGGTGAGCTGCATCCTTTCTGGAAAGCTTAAGAAGTGGCACTGCAGCACAGCACCAAGTGCTCCGTCTGCAGAGGAAGCCATAACTCAAATGCATTTTGCATGAGGACCTGGGTCATGCAATGAAGCCTTTGCTTCAGCACACACGCACGCACGCACACACACACACACACACACACACACACCGATTGGCACCTCAACTGTGCAAATAGAAAAACGTTGGGGCTGCTTTGGGCAATCGGGATGAGGGACCATTGTCCCCATTTCCCTTTTCTTGCCACTCATTTCATATCTGCCAATTATTTCAATGGGTGGAGCACTAAGTGCTTTTCAACTCCAAATATGCTGGGCATTTTAATGAGGTGACACTGTCTGTTGAATTCTTCGGGAATGTTGTTTGGGTGTGTGGTTGCACTAGGCACCACTCCTAATGTTTTGATCTGGGACACGGAGGGGCCTCATCATCAATTGGGTGATTTTTCATGAAGCTTGTATCCATGATAGGGCATTTAAGGGACATTTAAGACACACAGAGGTTCCTTTTTGGGCAAGAGGTAACTTAACTGATCGCCAGCAGGAGTACAATGATGTGCATGGTGGGTATCATGGTCATGTGGGGCACACGTTTGCCCAACTATCGTAATGGAAGGTGTGACAATTGGCAGTGTGGCGAGTAGGTAGTGCATGCCCATTCAGGTCTTGGAGCAGTTTGTCAACAGCCTATTGGAGCAACCTGATAGCCTTTGGCCACGCATGCCGAGGGGTTGTGGTCCCAAAAATCTGCTCAAGTGCCAACTGAAGAAATTGGTAGTGCAGAATTTCTGGCCAGCTTTGGTTGGTCAGCTTTGCACCAACAAGGGTGTGCATTTCCCGGATGGCTTCCTGTTTTCTTATTTTTGTGCTGTATGTCTTGTTTATTGTGCTTCATGTTTTGCAAGGTCTTGGGCTGTAGAGTGCTGCTCAGACTCTAAGATGTTGATCAGATGATGATTTTTTTTTTATCTTGCAGCCTGTGTTGCTGTGCAGGGCCTGTGAGGGTCAATCTTCGAGGTAAATGCCATGTAATTCCCCCAAAAGGAGCATCATTTCATGTTTGCTGGCTGCTTCTGCACAGAGGCAAGGGCAAGAGGGGCTTATACTAACCAAGAATTCAGGATTGGTGTGGGTTGCGAGCTGTCACTGATTCGACGCTACATCATTGTTTCCTCTTGTTTACTTCTGACAGGATGAAATTTAGAATTGCTGAGCGCCTCAGTGCCCAACAATTTTGTGCGTGTGGGGCGCTTGGGCTGGGTTATTCAATGCCGAATTTGTCCCCCCCCCAAAGAGGGTGAAATTTGGATGCAGGGAAGCCATTTGCTACGGGTCTGGTGCGATTCTTATTCCTCATGGACGCAGATCTCCATGTGGGATCCACATGGCTGTGCTGGGGAAGTTGCAGCAGACGTTTGTGCAAATCTTTTTCCGGGCTTGAAGACGGGATGTGGCTTTGTTACTGGGGATGAGGCTATGGATAACGACGCAGAAGTGGCGCAAAGTGTGGAACTCAAAAGTGAGCCCAAGTATTCCGCTGCCAGACGTTTGCTGTGTAGTCGAGGAGTGGCTTGGGGAGGGGAGGAGAGAGGACTGGGTTGGACTCCAACCCAGGTTTGCTGGGCCCAAGGTAGGGCAGTTGCCAGGAGCCAATGTGAAGAAAGCCACACTCCCCACATTGTTTTTGCCGTACCATAATATGTGCCTCCTTTGGAATCTCAGAATGTATGCCCCATTGCCTTTGATACCTTCAAACATCCAGTCTGATGCTCTGCCAGCTGAGCTACATCACAATACACTGGTTCAGCGGTATTGGGACTGTCCCTGGCACGGCAAAATGCATTGTGGCTGCCACTTGGGCTGCAAAACGCGCGACAGACGCGGGTTGCAAAAGCCAAGGGAACCCCGCAACACCACCCACAAGATGTACCATGTGCATACTGCCCCAGGGTCTAGCCGCCCCTCCTCTGGAATCCAGCAACCCCAGGCTGTCTGTTTTGTACCACGTAACCAAACCCCACGCTGCGCGGTGCCCCTCCTTTGGAATCTGACAATGTATTCGGCTAAGAATTCGCCAAACGAGTCCAAGAATAACAGTGGGTGAACCCCGAAATCTGTTCCGAACGACAGTCTTAACTGACGGCGGTTGGCGGTCGACCGAAGTTGCTGATCTGCTGGCGCTTCTCTTATCTTTGTTCTCTCTTGTGACCTCTGAGAAGTGTGTGACCTCTGAGAAGTGTGTGCCTCGGTTTCTGTTCCTCTCTCGCTCCCGCGGTGACTAAGTTGTGCACCACACTACACATTCTTGTGCTCTCGGACAGGCCAAGCGGTTGTGTGGAAGAGCAATTTCAGTGCTGGCGCAATGTACTTCCATGCAGACCCAGTACAGGAAGCCTCTTGGGTCTGTGGAATGATTTGCAGGTTGAAAGCACTGCTACACGCTGCACACACACTGGGATGACCCCAGAGTGATTGCGCAGCTGCATCCTAAGTTGTTAGTCGTGTGTTGTGACCAAATTGCCAGCTTCGATCCGATATCAGGCTATTACCAAGACCTTGTGAAAAATACACCTTTTTTGTAGGGGCACTGGTGGGCTTCAGAAAACAAGTAGGGACCGCCCCCGTAATTTGAGGGTGGAGAACCCCCCAAAAAAGTTTCAGAAGGTATTTAGATGTGTAGGAACAGGTATTGGATAGGAATGGCTAACAATAGGGTATGCCATCACTGCCACTGCTGAGAGGATCCTGACAGAAATACCAAACAGCCAATTTCCACAAAAAATGCCATTCGTAACCCTATGTACACCCTTACAATATGAAATGTAGTGTCCTTCACTACTACCGGTGAGAAATGCAGTGTTGGGAATGCAATGAGCACTTGTGGTGCACTTGTGGCTGACCCAAAATCGAGCTACTTTTTGTAGTTCTGTTAGGATCCTATCAGCGGTAACATCATACCATATTTTTAGCCCTTCCCACCCCTCTGTGGGCCCCAATCCCCTCTGCATTGAACCTTCACTCAGCCCGTCGGACTCAGGCTCCGACGCTGGGGATTCGGGTAAAAGCGACTCAGATACTTGGAGCGATCCGGGATTGGACACGCACAGCCTGAGCAGCGGCTGCCCCTGCTCTACTGAGGGCAGCTGTGCCCAACCCAAACGTTTTGTCGGTTGCCCCCAGCCTTCTGTATTTGAAACAAATTAGCCACCGCTCCCAGGTAAGGCCAAAAGAGTGCCATGCATTGCAGCCCACAGACAGTAGTATGTAAGTAGTTGCATGCAGTCAGTCATTGGCTGACGCTTTTGCTCTTTGCCAGAAACTGATGAAGGCGTCCCCTGACGTCGTGTATGTAGCTCAACCGTGACCAACAGTTGTACAGTTGTACAGCAGCGCTGTGCTGTGTGGAATCCATAGTGCCATCGAGCTTCACCGAATCACTCTATGGACTAACGGCTGAAAGTGTCTGTGGTGGGGACACTCAGTCAATCAGCACCGACCATTGACCCCCAATACCCAACCCTCCTCACCTAAATACCTTCTACAACATGCTCTGTTGAATTCCCCACCGTCAAAAAATGGGGGAGGGGATCCCTACTTGCCTCCCAATGCCAACCCTGGTAGATCCACTGCACCAGCTGTGCCACACACGCACGTGCCCTGTGCGGGAGACACCCCTCCTGTTGCCCATGAGGACCACACACTAATCAACAAAGACGGATCTCTATTGCTGGGACCATCCAACCTGCGTCGATACAGGTGCCCATAAAAGAACTCTTAAAGAACTAAAGAATTAAAAGAGCTCTTAAATAATGCTGGGCGTCGCGTCCTTGGGGAGAGTTCGTGCACAGCGCATGCACAGCACCCGTTTTTGGGGTCATTTTCCTAGAACAAACCTCAAAACCACCAACGACCCCAAACCCCACACGCAGCGCCCCAAAATCCGCCAATAGACGATAGAAGCAGTACGTAGGAGTACCCATGCCTGTAGGACAGGTTGGGCACATCTTTTGCAGTCACCAGGCACCCTTGTTCCTCATGAAGTGTGCCACATAGTGTGGAGGTTGAGGGGTCCAAAATGGCTGAATGTATGCACAGCACGCGCACAGCACACACCACAGCCCCCTTACAAAGCCATCAAAGGAGTTTGAGTGGTTTGCAGTCTTTTGTCTACAACGCTTAAGATTTCGTAATGTCAAGCCCTGTTAGAGTCTGAGGCTTTTCATTCTTGTTTTGATACCGTCCCCCTTTTCTTCAGTAATTGGTAATTCAATGACAAGGAAACTAAAAGCGGGTTTCCAAAATTGGAGACCTCGCACTTGAACCATGGCAATAGTGTTTTTCACATATGCACACTGCTGGGTTGTCATTTTTGCAATGATTTCACTTTTAACACTTTGCAAAGAGCCTTTTTTTGTTGCTCATTCTCCATGTATGGCAGAAACTGGCCCTTTTGAGGGTGGTCATTCTGGAGGCATTTCCCTTGTATGGAGGTTTCAAGTGTTTTTCTCAAGCAGCCAATTCTGCTGGGGTTTTGCAAGGAAACTCTTCCGTGAGGGATGTTTTGAAGATACAATTTGGGCAGACCTATTCTCATCCAAGCACATCTTGTGGCCTCATGTTATGAAGTTAGTGTGGGCATGATGAGGAGGATGATGATGTGTGTTGCCAATTAAGTCTCAATTTCTGGGGGGGTATGTTGAAGTGTGATACTTGCTACTGATGTGTGCCTCTTGTGCGCCCTTGCATCGGTGCACGCTGCATTTGCCTCAGCAAAGTGTTTGTGAACGTGAAATCTCATGCTGCTTTTGTGGTGTTGTGTGAGGTAAGAACTTTTTTCAGCTTGCGCGTGATAAGTAATACTGCATATGCACACAGTGCGTACTCAGTTCAACAACCCCCTCATTTGTGAGGATCATGCAATGAGTATTTGATTGCAGTTTTTGTGCATCCCCCAAGACATGCCTTGGACCTTGTTGTAGGTGGTCGTCCAATGTGTGGAATTGAGGTAATAGTGCTTAAAGACACTTCTGCTCTGCGTGCCCAATGCTCCCACAACGGAAGGATGCAAATCTATTTTGATGTATTTGCACCTGTCCTCCACTATGCTATCGAAGCACTTTAATGTTTTTGCATGTGGAGTGCATAGTCTGTGTCATTGCTGATGTGTGTGGGTTGGTACGGACTGAAACTCGTGATGCATAATGTGCGTGCTGGCTAACGCTGATCCTGTCTTGTATAGGTATTCGCTTTACTTGGCCGTGTGAGCAGAGTGTCTGTGTGTTCGTGTCTGTAGATGTTCATACCTTCGTGTAGCTGTGACCACCTATCTCTCTTTGTTTTCTGTTTGCTAATGTCTGGGCATGCATTTGCGAGCATGCATGTGTGCAAAGATGTATGCATTCCCAGCCGAACCCCGTTGGTGCCCATGTCATTGCAGCAAGTGGATCCCAATAGGGGCTCATATTGGTTACCTGCCAACGCACGGCCTCGCCACACTTTAGGTGTGTTGTGATTGCTTTGAGTTACTGTTCCAAGTTGGTTTGGCGGACGACCTCAACATTTTATGCCGCAAATGCACCCGGCAAAAATTTGTACCTTATGAATGCTTTGTATTTGCAATATGGAAATTGACAGACCTACATGTTGGGGCTCGAACCATATGTAGCTTGTCTGAATTGCTGTGCTATGGTACTATGATCTGGGTTCTCAGAACGTTTGCCCCCCCCCCCCCCTCTCCCATGTGCCTCTGGTCCCTGCTCTGCCCTGTTCTGTCCCAATGACTCCCATCCCAAGTCTTCTATGCGCAGTCTCCTGAGGGAGAGCAGGAGAGGAGAGCAGTAAAGCATGCGATAGGAGGAGCCTTCCTGTGCGTGCGGTATTTGCAGTGAGTGATTTGCTGTGCAAGGTCACCCCCCCCCCTTGTAGTACGAAGATGATGGCAATGCCCGTGTTATCGTGTTGTTGCTTCTATTATGATGCACAAAATGCCCGTAGGCCTGCCAATTGAAGCAGCCAGTCGACCTTTCGGCTTGACTTTCGAGCTTTCGAAGTTTAGCTTGAAGCGGAAGTTCTGTTGGAACACAGCCGGAAATTCGGCCGGTCAATCCACCACGCGCGGATATGCTTAGTGCTTGGCCTACCCTACTGGGCAGGCGGAGGAGGAGGAGCTATGGGCCTCTCACCCACTCGGACGTGGGGCGCAAGTCCAAGACCTGGTCCCCATCACGCCTCTCATCTCCACCCCGACGAGTTTGTCCAGAGTCAGGGTTGTACTTATCCAAAGAGGGGGAGTGGGTGGGGTGGGGTGGGGTGGGGGGGGCAAAGCCCTCAGGGGGGGGGGTGAATTCAGAGACCCACCCACCTAGATTTTGGGGGAAACCCAGGAACCCAAATCCCACTATCATGGGGGGGGGGTGTTGGGCACTGAACCACCCACCCTGACCCAAAGGCAAAACATGGAAAAAAAATTCCTTCCGGCGCCTTTGGTGGTTCAAACCCATCAAAATGACCCATTCCCACCGGGGGAGGGGGGGAGGTCTTTCCATACCCACCCACCCGAATTTCCCAAGTACCCCCTCAGCCCGCACCCCCACCCCAGTAACCGGCCAGGGTGGTTTGGTGGTTATGGCGTTATGCTTGCACACCAGTGGTCGTGGGATCAAACCTGGTGACAGTCAAAGATCATGGCCGGGGTGGCGCCTACCCGCTGACCGGCAGGGACCAGCACCAGGATGGATTTCCTTGCAATACACGGTCAGGGATAGTGCAGTCCTCTCTCAACTATGAACACTGCTTCGGCTCACTGGGAGCCGGGCAGAGTGTCGGATGTTGAGGGACAGCAGTTGGGGCGTAACCGATGGCGGTTGGGGGGGGAACCGTGACCACGAGCATTCTATTTTGTCAGTGTGACAGAGTGCTCCCCCCCCCCCCCCCCCCTTACAGACAGCCCTGAAGCTGTGTGGCTATGTTTCTCTTGTGGCTGCCCTGCCCTATGCTGCAAGTGCTGTTTCCACAGAGGAAGGTCCCCCCCCCCCCCCCCGGCCCCGAAACTCAAGACCAGACCCAAGTATTGTCAGAGATGCATTGTACGACACGTCAGGGCACCGGACAAGGCGTTAGGCACAGGGGCCGATCCTGGTCAGGACCCGACCCCCCCCCCCCCCTCTACAGACCCCAAAAGGGTTGGAGAGAACAATGGGTTTTGTGGGCGCCAGAGGCGCCGGATATTTTGTTTTAGGCATACGGCAGGGGGAAATTTTTTTGTTTGACCCTATGTGTCTGTACTCAAAATACTCAGAATTTTGTGGAGAATTCAAAAATGGCTGAAAAGCACAAAAAAGGATTTTGACCCCGACCCGGCCTCCGGGTCGGACCTTGGCTGATGGGAGCCTGAGTTGATGGGCAATTTTTTTTGAAAATTTTTTTGCCCCACTTGTGCATACTCAAAATGATCAGTGTGTCATGGGGATCATTTTGAGGTATGTATGTTGGGGTACCCACCGACCCCCCCCCCCCGCGGGGGGCCCAGCGGCTGACCGCCCGACCCGCCGACCCCCAAGGTTTGGGTCAACCAAGGGGGGGGGGAGGGGTCCCCCCCCCCTTGGGGTGGGGTGGGGGTGCCCCCCCCCCCACAGCCCCCCAAACTGTCGCACACCCCTCGGGGTCACACATTGGCTGGCGGCGGCCCCCGTGGCGTTGGGGCCCGACTTGTTGGGACCGTGTGACATGTCGGGATGCGTCGTAGAAGGCGTTGGGATACGTCATACGGCCGTAACATGTGTGACACATCCTGACGCCTTGTACGACCTCGGCGCGTCTTGACGTCATGCAACCCGACACATCGTGACACATTGAACGACTGCGATGCCTCCCGTATTTGTGGCAGAGAATGTCTACAGACCACGGGCTGCCATGTGCATGGGTAAACTCCTTTTTGGGAAGGGGGCCTTTGGCACTTTGTGTCTACAACATGCCGACGGTGTCTACGATTGGCAGACCGCGTCTACTTGTGGCGGACAGTGTCTACACACCATAGATCACAAATCCTATGGTTCACGGGTAAACGGAGTGGCATCCGGTGTAAAATGTGCACATTCTTGTAGATTAGGGGCCTTTGGCCGACAAGGGGCGCTGCACGGCCAACCGGAAGGGCCTTTGGCCCCCAAGAGGGCGGCGGGGGGCTATGATGGTGGGCATATACGATACACGTGTACATGTACCTATCGTGTGCAATCGATGTGTCGGGACGTGCCGGGAGGGGTCGCACAACCGGGGCATCGGTACACATTGGGTGTACACTTTACGTACGTGCATATATGTATGCTATATGTGAACTCTGCCCCCCCCCCCCCCCCCCCGGGGTGGGCGTGCAGTGCCCCACTATGCACATTCTACAGTGGATGCCACTCCGTTTACCCGTGCACTCCACCCGTGTACCCGCCAACCATAGGAATTGCGGTCCGTGGACACTGTCTGCCCCAAGTAGACGAGGTGTGCTAATTGTAGACAGTCTCGGCATGTACACGCGAAGTTCCAATATTTGGGAAGGGGGCCAAAGGCCCCCTTCCCCCACTACGGTACGCTAACATTACTTACCCGTGCACAGGGGCATGGTGGTTGGTATGTAGACATTGTCTGCCGCAAGAAGACACTGTGTGCATTTTGTAAACACGAAGAACCAATATTGGGGGCAGGCCACTATCGGCGTCTACCCGTGCACAATTCAGTGAGGTGCCAAAGGCGCTGATATGGGTTCTGGCCCCAGGGTCCGAAGGGGGATGGGCAGAGTATATAAGTACCCACAATGCGAAACTAATGTGTCCGGACGCGTTGAGAGGTGTCATACACCCGGCGTATCGGGACATGTGTGGTGTACATTATAGGTTCATGTATATCTCTCTCGGTGAGATCGGCAATTCTGCCAACACAGAGTGTTTGTTGGGGTTGCTGACATTGTTGCCTCGTTTGTGCTGATTGAGTGTCCCGTAGGGGTGGGGCGTTGTGGGCTATCTTCAGAAACCCCTTGAAGAGGGCCATTTACAACACCTCAAGTCTGCATGCTAAACGCATGACATGATGGAGAACTTCGTCCGTTTTGGATGATGCATGCTCTGCTTTCTGCCTTGTTTTGTCGACAGTCACTTGCCATGGTTGCACATCAATTTTCCCAGCTTGCTGTGGCCTCCATTGATGCAGCACTGAAGCCTTTGGTTCAAAAAAAAAATCTGGAGGTCATGACTGGGTCAGGGTGACCCGGGAGCGGCGTGACAGGACACCAAAGGCCTCCCATGTCCGGTCTGAACAGCCTTCTTGCAAGCACTCTGAGCACCAAATCCTGCCCAAAAGTGAGGTCACCACTTTTCATGCTAACTTTTTGGATCGAAAACAGTACCCAAGCAAAGCTGCACAACACGAATTCCTAGCAACCTGCCTGGACGTGGACCTCGAGAAAAATGTGCAGCATGCACTACACCAGAAGTACACCAGAAAGAGGGGTCACTTGACTACGTATTTTGCCCCAACGGGGTCCCTGCCCTTGAGACAATGACAAATATTTGGAATAGACATTGATGAAATATGCAGTGCATGTTTGCGTGCATTGCTCATCTTGGTGCCCAATTTCCTGCTGTTGTAAACATCCAAGGGGGCTGCCAATCGCTTCTTGAAATGGCCTTTTCCTGCAGATTTCAAAAAGTATACACCCCCCCCCTTTATGGGACGACATGTTTCCTCATTGGAGCAAAACTTGCAAAAAAGCCCAAAAAGTGCCAATTTGCTCCGTGTTGGCGAGCTGTGGCAGTCTCTGAAAGATGCATACATGTATACAGCGATTACATGCTTTGTGCCCCTCCCCCCCCTGTGATTGGGTGGAATTTGCGGGGCAAATAGGGACCACCACCCTTATTTTGAAGGTGGGGAACTGAGAACATGTTTTGGAAGGTTTTTGGGTGGACGGGGCTGCATATCAAAGGCATGAAGTGGTATGAAGGGCTAAAACTAGGGTATGACATCACTTGGGAGGATCCTAACAAGAGCACCAAAAATAGGGAAATTAGAATTAAAACCCCCAAAATAGTGTCCCCTACCCTTGGTACACCATAGCAATGATGAAGGGTTAGTCCTCATTTCGAACATATGGGGGTAAATAGGGGTAGTGTGTACTATTTTTAGGGCAACAATCGCCATTTCTAGTACTCAAGTTACGATCCTAGGAGCAATGATGTCATACCCCATTTTCAGCCATTCCTAGGTCTTGTTGGGCCTGATACCCACCTCCAACTCTCCAAACCATCCCAAAGTATGTTTTTTTTTTCAACCCCCCACCCCAACAATAAGGGGGAGGTGGGTAAACCTCCCCCAAAGCCCACCCGGGAATGGGGATTGGGGGGGGGGGTAAAGCATACAGTTGCCATGTATACATACGTACACACGTATGTGTACATATATACAAGAACCTACAATGTGCAGCTGATGTGTCCCGACGCGTTGGACAAGGCGCCAGGGCCCGATGCGTCGGGATGGTACGACATGTCGGAACGTGTCAGGCCCCGACGCGTCGTAAAAATCCCTCTCTGACATATGTGCAGAGCCCCCCCCCCCCCTCCTTTTTTTTCTAAAGTTTGTTTGCCTTCCCCTCTCTGAGGTCACTAGCACGTCAATGCCTTTGCTCACGGTGCTCGCTGCAGAGGTGATGGCATCAGCCATCTTCCACAAGCATGCCAAGGCCTTCACCGGAGGGGCATATGACCCAGATCACTCTGGGGCTGAGTGGTGGCTGCAGGGCATACATTGCCGCAACACCCCAGGCATGCAATGGCACGTGGATGTTGACAGAAGGTGCCCATGTTCCTGTGCCTCATCCTGCCAATCCTCTTGAACCCCTCACTTGACCCTTTTTGGGGGGCAGTGCAGCCCTTTTAGGCTTTGTCCTCATCATGTCCCCGACGCATGCCAGTTTCTGGTTCTGAGGAAGATGGGGGGGCGGGAAACCAAACCCGCGGCTGTCCTTCATTGTGTGTATGCGGCTCCGGGATTCCGCCACCCCAAGACCACGTGATGTCATTCTCTGCGAATGCCTGCCCACAAACGCAGAGGGTCAGTCTTGTATGTTCCCCTGGAAACACGTCGGCGGTGCATGACATTTTATATCGCTTGAGCGAAGGGTCGCTGCGGTGCAGCGAGTGACTCATGCAGCGGAGCTGCACAGACCAGAGTAGAAAGGGACAAGCGGCCCTTGCCTTTGAATGCCTTTGAACGTCCAACGGCCGTGCGGATTGAGGGGAGACTCTGGAAACGGTCACCGACGGCCAAACCCAAGTAGATGCACTATCCTCTCACACGCCCACAGGGGCCCACGGTGTCCGGCCGCACCGACCCCGGGCCCGCCCCACTTTGGCTGGACCTTGCCACAGCGTGAGCGTGGAACGGGCAGGGGCAAGTACGGCAACACCGGCGACTCCGTTGTGGTGCAGGTCAAATCGCCTGGTGCATCCGATGTTGACGACTGTCACTTACTTCAGCCCTGGCGAACCGACCGTAGTGTTGACCAAGGGGCTGGCGGCCTTGGACGAGGAAGACAGCCCGATGCTCGCCTACGTGGACTTTCCCGAGGTGTGGCTTCGTCACGCCTCAGACCGCAGCCCGTGGCGTGCGGGGCCAACTTCTACTGTCTCGCTTTTTGCTTTGCACCTGTTTATTGTGTCTTTGTGCACTTCTCTGTCCAAGACGTGCCGCTGGCCTCCTCCATATGCCACACATGATCAGAAGGAGCGGGATCCTACTGATTGGGGCACAGGGATGCGGTTGGTGGCAACTGAGTTCCAAGTGCAACAGCAGCAGATGTACTCAGGGGCGCAGGGTACGGGGCTGATTTCCATCGACAATCAGTTCCTCTGCCGGGCACCCTTGGCCCGTCTGCTCTGTCCCGCAGGTGGGCAAACATGTGGCATTCGATGGAAGCCTGCTCGGCGGCGACTTGGGGACGGGGCGACCTCCTGCCGTGGCCCTGTGGGTGAATGTCTGGATCAACCACAAACCCGCAACCATGGAGCCTTTTCCGCAGGTCTTTCCCCAGACCCGAGAGGTGTACTCTCGGCTGATGCCTGTCACCTGATTTTCTGCAGTTTAAGAACATTGAAGCTTTTGAGGTCTGCATATTTCCTGATGCCAAAAGTGTTGTTTTCCAGATGTTGAGTCTCGTTACCTTTTTGCCTTCTTTTAAATTTTTTCCTCCGCGTTCCATTTCTGCCACAGATAAACCTAGGGCTACCGACAACCTGTCGAAACGCAGGTGAAGTTTGGGGGAAGGTCTGGACAGTCCTGAAATCCGGGCTGACAACAGCCCAAAGACTTACTTTTTTCCCGTCATTGAGGGCACCGGCCCTTCCGGCCCCTCTACAATGCAGAGCAGGGCATGTCTGCAAACAACCCAGGCGAACAACAAAGCCACGGACCCATGCTAAACCGCAGAAAATGCACTGACCTGTGTTCCAGCAAAACAAAAAGAGATGCCCAACAGTTGTGAATGGGACCATTTACAAAACAAAAACCCAGCGGTGAAAAGGTGCTTTTGAAGGTGATGAAAAGTAGTGATGTTATTGTCGAACAGTGGCATGAAAGAAAAAAAATTTCCTGAGCTGTCCTGAACGATCCTGAGCGTAGTGAATGATTCTCATGACATGTGGTCTTCAACAAGATCCTGTTTTCCGTCCTCCTCCTCCTCACCCGACGACAACAACGCCGACCATCCTCCTCCTCTTCATCCTCCTCCTCGTTCTCATCCTCCTCCCTTCTCCTCAGGAAATTCTGAGGCCAGAAGGACTTGTGGACGAGGTAGTGGCATACACCAAGTGCCACCACCAATACATAATCATCAACCATCAGGAACCTGCAGCAACCATGTGGGAACTCCGTGTCTGACAAGAATTGCATTTGCATGCGAAATGTGCTAAACAAGAAACAACAGCAGAGCCATGCATGGCCTTGGGACTATGGGGCCACTTTTGGGCAGCCAAGATTGACTAGGATAAGGTCAAGAAGGGCCTGGCCCACTACGTAGGGGCTGCCGTGGGGTCATCTTGGGGTTGCAAACCTCACATGAAAGGACGCCGTGTGCACATGCAAATGTGCGTTTCACTATCGGTGGCACAGCACATGAAACTACACGCAACACCAGGAATGGGAAATTGCAGCATTCGGCAAGTCACTTTTTCCACTCGAAGGATTTCACAACCACCATCTGATCTTGTTAACAAAATATCAAGGTGATCGAACACCACAAGGCTGATGGTGGCTTCTGCAGCACTTGAGACCGGGTACCTCTGAGGTCTGTTCATCACAATGCACTCCTTGGCAAGTTGTAGGCTTGTGTGTGGACCGTGTAGGATTGTGTGTGTCGGGAGTATGACTCTGGACAGTAAAAGCACAGAAAAACAAATGTGATGTGGAAGATTTACCGGATATTGTGAAAACAAAAACAGGGTTTTCCCCATCCCTGACACAGGGGCAACACACAGCAGTGTGCTGCGGTGCGCTGGCAGGGTGTGGTACCCCCCGCCCCTGCCTCGCTGTGGGGTGAGCTGTGGGAAGCTCAGTTGAGGCCTGTCCCATAAACGCTCTGTCTACCGTGTGAACTGTTTTGTGTTGATTGAGGGCGTGTCAAACAGTGTGCGATGACAAGTGCAGTCCTATCACTAGGGCTGATGAGCAGGGACAGAAGGGAATGCAGCATGCCACCAACTGATCCCCCCAGCTGCGAATCTTATGTTCCAGTGGGTCAAGTGGCTCGAGGGCTAGTGACCCTGTTATGAAGCATCTGGTCTGGAGCCAAGCCAGCGCTCAAACCCTAAAGCGCATGGGCGCAAACATGTGGGGGCCCGTGGGATCAGGTTCATACCTCTGCAGCAGCCGGGCGCTTTGGCTGGGGGCATCAAATGTAGGCGCAAGGGCATCCACCTTGTGGCACCGCTTGCCCCCCAGAACTTGCCAAGAGGTTAAGGTCGATCTGTTTGAACTTCCAGCGGTCTGCTTATGGTGGGGCGGTGAAGTAACTGCATTTGCTCGAGGCCATGCCTGGATTTGCACTGTTGCCTGCAGGCGCTGGTGGACCGAATGTCTCAGCACTTGGATCCCGTTCGCTTTGACGAGTGCTCACATATGCCCAGTCCTCTGCAGGTCTTTTGTTGTGGCAGGTGGCTGTATGCTGCCATCTGTTCATAGATCTATGTGTCTTTGTGTCCATGAATCTTGGGGCTAGAAGTTGTGGCTGTAGCATTGAGGCATGGCAGCACCACTGAGCCATGGTGGCATTGTGTGTTCCACATCATTGTGGCCATGTTTCTCTGCCTTTCACACATGGCTGCACCCAGAAGGCCCACAGGTCTGTACGAAGCCAGTGAATCTGCTTTTTATCAGAGCCTTTCTATTCATCATGGTGACTTTCGTTTCCATGCAGGCATCTGCAGCTCTGATGCTCAAAGCCTCAGCTCTACCATGTTCCCCCCATTCCCACTTTTTCTGGGAAGCTCTGGGCGGAGGGCTTTGGTAAAGATGGTCGGTATTGAAATTCTGTCCACACTGTATTCGTTCTAGAGGCCCAAGCTGACGGGAAACGTGCGTGTACTGGCTGTACCAGGGCGGGCGGTGGGGGGCTGGGGTTGCTACGCGACCCCCCCCCCCTTTTGGGCTGAAGGCCCCGTCAGGGCAGTAGGGGCTTGGCAAGCGGGGTCTGGCTGGCGGCCGGGTGTGTGTGCCATAAAGGCCGAACGAGTTGCACGACATGTTCGCTTTTTGAGGAGGGAATCCTCCACTCGTGGATAGTGGGTTGGGTGCCCACCCGTTGGGCTGAGGGTGAAGAGGGTGGGAGGAAAAAACTGCGAGATGTGGGCAGCCTGCTTGGCTACCCCTCACAGTCGAGGAAAATTAATTTCACTCGGTGAGAGCAGGACAGTCCTCTTGCTACTCACAAGTGCTGCCTCTGCACCTTGGCATCCATCCCATGTCGGCGCCGCCAGCCTCCGCACAATGTGTTGCCCAAGACTACAGAGTTTGGAGGGTGCTCACCACCACTGATAGGGGAATTTCGGATCACCAAGTGTCACCCGTCAGTGGTGCGTAGCATGTACCGGCTTTATGCCAACTGTTTCCCCGCCGGTCGGGGGGGCGGGGTTACCCCAACATATATACCTTAAAATGATTGTCCCGGGGTGGGGGAGAGCATGATACTTGATATACGGCTCCACAGCACAGCTCAGCAATACGGCAAGGTTGACGCAGCCATGTTATTTCTCCCCAGTACAGCAGAGGATCTGTGGCCATTTCATTTCTCCCCGAGGCAGCAAGGCTTACGTAGACATTTCATTTGACCGAAACAGCAGGGTTGATGCAGCCATTTTACTCTCCTGCGGACCACCCAAAAATTTTTGAGCAGTGCCTCAATCAGACACAGGGCTACCATGCTCTGTAATGGGACATGGCACACCGATAAAGCGGCCAGCCCGCATGCTGTATCAGGATGCGGATGACTCCCTTTCATGTCTTCGCCGGCTATGTTTTTCACCTTTGTGACCCGCCCCCTTTCCTACATAGAAACACAGCTACAAAGATTTCACCATGGGACTTGGCGCAGAAGTCGCACATCACTGAAATGCAGTGTGGCATATGGCTACGTCTGCCATGCAATATCAGGGCCAGCCCTATTCCAAGAATCAGGCTGGGAATTCGCCATGTCTCCCCAGCTGTATCAGGGCCCCACTAAAAAGAGAGCTACCTACTGGATATTTATCTCCACCTTGCAGGGGCCTGCCAAGACGGGGAAAGATAGAAATAGGATACGGCCACCAAGGCGAAAAAGGTTTGTGTGGTCAGACCCAAACGTTGGTGCCGCATGCGCCGGAAATTTTCTTTTGCTGCTTTGAAAGTTGGAGGGGAGGGAGACCACCTCCTTTTGTCTTCTGTTCTTCAAATGTGACGGGAAGTTTAGACATGGGGGATGGGGGGCGCTAAACTGTCCCTGGGTGGTATCTATGAAGCATCAACATGATGTGGGCCTATTGAACGTACACAACAGACTACAGCAAGCAGGCCACTACAGCAACACAGCCATGTCATGCAATGGGGGCAAGGGGGTCCATGGGGGGATGTGGTCAGCCAGGATGTACAGCTCACGGGTGGACGACCTCCTCGGTTTCCATATGCAACTCCTCCTCCCTATGATACAACAGGGGTTACGCAACAATTTCATTGCCCCCCACTACAGCAGGGGTGATGTAGCTGGGTAGGTGTGCTTTCAATTTGCATCATGCAACAATAGGGGAATCTGCAAGCACCATGGGTTTTCTGGAACACTGACCCACAGAACAACAAATTCCATCTCTGACAGGTCGCTGATGAATTGTGGTGTGGTGTGGTGTGGTGTTGTGTTGTGTGGTGTGGTGTGGTGTGGTGTGGTGTGGTGTGGTGTGGTGTGGTGTGGTGTGGTATGGTGTGGTGTGGTGTGGTGTGGTGTGGTGTGGTGTGGTGTGGTGTGGTGTGGTGTGGTGCGGTGTGGTGTGGTGTGGTGTGGTGCGGTGTGGTGCGGTGGGGTAGTCTCCGACCTTTGTGCAAAACAGGTGGAACGGCTGTACTCCGCTGGTGCAGCAGGCCCCACTTTCGGCCCAACCCAGGTCCAAGTCACATGGTGCTGTCCACAACTGACATGGGCTGCACAACGCAGGAACCCGCCCTCTCGACACCCACGGGCCGATGAGAAGAACTCACAAGACAGGCATAGAGGCTGCCAGTCGCATCACGGCGAACCCCTGGGAACACATCCGCAAGAACACACCTGTACACCCCAACAGGGATGCACCGGTCCCAAATCCCCCGGAGCCACGGCAAGAAAGCCCACCCGCCGCGCCCGGGGGTATCAGACCACCAGCTGTTCCCAAGGATGCTTCAGAGCAGGGGACGGCGGGCTGGAGGGTTGGCCCTCTTCTTGTGAATGGCGCAGGGACACAACATCAACACATTACAAAACAGCTTTTCTTCGTTTCTGGTCCACCAGTGCGAGTCCCAAGTGTCGTAAAGAGACCTGCATTCCTTTCACGGCGATGGGATGGCACATAGGCTTGTTGTCCCCTCTCACCCAACCCCCCTTCTGTTGTGTTTCAGGTGCCTGAGTTCTACCCATGGCAGCACTTTTGGTGCGAAGTGCAGACTGCCACGGAGCGTCTGCACATGCGCCTTCAGTTGCCACTGGACTGCATGCGGGATTGCATGTGCCGGTCCATGCAAACCACCGGGGGCTCCGTCTCCTCCTTTACTATGCCGTTGCGGTCGAAACACGCCGTGTTCTCTTCCATCCTCACAGAAATTGCTTCAAACAAGAGACAGCGGCTTGGCCATACCACTGCTTGACCAGCCCATACCATTGCAAACACGACGTCATGTCATATGCGGCCGTGGGCAGTGCCGCCCATTTGTCAGCACAGTGGTGTTCTTTGCCTTTCTTTTCAGACCCGAGCTTTTGCAATTCCATCATGTATCTTCAATAGCAATGGAGGGGGTGCTGCTGTGGCTTGACACGATTTGTGCACCAGGAATGGGCCATCTTATATATACTATTCGCCTTCACGTTCTTCTGGTAGTACCCAGCTCTTACCTTTGAAGCCCCGAGAATATGGTGCAGGCTTTGGGCTGAAAAGTGTTGCACGCCAGTCATGGGAGTCCATTTTGAAGCTGACCCACGGGCTTCATTTGGGATACGCAGAAACAGGACCCGGGACCCCCAACATTGGTTGGCATGGGCATTGACATGAGTTCCATGTACAAGACCAAAGTTGAATGCGACCTTCGTCTGGATCGGTGCATAGTCATGAGTTGCTTGCAACACTGTCACCCCCAGAGGGCCTTAGGCCAGGCTTGTGTCATCATTTGGTGACAGTGGCAGTACATGCAGACCTGTGGGGGGTGGTGCACAACAGCCCAAAGTGGCCCTTTTACGGGGCCCATGGGCACTACCAGAGAGGTCTAATGGACAACATAAGCCTCCCCATTGTCTCATTGCCACCAACTGATGATCCAAGAGGCTGCCATGGAAATTCACCCCAAAATGCGATTTTCAGCCACCCATGCCT
The DNA here is from genome assembly GCA_964036045.1 of Eutreptiella sp. 'Long Island Sound 2002'. Taxonomy (NCBI): domain Eukaryota; phylum Euglenozoa; class Euglenophyceae; order Eutreptiales; family Eutreptiaceae; genus Eutreptiella; species Eutreptiella sp. 'Long Island Sound 2002'. The sequence continues at coordinate 15,039,608 of OZ038383.1, forward strand.
GCCGGAAAAAGGCTGAGTCCTCACTGGTGGGGGCCCAGGGGAAGGCCAATCAGGGGTGGCTAAAGACAGGATCCGGGACCCACGCCATTGGTCAGGGGGTGCATAGGATGTGCACAGAAGGATAAAGTCGAATGTAACTTAGGTGTGGACCACATGCGGGAGTCTTTTGTTGGACAACATGAAGAATTTACAAGGGACCCAACGGTGCGGTGTCACCAAACGAGGGAATTCCAGGCTCTCCTTCGCCTCATTATTCTTGCCGTCATTTACGGAGCCCCTGTCTCCTGTCTCCAAGTACCCCTGATCAGCCCTCCTATGAGCCCCGAGCAGTGAGGACTTGACCACTTTCAGGACAGCTTTAGAATTGGAATTGGAATTTCGGGGCAGTCTTCGGCCACGCTTGGGTCATAACAACAACGTGTCATGCAACATGCGGGCCATGCATTGTGATGGATCGAGGGTACCTGATGGCGGCTACTGTGGACGCTTCCTCCGACCGATCCCATCACCCTTGGAGCACGTGTGGTTAAGGAGGTTGGAGCAAAAGCCCATCCCTTTGGTCCCACGCCGCAGTGGACACCCTGCGGGGTCATGGAAGTAGGGGCAGCACTCTCGATTACTGTTTACCATAGCTGTGCCCTCAAAAGACAGAGTGCCCAAGTTGAATGATTTAATGTGGGTCTGGGTCAAGACTCTGCGCTGGGATGGGTACAGTAGGGCAGGGTAGGACTGCACAACAAAAGTGAAGTTCCCAATAGAAACAGATATTTGGGGTGCGGTGACATAAACAGCGACTGTAACCTGTCCCACTACCTCACAGTTGATGATTTTATTTGTGCATGCCCCAGATGGGCATGAACTGCATCATGCATGCCTGCACGGCCTTGTGGTCACATCGTCCCATGTGCGGGCACCAGCAAATGGCAGTGTGTCCAAGTTGAATGATGCGCTGTGGGTCTGGGTTGATCAGGGCAGGGCAGGTGTGGGCGGGGCAGGGGAGGACAGGGCTATCAACAATCAATTTTTGCCTATCATGGTGCAAAATGCCTGGCCACGACCCTTTATGAGGTCAACGGACACCCGGTGGTAGGTCTAATGAATGCTAAGCGGCTCCCCATGCCAGCGCTCCGAACACCGCAACGTGCAGCTTTGCACACTCTGCCTCCTGCCTCCTCTGTGGGAGTAGCCTGGAGATGGCCCAACACCCCTGGGAGTGCCTAGTACAGTCCCCATGAATGGCCACCGGCCTGTCAACGCCTCCACAAATGGCTGATCACTTGTGTGGAGCCCCAGGCGTCCCAAGTGCAGGGCCAGTTTTGAAACCCATGGGTTGATATGTGCTTGTAGTGTCACATAATGACTCTTTTTTGTTCGGGAGGGGGATTCTTTTGTTGGACAAAATAAAGATTTTGGAGGAGTGAAATTTTAATCCTTTGTGCTGTGGTACATGAATAGATTAACAAAGTGAGTTATGTTGTGTCCTCATACGTACAGGCCTGCCTGGTTGTGATCTCAGACACTGTGTGCAGTGATTGTAGAAAAAAAGAACCTAATGCCCTTATTGCTGGCAATTATTTTCAGCCACATCCTGGCAATTCATTTCACCCACATCCTGGTACTGGTCTTGGAAATGTGTAAATGTGACCGGTCCTGTTGGCAGAGGACTTCCAGAGGGTCCGAATTTCAGGGATACTATTTGCGAGGGCTACCACAGAGTGTTGCACGTCTGACCAACCCCTTTGGGCCTATGCCCATCTCCGAAGCGTCGGAGTGGGTCCCTATTGAAGTGGGCTTGGAGTACCATGGAAAGGCAACAGAGATGAAAAGCGGAATGGATAGTCATCATGATAGAGAGATCAGTTGCGAAGGGCGGGTACTCTGCCGGGTAGGGTTTGGAACATAGTCTATGAGACCTGCTATGATAAGAATGGGTAGCTCACTCCTCAATGATTGCCCTCCCTTAGTCGTGCCGTACTTATTTGTAGCCTGAGGGGTGGATACACGTGTTGCTCTGCTTGTCGTTTGACATGCACGCACATGTGTGTATGTGCTTCTGCAACCGACGGGCGTGAAATTCGGTTGGTCGGGAGACGAACGTAATGGTGGACGTAATGGTGATACCTGCCCACCATGTTCAGATTGTAGTGCACCAAGCATTTGCACGGCTCTGCCACCAGATATGGGCACAGCCCTTCGTGGCTCAAAGTAAAATCCCGCCATTTCATATTCTTATTATTCTTGAAGAGTGCGTTTATGTTTGTTATGCACTCAAGCCCGTTTTATTTTACAAGCATGATTTTGATGAAATGTTCGGACAGATGGTTTACAATATCACTGCTACCGGAACATTTGTTGAATCACCAAATCACACAGACGATCCAGCATGACATCTCGGTCATTACCCACGCTTAGGGCTTCTCCTTTGAACACCCACCTACACCTCTTCTCTACACCTCTTCTATCTCCTAGCTCCTTCTTTGATGTCTCTTTTTGTGAGGTTTGGTTTTACTCATATCCGTGTTGTAAGTGTGGGAGCAGGCAATGGTCACCCTTTCTAACAATTCACAGGCATGTGGTATCAAACACTCCCTTTCCTCACTACATTGGGGGCGTCAGTGTGTATAGCCAAGGCCAAGAGATGCCAGATGCGTGTTCGAGGATCAATTTCTCATTTCACCACATGTTTTGCCGGACGTTTTTTTCAAAAATGTCGTGTCAAAAATTGCTCAAGAAAGGAGATGGAGGTATGTTTCTGGAAAAAGATGATGTTTCGGTACTTTGAAGATTATGATGTATCCATTGAAATGAGGAAATATTCAAATACCATCTAGAGTAGCCTTTGGCCGGATCCGGCTAAAGTATGTATCGTGCTAAAATGGAAGTATTATGTTCCTAGGTTCAATACCAGTACAAGATTATGGGGAAGTTGGGTAGTAAAGGGTTTAAGGATTGTTCATGAACGTACATGTCGAGGTGCATGGCGAAAAGTTATGATTTCAATCATCCTCATTGGTCCTAGCGAGAAAAACACATATGAAGAACACCGACCAATTGTTTTGCCGGATCGATGAAACAGAGATGCGTAATAAACATACAAATTTAGAGGACCGTTGGTTCCTCTTCTTACCACATGCAAAATGCATTATGTGGTGGTGCCTTCGCCATTGACACAACAAGGGTAATACATGGCCGCATTCTGGATAGATGGTTTTCAGACCTTTTGGTATGCTTGATTTTTGGCGTCGTGAAACATGCCTTTGGATCAGTACAACATGACACTCTGACGTCCATATTGCAGATGTTGCAATTCCCTTCCGATCTCATAGACATGCTGGTGAGTGCAAGAATGAATTGGAGCCACATTACATATGGGTGGCTCTAATGGTATTGCCAAGGCAATAGCCAAATTTGGAGCAAGGATCGCCTAAGGGTGATATGGCCGTCCACTGCGTCAGAGGCTGGTCAAGGGACAGATCTCCGACTCAGCCTCTGCGTTCCACCTCTCGCATACTCCTTTGCGCCGTGGGTGAAAGAACACTAGCCCCGGGAGACCATCCAGCCACGTCACGCCTCACGACACCTTTGTTCTACAAGCCATCCTCACGATCCTAGTGGAGTACCATAGGGAATCTTCCCATCGATGTGTTCCGACTTCCGTTGTGGTGATCCCCCCGGTATCCCGATCCGGTTGGCTTCCAAGCATGAAGGGTGAGCTGGGGTTGTGGCATTGCTATGTTGTGCTCTACCTCACCGCTTGTTTGGACTAACGGCACTTATTTCATTGATCTATGCGGAACGTGGCATGGCAGAGGGAGCAAAGCAAGGACAACATATGTTCATTCCGTCCAATTGATTGCCCACGTGGAAGTTTTTTGCCAAGACATGCGGTAGTCTCGAAACAGGACCACATATGGTACCGCTGGTGGTTCGAGGATGGCTTTGAACACCCACATAATAAGCTCTGACTATGGTACAAATGACCGACTTTGATCAATGCTGATGCACGTAACAAATCGAAGATGTTCTGGGTATCCGTATGCTACTTCTCAATACCTCACTCTAGCATACATGCCCTCCGCGTGTAATGATACCGGCGTATCTAAAAAAGCAACGACAGCACTCCAACTAGCGTGGGAGGCCATTCACCTTGCACATCCAACATATACCGAAACAAAGTTGGAGACAAATCTGGCGATGCTAGGTACAAATAGGGAAGAGACATGTTGACGGTGAAATTGTTCGAGATATGAAACAAATGTGGTGGAGATGGCATCATCTCTCCAAGGTGTCGACTCACAGAATTCGGAAGTGTGAGAGCATGGGTGATTAAGCCGCATGGATTTCGAGGTACACAGAATTTTGGATGGATCGGTAACAATGGCACACTATCCATGTGTTGAATCTTATACCATGTGGTGACTAGTGATCCCAAAAGGTGGACAAGCATAATTGCTACGGCTCCGTGAGCTGTAGCGATGCATGCGCACCGAGTTGTCACTTCCCCAGTGACAGAGAAATGGAACACTTCATGTGGGAAACATACACTTTGTGTGGTGTACTTAGTAATCAATAAGCTTCGAGCTCTCACCACCACACCCCATGGTGTAGGGATACATCGATGCTAGGTGTGGTTCAGCGATTCCCCAGGGAGGGCCCGACGGATCCTTGCACAGGTGGTCCACCCTTCCTGCACACACACCCACACATAGTATGGTGGTGTCTCCCCCTCACGAGCGCTCCAGTGAGGTGTGGTGGCTGTCGATGGTCCGTTTGGCCTTGGAACTGTGAGGTCGTTCAGCCTTGTGGTCGGGCAGGGAAGGACGCCCAGACCTGGGGGCCTGCTCTTGTATGGAGCCCTCTCCCAACCCAACCCCTCCCACGAACCCCCGCCCCCAAAAAAAAAGCAGTACCCAGGTATGGGGGGGGGGGGGGGGGGGCTGAGGGGTGAAAATTGAGAACTTGATGGGGGGAGGATTTTTGTCTCCCAAAAGGATGATTTTACGGGGGTGAAACATCCGATATCACACATTTGGGATTGGTCATAGGATATAGGGCGCCCGCACCCGCGCTTGATCTGGCCACCCTCTTCGAGGTGATTTTGGGTTTAACCGTTTCATGCCCCCATCCCATTTCACTGCATTTGAACCCCCCCCCCTCTACGTGACAACCCTCCCCTGTAAGCAATCTGAGATGGAACCCCCCCCCCCAGCCTAAAGCAGGTTGGGGCTGCCTTAGAATCTGTCCGACAACAACTGCAACAACGGCCCACGATTGCCACATTTTTCAGAAAAGCTCACCCACGCATGCACAAAAGGGCTGAGCAAGGTTTTTTTTTTGCCATGACATTGCACAAAATTTTTTTTCTAATGCTGGGTGTGGACCAGTTGTGGGTGTTCTTAGTGACGTGGGTGGAAAATGTCAGGGGCCAGAAAACAATTCTGAGGTTATGAGTTTCTGCAAGGACTGGGGAGGGACATTATAACACACAACTCCGCCACTCCTATTTCAAGGGGGTGCCACCCCCCCCACACACACACCTCACCCGCCTGGGGCAACCCAAAACTACTTCCATGATTTTACCCCTGTTTTCTGCACCAAAATTGTTCCTACACTGCTTTTGCAGCTTTCAGGCCATGTGAGGGGCTAGGCTGCAAAATATGCCCGCCCGCCCAAATTTTCTGGCTTGGAAATGTACCAGAAAGGGCAATGCATCAATCAACTAGACCAACCAATGCTGACATGCAGGCATTAATGCTGCAGCTCGTAGAAAATGCGCACGAGGCAATACCACCCATCCCACGCTGAGTGTGGAGCGGCAGTACCTTTAAACATGCCATGAGTTCATAGGCGGTAGGTAAAACAGTACGCATTCAGGGGGCACTGAGTGTTCCCAGTACAATCTACAATGTGCACCTAGCATCGCTTCGCCATGGCCTGCTTGATAGTGCTGACATCACAATTTTTGCCATGAAGCTACATGAGCAACTTGGGCCACAAAGGGAACAAAAGTTGAACTTCCCAAAAAAGGATGTCACTCTCTCTCTCTCTCTCTCTCTCTGTGTGTGTGTGTGTGTGTGTGTGTATGTGTGCGTGTGTATGTGGTTTTCTCCCATTTGGCTATTACAAGGGGAGGAGGGGGGGGGAGGGGGGTGACACACCATGGTTTCGACCCACGACCTTCTCGGGGGGAGGGCAAAACATCTTTTTGAAGCGCTTTCTTTCCATGTGCTGACCACTGAAATGAAACCAAAATCGTTTGAACCGACTTTAGTACACCTGCTCAGTGTGGTGGCCAGAATCAGTGTGCTGACTAGAATCAATTTGGAAACTCCTCCAGTTGAACAGGAGCGGGCCATTGCCTGTCACCCCTAGTTCTGGTCGCACCATGAATCAAGTACTCCGTTGCACAAAGTTCTGTTGGACCCCTAGAACCCTAACTGAGTCCTACGGCTGAGACTTGAGATCCTAGGTTCAAACCTTAGACTGCCCCCCCCCTTGAAAACAGTCCCTTTTGTCTCGCTGGACCAAAATGCATGAGAATAGAAATGGAAAGGTAGCTCCTGACCAAGGGTCCAAAGGGCAGCACGAATGGGTCTCAGGTGGCCCACAGTGACCTCCAGCATGACAAGCTCTGTTGTTCAAAGGGAGAAAAGCTTGGCAGTGCCACCACCAAAAGTTCACCGCCTGAGTTTCACATAGGGATGCACGGCTCAGAGTGCCTGATTCATGCCCCTTATTCCTTCATGGCAGCCACTCAGATTTGAGATTGCACCTTGAACGTTAATGCAATTACTGCCATGTCCTCATCCAGGAGAGGGAATCCTCACGTAGGGACCGTCTCCTACGGGATTACAAGGCGACCGGGGTGGCGCTGGAGGGGACTGAGGGGAAGAAAAGCACCTGCTCTGGCTCGCTTCATTCGTAGCCTCTGGCATTCCACCGATGCGCCTTTTGTACGTCTGGATTCTGCTGTATGTGGGCTTGGCCACGTTCCTGGGCCCTTTCATTGTGCTGTGGGCACTGCGTGAGCACGTAATGGGCCTGCGAGACCAACAACGGGAGGCACACAACGAATTGGCTGCGCTCAAGAAAGTTGTGGCCCTTCTCAAGCAGAGCGTATGTCACTAGTCCTGTGCCAAGCCTTGTGCGCTCGCAAAAGCCCCTTTGCTTTGAAGCAATGAACAACGGAACGTACACCTCCCTTACCCAGCCCATGCAGCACATGCTCCTTCACCATCTCATGACACACACCTCCCCACGGCAGACACGTGCTCGTCACCAAGATACTTCATATCCTGCAACATCCCCACACGAATGGTCCCCATCGACGTTACGATTTGCTGGGGGTCCTTTATGATCCAACATCAAAAATAGTCTCACGCACAGTGTCAAAGAACATCACACACCCCATCTTATTTCAACCTTTCATGCTTTGGCAACCGAACAAGATGCTGCCACAATCGCCACGAATGCTGCAGCTGACCTAGCGTTCTTCAGCAAGCGACCTCGGGCCTTCTGCACGACCCATTGATGCAGATTTGCTTCCTACTTCCGCGATTGGGCTGGTTCAAAAACAATCTAATGTTGGGAGAGAACTCGTGGGAACACGACCAGGAGATTCAAGGGTTGTCTGCTGGGCAAACACTCCCCTGTAGTCGAGTGAGTGTGCCTTTTGGGTTCAAACCATGCAGGTCTCCCTACCGTAGCCTTCTACGCAGTCCTGTAGTGCAACAAATGTCTTCGGAAAATGCGGCAAATTGTTTCGCAGTATCGTGCCAAGCGTGTGTGTGGGGTCGTTCAGGGAAGTGGTGGTTGTCCACCGCTTTCGCATTTTGGCAGTTTGTGCCTCCAATCCCCGCCGGGCCAGTGCTTCAGCTGTCGACCATCCCCCAGACCGTGCAGCTCAGAGGGTGCCCACCACCGCCGATGAGGAATGCCGTTCGCAGGGCCTTAGGGACTGGGTGGGCTGGTCGGGTGATGCAGGGCGTGGGGGCTGCGTTGAACGTGAACGCACACGTGGGCGCATTCAGTGCGCAAAGCGCATGGCAACCTCTGCCGCAGCCCCCCTGTCCATCATCCATCAGATCGATGATATAGTCGTCAAATCAGAGAAGGCGCTGGAGTTCAAGCAAAAGCAGGAAACCAGCAACGCCAAATTCTCTGAGAGGTTTGAGTGTTTGCGCCTGCACCAGTCCAGTCCCTGATTCTCTCCGGCTCCTGGCAGCCGAGGGGGTCTGCTGTCGCCTGTACACTGTGGGCTGAAGGCTGAGCGCTGGCGTACCAGCACGTGCCCGGGGCGCACCCCCAGGTACTACACGCGAACCGGGAAGTGCTGCGCGGGTACCCAGCCTCCCGGGCCAGTCAGATTTCGGGCCCAGGAAGATCAGGTGGTGCTTCTGTTGAGACGCCGGTGTCAAACGCTTCCCGCCCGCCTTTGCAGATGTTTCACACTGTTCCTGTTTCCTTCACACTTCTGGTACCCCGTGCGAACGGGAGTACGTCCCAATACGCGCGCGGTATGCTCCGGTATGTGTCGGGCCCCATCCGACATTTGGCGTTTGAGGGACAGCAACTGCGAGTTTGAATACCTCTGAGCCATCCGCCTCAAGTCCGATGGGAATGACCCAATTTGGGGGCCGCAACTCCATCAGCCTCAGGCCCCCGATGCGCCGCTGTTGGTCTCAGGCTGAATAAGTTCTTGCAGTGGCAGGAGCAGAAGGTCGGCGCCCGACCAAACGTGACTATGTACGACAGTATTCCATACAACAGGTCTGCCAAGTTGTGATGCACGTCAGTGCGGCGTCCTGCAGTTGCGCTTCCTGCTCCGTCCGTATCTTTGCTGCTCTCCGTCCTCGTTTGTCTGCCCATATTTCAGAGGGTTCCCTCGGGCCGTGGGTTTGCAATCGGGACCCCAGGAGTCGTTTCACACTTGAAAATTGAACAGCCCCCGTGGGGGAGGTGGGGTGGCGAAGGATTTGGGATCGGATTGGCTTGTGGCATGTCATAGTGTTCTCGCTGACTTCGCTGAGAATTGTACGCCAGAGGACGTGGAGATGAATGTCCGCTTCACCGACGATACCGTCACACCCACGGACAAGCTGCCGTCGGAGGAGTATTACGGGATGACAGAACGACAGGGCCACCGGACAAGAGCTGGAGTGCTGCGAGACGAAAGGGGGCCCGTTGGTGGCGATTTCAGGGCGGATCAACGCCTGGACCCCAAACTGTACAACAAATAACAAACGGTCCCCTGGAATCACCGCGACGAAGGGGCCGAGGAAGGGCATCGTTTGTTTTTCTGATGTCCAAAAATTTTTTTTGGGACCATCTTTGACCCCAACAAACGATGGCCCTGTCCCCGGAGGCCCTTTCTGTGACTGCCGTCTCGAAACGTTTTCACGGGCTCTGTAGCAGATTGGGTGCAATGCCGCCACGCACTCAGACTACCAAACCGCAGCAGTTTGCTAGCAAAGGCAGACCCCCGTTCGTGTTGGAGGCGTTCGGCCGGGTGTCGCCTGCAGCTGATGGGCCGTGGCTAAGGCATATGATCGGTTGTGATGGCATTGCACATGAGCATGGGTCCCACACCCCGGGGGTTGTGCTGCAGTGGCAATGGGTGCGACCTCGTGTGAGGCCTGCCACCAAATGGGGCGCAGTGAGGGGGTCGATGCAGAAAGGCTCCTTTCACACAGCAACTCTTGCCCTGCACTGCAAAAGGGCAGCGAGTGCCTGCGGCAGACTGCCCTGAGTGTTGTGTTCCGCGCCGGCCTTGAGCCTCAGAAATTTGGGATCCAACAGTGCGCACGCAGTGCACACAGACTTCCCCTTTGGCCGACTGCGCGGTGGTGACCGGACGGTCCCCGTGTTTTTTCGTCTGGAGTCACCAAATGCCCTGCGCCGCATCTCATTCCGATGTTCAGGAACTCGAAGTTGCTGCCGGCGGTGGCTTTCGGGCTGTGCTCGGGAAAGGGGGTGCCGGACTCCAAAGTGCAAGGCATTTTGGCGTCGTGGGGCAAGCACGTGGACTCGCTGACCATCTTCACCAAAGAGGGTGGAGCGCATCCCAACGAGGTAGGACCACCCCTGCCCCTGCGTTCGGGGGCGTGCACCACGGAGCCCGTGGTCACGCCAATGTGGATGCTCTTGCCGCTGCATACTGCCCCCAATGGCATCCACTCCCCTGCCGGCAGCGGCTTCACCTACGGCCTTTCCCATGACCACTATTCTGCGGGTGCTCTCCAAGATGTGGGACGGGACAAGGGATGTGTATCACGGAGCCTCCACAAAAGGACGCAGATGCAGTGACTAGACTTCGGAACAGAGGGCAGACAACCATTTTGGGGTTTCCTGTCATAACATGACCCACTACCCAGTCCACCATCGGAGCTGAAGCTCCGGAGGGCTCTGCAACATCGATGTGGGTCGAAGCGCGCAGCTTTAAGGGGGGGCGAGGCATGCGAGGGCCTGCGACAGGCAGCGGTGGGGACCTGTGTAACAGCTGCTGGGCGCTCGATAAACGATACGATCGGCTGATGCGGGAAACGTCAGGGTGGGTCCCCAAATCGCAGACCTCTGGCACGTCGCTTTGGAATGAATTTCAAGCCTCCAATGGATCCCTGCTGCCCTGTCACCATCGCCTCAAGTGGGACTGGGGTACATCTTGCTTGAGTCTCAGGTCATCCACACCTAGCCTTAGTCTAAGTACAGTCCACGTGTCCCTTCGGTTATCTTGGGTACATCTTGCTTGCATCTTAGGTCTGCTGCAAACCTGTCGTGAGTACATCCTGCCTCTGTCTTGGGTTATCCTACATACATCCTACTACCTTGGAGTTTTAGGTTATGTCAGAGCAGCAGTAGTGCATTCGGTCGATGCCCCGAGGTACCGAGTCCGATGCAGTGCCGCTGAACCTCCGCCCTTGCGGGTACCACAGGCCCTACGCCAGGCGTGAGCGAGCGGGGGACCTGCAGTTGCCACCGTGTCCCGCCTGGGGAGCGCGATGCCTGCGCCTTGCCCCTGTACCGCCCGATGGCGTACGATGAATGAACCAGACCACTGCCCTGTGGACATGTACGTGGCGCCGAGGGCAGCTGACGCACCACAGGCCCGTAGTGCTGTCGTTGGGGCCCAGAGAAATCGGCGACGCTCTCCACGTGGGCGCGAAAGCAATGAGGCAACCGAACACGGCATTTTCGCATTTTATTCGCATTCCCGCAGTTCTGCAGCATAGAGCCCCCCCCCCCCCCCGTGCCCGTAATCTCAGTTGCTGTCGCGGACATGCGCGTTCTCTTTGCACTGCCATTGCCTCGCCCCCCCCCCCCAGGGCCCTCACCTTCATTGCCCCCCCCCCCCCCCTTTTGCGTTTGCGTGCTCTGCATCTTCGCTGCGCAGGTGAAAGTCGAGGTGCCGGCGAGCGAGGGGGCCGTGCGCCCTGGGGCTGAGATGAGTGCAATATACCTACGGTCCCGAAGGCTGCTCTTCGAATTGAGCCCCGGCATGCGGTATGCGAATGCCTGTGGACGCAGAAACAGCGATCCCCATCCCTCATGAGCGCCCCCCCCCCCCTCCGCTGCCCTGGCCATTTCCGTCGATTTTATGAAATGGATTTTATGGAATTCGTGCCTCTGGTGCTGTAGCCGTCGAGTGCGCAACGGGTGGATGGGGGGGCGGAAGGGGTAAGGCACTGTGCAATGATGAGGGTCTGGCCTGGGTATTGTGGTGGTCAGGCAACCGACAAGGACAGCCTGGGTCCCCATCGCAAGCCCAAGCACAACGGCACCTCAAAGCAGCGGACAGCCCTGCGGGAAATCAGCGGCGCCGCGCACCAACACGGCAAATAAAGGACAGCCAACGCGGCACTAGTGGCGGGGTCTATTCGGACCAACAAATGTACCGGGTGTTCAGGGCCCCATAAGCCCATGACTGAACAGAACTTCGATGTGTGTGCGGCGGGGGGGGCGGGGGGGATGAGAATCCTGGACCCCTTTTGTGCACTGCCGCTCTCTGCCTGACAGGCACACGCTGCTTACTTGATTTCTGCAGGTGGTATTTCTTTTGCGAGGACAACACTTTCGTCATTCTGCATCGGTTGCAGGTGTGGGCCCTCCTGCACTAGGCCCGCGTCCCTCCGGTGCGGTTTGGTCGCCCGATCCCTCATCAGTAGCACTCGTGGTTGCATCTGAGGCCTGCTGGCGGTAGCAGGGGAGTGGACGCCACGGGGGCAGTATGTCGGAACGTGAGTAGTTGTGCCAGCGTACCCCATGAAAGGAAGGGACCGAGAGCGCAGTGAAGCTGCTGAGTGTGGGGCAAGAAGCAATGGGTGACCGTACCCCATGATCTTCCATGTGGACTACATGTTACAAAGGGCAGAGGGGCTACGGCGTAGCACGTCTCCCTGCTCTTGCTCATCCTCTGCGGTAGGGCATCAGGCATTCCACTGGACAAGAGCTGCTGCTGCTTATTATGGCACTGCATACACGCAGTACAAGCGAAAGGGAAAAGTCCAGGCAGGCCGGGCCCTCAATAGTTGTAGGGTTGGCTGCCCGGAAACGTCTTGATCCACCCACATGGTGGGTGAGGCGGACGGCCATGCCTCTCTGGTGGCCCATGGGGGGTGCTGGCAATGGCATGTTCGGCCCCTGTTGGTGCTGTGCATGGGCCCCCTGTTGTTCACTAGTTGTGGTCCAGCGCATTTGAGGTCCGCATCAGCCATAGGGTTTTGGAGGCGGGCCTGACAGCCACCGTCAGGAATTCCGACAGGCACCTCAGCATTGCCAGGTGCCCAAGGAGGGTACAGCAGGGAGGGTTGAACAGTGACGTTACTGCAAAGGAGGGGTGCTGTACAATGCAGAATGCAGTGATTTATAATCTTCAGTGTGCTGCCTGTGCTGTGCTATGCATAGGAGGGCCGGTATGCCTACGTTGCATCAGTACTCCACATCACACCAATGCAACCTTGCTTCAGTGGGGGGAAAACGGTCAGGACAGCCGACACAACCCCCCACCACCCCAGCAGAGAACAACAGAGGTGCTGGCAGTAGCTGCTTAGAAAAATGGTTGTTGAGATTTGAGCCCCTTCTCAGTGACAGAGTTGACAGAATCGGGCAGAAAGACCTTTTGGATGCGGTTTTTGAACGAATAGACAGACACCAACATGACTCAACTACGGAGTGAGAATGAACGCATCATAGACACCGGGATTTTGGTCAGAAAAAACAATGGTGGGGGGGGGGGTGCATTTGCTCCTTTCAACACTCTGCATATGCGCTGATGGAAAAACGTTGCATCGTGTTGGCTGTGCAGAAGTTAGCAAGCATTTGGTGCATTTCATCCGTGGACCACTCCTTTATCCACTGCTGGCGATTAAACCAGTAGACCTGCCCTGGTGGTCACAATTATGCGGGGCTAAAAGTAACATGCATTCAGTACATGAAGCAATGGGACAAAGCTTGTATACATGCCTACAGTTGAATTGCACATCAACGCTCGGTCCAGTCTTGAGCAAAGTGTTTGTAGCCCATTTTGAGCCTTTTTGTGCCCCATTTTGGGCTGTCTTGATGCACATATTGGAGCCCTCAACTGACCCCGGGGCCTCGAGCGTGGGCGCCAAGTTGGGAGGTGCTCTCCCAAATCCGCGCATATTTGGGCTCAAAATGGCGGTATTTCGGCCAAGCCAGCACTGAAACCCATTCAAATTGGCCAAATAAAGGAAAACGGGTGCATACACCTTGCTCCAAGCCGACTGCCCTGGCGCACTGTTTTTTGCCTGTCACAATTCTGACAGGCCTATTCGGGGGCGATTCCTGAATGGGCTGCCCAAATGCATTGGGGTGTGGGTGTGGTGTGCCTGGGATGATGTGGATGTGCCCATCGATTGTGCAGTAGTTGGGCGCATTTATGTGGGCGAAGAGATGGGGCTTCCATTTGGAGAAGTCTCGCTGAGGTTGCAGCCGTACCAGAGCTGGCAATGCGCATTCCAAGGGCACACGGCCCTGTGCAAACAGTTTTCACTGTGAACACTACAACGCGCACCCTCGCCGTGTGCAATCGATCGTTGTGTGGCGGCCCGTGCCTCACTGTGCAGGCCCTGCTTCAGTGGTTCGAAGCGTTCTACAACCCGTTGGCTGACCCGCTGTTCATTGGCTTCAAGGGAGACACGGCCGCAGATTTCGTGTTCAAAACCAGGTGCGAATTGTGGCTTGGATTTCAGGGGACCCATTTAGAGGACTTCTTGATACCTTGGGCCAGTGGATCCAAGGGCTTCGTGGAGAGAGACCAAAGAACCCTCTCTACATTCCCCTAATTGGGTACATTTGGGGGCCTGACATGTCTGTCTGCCTGCGGAGGCCACAGCAGTGCGAGTTAACGGCCCCACGAAGAAAATAGCTCCACCCGGACAACATCTACCCCACAGAATGCAACCGCACATTGCGATACCTTTCCACTTGGCTGCAGTAAGTGTCTGCACGGTGTGGCAATCCCCCCCCGCTCTTATGCAGAGTGACAGAGCAACACTGCTCAACTGCCAAATGAAAGTATGGGCAACACTGCTTTGGTCCCCTGCGCCGTGCAAAGCGCCGGAAAGGAGAGGGTGTGAGGGGGAGATGGGTGACTTACCGCACTCGGGGGGCGGGGGTCTATATCCCATGCCACAACCACACGCAGCCCAGAGGCACGTGTCCACAAAACACAACTAAGTGCGTTCAACGGGAAAGACCTACCGACTGAGGCCCGCTTCCCCCAGCGGTGCACCACCCGTGTGCACCACAGGCGCTATGACGTTGTATCCAACGAACCTTGTGAGCTGCGTGTTGCGCATCATATCACCGCGGAAGTTCGTAATGCCGTCATACCATAGGAATGAACGGTGCGCACCCTGGCACACCCTGGCACATCAATGTGGTCAGCCCGACCCATCGCTGTTGGACAGGAAGAGGGATGCAAGCCTTTGCTGGCGCTTTGTATGGGCTCCGTCACAGATCCCCGTCTCATGCTGCCACAGCTTTGAAGCCGATGCTGAATTCCCTGCCCCTTCGCTGCCTTTCCTTCACGGAGGCCCGGGCACTTTGATGAGCCATGCCCTTGCTCGTCGAATGCACCACCACTGGGAGGTGTGGCTGAAGGGTTGCATATGCACAGGAGAGTGTGAGGGTGGGGATTGGAGGGGCTGTACGAAGGCTGCCGGAAGGGGTGTAGATCCCCCACATCCATCGGAATGGCTGAAGGGGGTGGGTATGCTTTAGGATGTTGGTGAGGGTGGCACGGCGCATGAAGTGTGGGGGGTATGTCCATTGATTGTCCCATAGCCACCCCAATGCACTCCGACATTGCAGTGGTGTTGAGAGGGATGGGGGCTGTTTGACCGGATGTCGATCATTCAATCACGGACGCCGTGGTTCTGTGGAAGGAGAGACGTTCTGTCCGTGCAGGAGTCCATAGAAAGGAAGTGAGTCAGAGGGTTTGAGGCAACGGGGATTTGGAAGGGGGGTGTTCAACCCACTCCCACTGCCTCTTCGCGCCTACAAGCGACAAGAGTGTGCGGGTGGGAACCGTCTGGCAGGGTCGGCCGGCCAGGGATTTCACGCCGAGTCGGCTGACACTGCCGCCGGACCTAACCGCCGGACCGCAAGTGGCCGAGCCGAACCACCAACGAACCCACCGCCGGACGACCCCCCCCCCCCCTTATCGATGTCATCAGAATTTGGGTTTAGGGAGCACTGTCCCCGTCCGTTTGAGGGTTCTCTGTGCGATGGCCCATACATCCCCGTGGTATGCCCCCGCAGGAAGGGTGCGGTGTATTCGAAGGAGAAATGATGACAGTGCAGCGGTGGACGGCGTGTCCAGAGGGTTGGCGGAGTTTGGACATGTATGTCCAGGGTTCAAAAGGGTCCCTTCCCTGACGCCCACCGTCGTAGGCCCCGGATTTACGGAGGTGACATGGACCGCAAAATTCCGAGAAATAAAAAGGCTGATTTTGGATTCATGCAATACAGAGTGCGAGTTCTTCCATTGCAATGTCCGGTGCCGTGGTTCCTGACTGGCAACATGAGGGTCTGTCCAGCAATCATTGGCATACGCTTCTGCAGACTGCCTCATTGTGCAGTGGATGAAGTTGTATGAATTGGCTGAGGATTCGGTGTTCCGTAGTTCGGATTTCTCTTCGACTGCAGCCTGCAGTTATATGTGTGGCCAAGTGTGCAGTACATTGAGACACAGACAAATATGTCGTGACTGCTAAACTGTATTGACTATTTTTGGACCCTCTAGAGTTTTTGCGGTCCCAGTGCGCGTGCCCTCTCCCCGCCTGAGCCCCTAGGGTTCGTGAATGCGGCACGGCCATCCATCCCCCCATCAGCGCCCTCAGAAGTACTGGATCTTGCACCATCACCCGTCCAGCAACTGCCATATCTGTCAGCAACTGCGTTTACCAGTGCGCACCACATTTTGTAGGACTGCGCCCCGGCGGTGTTGGCGATTTGTAAGGTGGTGGCGATTCACAAAGAGCGACGATGAATGGCCGCAGGCGGGAGGGTTGTAATTTGTAGATGCAACGCGTTGTCAAGGCTTGTGCATGCTGCTGACCTCCACAAGCAAACCTTTGTGCAGCTCTGACAAACATATGAGGGGACAAAGATGATTGGACGATGTGTGCCTTCCGCAGGACTACCTCTTAGTCCTCGCTTCCCGGGCCTTCCAAACCAGTGACGAACAGCACTGAAGGCGCAGATTCTGTGGCGCACGATCGCATGCCTCGCTGTGTCGCATTTGAAATCTCTACAGGAATGCATCAGTGGTCTGGATGAGAGCGTTACCATCGCGTACTGCATTTATGAGAACAACTTCACCGTCATGAACGAGCCACTCTTCGAAATCGAAAAGGTCCGGCCCCACGCATTCATGGACGCATCCGGGGCACAGGGGTGTGCAGGGCATTTCTGTAAACATTTGCTCTGCCTCCTGTCCCACTGTCGGACTGGGGACTGTGGTGTGGTGTTGTGTGTGTTGTGTTGTGCTGTGTTGTGTTGTGTTGTGTTGTGTTGTGTTGTGTTCTGTTGTGTTGTGTTGTGTTGTGTTCTGTTGTGTTGTGTTGTGTTGTGTTGTGTTGTGTTGTGTTGCGTTGTGTTCTGTTGTGTTGTGTTGTGTTGTGTTCTGTTGTGTTCTGTTGTGTTGTGTTGTGTTGTGTTGTGTTGTGTTGTGTTGTGTTGTGTTGTGTTGTGTTGTGTTGTGTTGTGTTGTGTTGTGTTGTGTTATGTTGTGTTGTGTTGTGTTGTGTTGTGTTGTGTTGTGTTGTGTTGTGTTGTGTTGTGTTGTGTTGTGTTGTGTTGTGTTGTGTTGTGTTGTGTTGTGTTGTGTTGTGAAAGCCCTCAGGGAAACTTTGACGCGCTGCGGAAATTTTCGACTGCTTTTGCCAGCCCACTTCCCCGTGCCTGCCCCAGGCATTCGGGCTGCTGTGCGTTGGAATTTCACGAAAGCAGTCCAGAGGTTGCCGTGCAGTTGCTGCAGTCATCTCTGCCGGTTTGGCAGCCATAGCGGAGGGGTGTGTGCCGATGTCTGGTGTGTAGCGGGAGGGCGGAGAGCCAGTGATTTTTTTATGGCTCAATTTTGATGGGCAAATTTTGTGTGGTGAGGGTGATCTACAGCATTTTGCAGTCCCAAAGTCCATTCTGTTCCCCAGGCAAAGGGTATCAATGGTCCCTTCAAGTGAGGCCAGGTGGAGGCTTGTGTCATGGGGCTTGTGTTGTGGCTGTGCAATCAGGCTGAGACAGGGTCCAGGATGTATCAGAAGGGCTGACAATCATTGGAGGGGTGACCCCCCCCCTGGACCCCCCCCCAACCCAGATTTCGTAGTGTGACAAAATGAAACCTACTCAAGAAAAATTTGATTTGGGCCATTTTTGAGACAGGAACATTTGGCTTCCGGAGCTCCTCCCCCTTCCTCTCTTCTACTGCATCTGATGCACTCCTGTGCTTGTGTTCCCCGGTGTACCCTCAACAGCATGAGTCTGTGGTATACCCTCAACTGTCAGAAAGGCCCAGAAACAATGTTGCCCCCCTACAATTGCTAACCGCTGATGGAAATTGTTCGGGTACTGGTTCCGGTGCATCACAATCGTGCCCTGTTGGTGTTCACATGCAACAACAGTGCAGGCGTAGCACTCTGCTGCAGGCTTAGCACATGCATGCGGTGTACCTTTGGCGGTGGCGAGGTCCTGAGCTGAGTAGCAGTGTGAGAGCCACAGTTTGCGCAATCGTTTATCGCTGGTTGTCGCGCACTTCAAAGCCGCCGGAACCATTCAATTGCCATAGTTTCGGCTGCGTGCGTTCGAACTCCACAGCCACAAGCGGTGGTGACCACCTCCGATACTGGTGAGCTGGCCGCATCGACTTTGAGATTTGGCATGCCCATCCAAGAGGCGATCGCAGGGGGACTGCGGCTGTCGCCCTGGCCTCCTTACACTACCCTGCGTCTGATGTGAGGTCCTGTTGGACCGGTGGCTCATGGGGGACATACTGCATGCTGACCGAATCTGTTCCGACCGACCCTTCCACTGGTCTTTTTCTTTCTCGCCGCTTTTCGAACTGTCCCCACCCGACTGCATCACAGGTCCTTCCAGACTCATTCGGTGTCTTGAGCGCCGAAAACAAAGAGCTGTTGTTTGGAGAGCAGCTGACGCTATTCGGGATGCAGGTCTGCAGTGCTAGTGCGGCAGGGATTCTGGTTGGCGGTTCCTGGTCCGAGCACCAGTGGGGCAGGAGGCAGCCGACCATGCGAGGCTCCAGTGAGTATTGGGCGACGGCCACGAGCCAGGAGGGATATGCCTCCAGGGCCAGAGGGCGCGTAGAAGAGGGTTAGGGCTAATCAGAATGGCGTAGGCAGCGCTGCAGTGGTGTTTGCCATCTGGATGCACTGACGCACAACTGAGACTGATGCAACGGGCAGCAGAGAACCCCGAGACGGCCAGAGTTACGTGTCCTTTTTGATTCCTTGCCACATAAGGGGCGCCTCCTACAGTGGACTCTCCAATAACGCATTGCTGCATGGCTTCTTTTTGATGAGTGAAATTCCTCCAGAGTAACATGCACTTAATGAGGTTGTTGGTGCCCGCCATGATGATGCAGCCGATGCCCCACAGCCAAAGATTGACAACCTGAAACTGCGTTTGGCATTTGTTAGTGACCACTCCCAAAGCCTGAGCAAGACGTTGACACCCTACAGACATCCAACGGTAAATTTGGTCCGACATGGTTCACAATTTGGAAGGGGAGTGCAGGGAGTTGGCGCAGCCTAATCCCAAATTCTCTTCGCTTGTTGCGCAGAGATTAAGCGCTTCGAAGATCCTGCTCCATTCAGAAGTTTGCACACTATGTTGCGTTTTTTTGTGAATGTTTGTGAAAATCTGCAATGCCTATTTACCATACTCCCTTTGCAAATTCCCGCGCGAGAGGAAAGGGGTGCCCCGAGCCTCTCTGGACTGGGCACAAAAAAAAAATTGACCAGTAGAACAGCTCTGTAGGCCAGAGAGGTCCCTAGCCTGAGGTACACGAAGGAAGGGTTAAGAAGAGACCTAGGGTTCAGGTTCAGGGCCTGAGCCCTGTTTGCATCCCTATGGGTATGGCATCCGGGCGTAGCTTTGCATAGCAGTAGTACGGAATCCCGGCCTAGCTATTGCATAGCACACACGCACACACACACACACACACACACTTTATACTTCATGCTCGTTGGCGTGGGACCTGGGAGGTCGTGGGTGGAGGGCTCTGCCCAATATCACGACAAAACCCCCGTGACCCAGTGGTTGTGCTCGTCGTCTGTTTCAATGAAGGTGCCCCTAGCCGGCCGCGCAGGCATTCAACATGGGCTCCGTCTTAGAGATACCTGCGACACCCTACTTGTGTATTGGAAGTCCCTCAAGATGGCTGGTGACTCACTATGCGCCCCACATTCTGCCATGCCCCTCTCACTCGTCGTGCGTGCTGCGCTGACCGACTGAAGTCTCATCCCTCCATTCTGGCATGCCCTGCAAAGCAAAGCCACAAGAAAAACAAGGAGGATGCTGATCTTCCCGAGTGCTGTTGTCCCACATGCGAAGCCTAGCAGGGGTTTGGATGCCGTTCTGTCATGGTGAACAGTGGACGAGGAGCCCACTCTGACCCACAACTCTGCACCCCCCCGCCGAAAAAAAAAAGAAGAGCAAGAAAAATACACAGAAAACTACCTCAACCACCACCGTTTGGTCACACAAAAGGCGTGGTACTGGGCACTGGTGGTACTACATTGCACCGACCAACCTGTATGGAATCAGCAACCGCCACGTTGGCCATGCCCTTCCTTCCCTGCACCTGTCTGCTCAGTACCATTCCGATTACCTCCGAGCGTACAAAATCTTCTACAACACCGCCCTCACACCCTCAGCCCCCCAGGCGCTGAAGTGGGACACCGTCTGCTCTGCACCATGGGCAGGTACAGCCCCCACCACTTCTTGCTGCATGTGCATGGCACAAGCCCCGCATCATCACTCAGAACGTGGGGCTGATGATGCCGTGTTAGCACCAGCACAGGAGACAGAAGGACGTGGTTTGTGGCCTCTTCCCCTGTCCAGGGCTGGCTTTGGCCTGTCTGAAGGCCCTAGAATTCCTAAGCACTCTTTTGTGACAAAAACAGTGCAGGTGCTTGTGCATACGATGCTTTTGCGTTTTTTTCAGTCCCTTGTGGACCACCATCATCCCAAAGATGTCCCCCCCGCCCCCGCGGGCACTAATACTGACGCTGCACAAGCGATCGTGAGTCATTTTGGACGGTCACACTGTTGGGGAAACCCGGAACCCCACCGCAGATATTGTTAGCTCGATAATGATGTTGACGGGGTATGGCATTTTTGGCTGAGCCTGACGTCTTTCACTGGGTCTTGGGACCACTTCTAGTGGAACTGGTATCCTCAAATTGGGGTATCCCAATTGCTTGGTCGAAACCTCACTGTCATGACCCTCTTCGGTCCATGCGGCCCAATGCCGATGGCGAGTTGTTCCGAGTGCTTTGTGACAACGAACTGCACGGAAACCTGCATTGCTTGGCCGGTTCAATGATGACCATCATGATGCCGTGGCTTGCATTTCAGGGCAGAGTCAGGCAGCAAAAGTTTCCCGTTCTTTTGAATGGAGCAGTTCCCCTCTCATATCCCGAAACCTGCGCTCATGCCACAGCGCTGCGCTGAAGGAGTCATTGTGCTGCGACTGTGGGTTGTGTACTCCTGACTGATGGTGGCGTTGTGTTCCAGAGCCCCCACCCCCCACCCCAACGGTAGTGTGCCACACCGTGCCTGGCAGAAAGGGAAACCAGTGGAGCCAAGATCGAGGCCTGGGGCACGGCACCGTTGCCACTCCACAGAGGACCAGACCCGACGCCAGCTCCCCCCTGCCCCTGCCGTATGAGACCATTTGAATCAAGGTCAGCTATGGCCCGGTAGACCTGTAGAAAAGTGCCAGCGGTGTTGGCAGGCATTTCTAGGGCGAAACCGCGCGGTGATCTAGGGAGGAAGGTCGTGTGTTGCACTGGCGCATCTGACGATCGTGCAGCTCTTTGGCCACATGATGGCACGGACCTCTGTTTTTAGCCCTCGTCCCCCGACTGTGTGCAGGCTCTTTCAACTTAACGAATTTTCTCAAATGGGAGGAGCAGCATTACGGGGAGATCCTACGGTCGTTGACGGTCACCGCTACGTCTGCGGCCAATGGGGGATCGGGCCCAACCGGAGGAGGTGGCCAACCCACGACGGGGGCCAGCAATGATACAACAGGTACATGCTTGGGGCCTGTGCGCGTCACTGGCTCTGTGCGCGCGCGCGCGTGTGTGTGTGCGCGTGTGTGCGCGTGTGTGTGTGTGTGCGCGCGCGTGTGTTTGTGTGTGCGTGCGTGCGTGTGTGTGTGTGTGTGTGTGTGTGTGCTGTGTTTCGCAATTGTGTGTGTGTGTGTGTGTGTGTGTGTGTGTGTGTGTGTGTGTGTGTGTGTGCTGTGTTTCGCAATCGTGTGTGTGTGTGTGTGTGCAGCCACATACTGGTGAGGCTCTCAGTGCAGAATGTCAGAGCAGGACCTCCGGTGGAATACAGCCCTGGACGCCGTGTTGTCCCATGTCCTCTCTCGTACTCATCGAAATTGCCGATGCCAGGGAACAAAGCCTCGTTGCCAGAACGTTGCGGCGGGCTATCTGCACGTGTCAGACGGGGGTGCAATGGGGATGCCAATGGTTGTGGGAAATCGAGGAGATTGGGGAAACAGAAGCATCAACAGAGGGTCTCAACGACCAATATGACTACCTTGGATCGCTATACAGCAGGGCGCGATGAAAGCAGACAGCGCTGATGTGTATGCACAGGCGTGGCTGTGGGCCTAAGTGCGTGCATGTGCTTCAATGGCTTCAGTGGCTTCCCTCCCTCGCCTCGCAGCTGTCAATGCGCCCTGCGTAGTAGGGCGCCTGGTTTTCCCTCACCTCCAAACAGTGCAGAAACGTGCAATTTACAGAGTTTGCCGCAAAATTTTTGCTTCTGTTCGTGGTTGAGCTTGGGGAAACAAGCACTCTACAAAGCAGCACGTATCGTCCCCAAGAGAGTGCTCCGAGGTTTTTTTAAAAAGCAAGCCCGAAAGTTTGATCGGTTGCCCCCCCCTCCCCCCCTGCGTGTGCCATCAGGCAACCAACGACCCTGCAACTAATGATGGGCATATTGCACTGGTCCACATATACACACCATACCTCGATGGTACCCTTGCCCACCCTAACGACCCCCTTCCCCTTCGTGGATCCAAGGTGCGCACAGCGCTGTTTGGTGATGTTGCCCGCATTGCAGAACTTATTGGGGCATCCCTTCCATCCCCTCTTCGACATTTCCCCCGGTCCCTATGGCCTGAGACATGTGCCAAGCTCCAGTAAATGGAGGCGTTCACAGTACATGTCTGCGCCATTGACAAGGGGGTGGGGATCTGATGGGCAGTGTGCCGGCATTGGGTTTGGTGAGTCCTGGAGTTGTTTTTACAACAAGAGGGCGACAAGGATGCGTCCGTCACTCCAGAACCATCAGCAGCACCATGGGGACAGCTTGCATTTCTTTACCTGATAGGGAAGGGAAAGAGCCTGGAGAAAGGAAAGTGGTCGTGGCGCGGCATCACAGCACTCCCCCTTTTCTTTCCAAAACACTCACTAAAAACCGCCACCCACACGACCAGCACACGCCTGCTCAATGAGGAATTCCCCTGTAGCTTCAAAGCCAACTCGATAGATGACATGTCAACACAGTTCCAGTGGCTCAACAAAATTGGATGCACCTGCATCAGCGAAGTTGACAGCAAATACTTCTTCAATACTACAGATCCGCTCAACAGACTGAAAACCCAGGATGCCAGCCTGTTTGTTTGCTAGAAGAACGGTGATCAAATGGTCGGTACACAGGGAACGCAAGAAATAGGAAAGGGCTGGGCAAGCCAACTCCACCAAACTCAGGTTCATTGGTCACCAAACCCCAACAGACATGGTGGATTTTGAGATGCACTCTAACAAATTTATTCAAGCCGCAGGGGCGTTGTGGTGCACGGATGGGTGCATACCCAGGGGCGACTCTTTTTCTGCCCAAGCCGCCGATTTACACAGTCATTGAAAAGTTTACACCAACTGGACTCTGTCCCACCAGCAAGTCTTGCATGTGGATGAGGGGGTTCGTTTCCTTGGAATGACAAGGGTCGGGTTTCCCTATGCTAGTTTGGTGACAACATACTGGTCGCCTCTGACTACCCCACAGCATATGTGCCTGATCCAACGCATGTGTGTACCATTTCAGCATTCTTGGGGGTTAAGAGCCTTGCGCGAATGCGGCAACAGGTGTTAGCAGTAATGCCATGGTTCCACATGCATAGCCCTGGGGTTCGGCCTGGTACGAGGTCAGGATGGTGAGGGTTCAGTGTATGTTCACCCTAGTGCTCTCAATACTGAGTGGTCGTTAGAAATTAGGTCCACCCAGCATGACTCAGACCCTTACATGTCCCTCATATATCCGCACACGTGTATGTGTATGTGTGTGTGTGTGTGTGTGTGTGTGCGTGTCTGTGCACGCGCGGGCATATGTATTTATGTGTGTGTGTGTGTGGGTGTGCGAGTGCAAGTGCGTGTGACTGCCTGTGTGTGACTGCTTGTGTGTGTGGCTTTGTGGGTGGGTGCATGTGCGTATGCCTCTCCCAGTGGATAGTCTGTAGTCTGATGAGTTCTTTGGGATTTCGCTTTACATGGGATGTTTGATCATTGTGAATGGTCACAAAATACCAGCAAAGAAGGTCTTGCAATTTTAGATTTTTGAAGTGTTGAGGTTGAACACTGCTTGAGCTGCTTGAACCATTCCCTTGGGGACCCCCCCCCCCCAAACCGCATCCAGGTAAAAGTACGTCAAACCCGCATTTTGAGGTTCCAAGAAAACGAAAGGCAGTGCGTTGACAGCACAGCATCAGACTGTGGTTGCCACTGGCTTGCGACACTGTGCTCCTCAGGCGTGTGTGATTGTGTATGCGCACGCGTCCCGGCGTGTGTGCGCCTGTGTTTTCAGCGGTAAGTACCTTCATATGACCTGCAGCACCCTATGGGCACAGGGCCGTCCCCACCTCTGCTTACGTGCGTTGGCAACAGGCAACACTCCATTTCCCCTCGAGCTGGTTTTAGAGGAAGACCCCAGCTGGCTGGTACTCTTTTGCTGCTCGGCCCTGACGGACGTGAATAGTTCCGTGACTTGATGCCCCTCGTGTGTCCCTCTGTGCATTCTAGGCATGGCTCTGTGCAGTGTGCCGCGGCAGGTCGTAAGCGTGGCAAATGTCTGCGAAGGGGGTGCCGTTCTGCATTTCCTTTTTCTTTTGCTTTCATTATGTTCCTAAGTCCACGTCTATTATGGCTGCACACGGTGTTCTACATGACACGGTTGCAAGAGACAGACCAGGTGCAGGTTTATGCAAATGGTCAGGGTTGGGAGAAGTAAAGTGCTTCTTCGATGCTGCTGTTGCCGTCTTCCTGGCATGGGCGAACCTCAGCGGTTTTGTAGGATCTGAGCGACGGTGGTCGTGGTTCACCAGTGCTTAGTGGTTGCCAGACACCGTTTTGAACTCACTTCACCCCAATTGCAAGCCCGCCGTGGGCTGGTTTCCACGCTGTAGCAACAGCGCACCGTCAGAGCACATCCCTGCACCTGCGGTCATCCACAGGCCCAGTGCCACATTTCCTTTCGCTGTGCAGGCACTGCGACGGCTGGTATCGAAAAGCCAGTCTTGGACGAGACCTCAGTGCAGTCTTACTGGAACTCCAATAATGCAGAGGCTGACGCCCAAAAGAGGAGTCAGCTGGTGTCCGCAGTCCAGTGCCTACAGCCCCGGTATCTACACTCCATGTTTCGGCCCCGGCGTGCAATGCAGTGCTGTGAGGACGTGGGTGTTAAGCGCACTGGCATTCGGACTTCTTCACAACGACGCAGCCTGGGACAACCCCGTGCGGGAATAGGGCTGGGTGCAGGCCAGGGCACGGGCGGCTCCGATGTGGCGATGTGCGAGCTACGCTTGTCCACGGGGGTCGACGTACTGCGCAAGTCTGCTACGTCAGGGGCAATGCTGTGTTGGTTCTGCAAGCTTTTTGCAGACACAACCACCGCTGATGCTGAAACACCAACAGTGGAGCCAAAAGAGCCGCTTCTGCGGTCCTTCACAGTGCTGAGAGTGCTATGTTGGAGAAGAAGTGGTAACCCCGTAAGGCTTTGTTTCCGCGTGTGAGAGATGGGGGAATCATTTGTGCTTTAGTTTTCTGCTGATTGTGGGGGATGATACATTGTTGCATTACGGTGAATAGCAAAATGTCTGAGCGGGAAAGAAAGCAGTGGCGGCCGACTACAGGTGTGGCAAGTTTGGATTGCGGTTCCGATATTGCCAAAAATTGTCAAATTTTGAGTCTGTTTTTGACCGGTTAGGGTCTGTGTGCTGTGTCTGCTGGGTTCCATGGGCTTGGAAACTAAGGCAAACAATCAAGCATCCCGCTGTCTTCTTCAACATCTCACGCATGGCAGAAGCTGAGGCCGTCTAGCGGAGATTGTCACTGTAGAATGTCGTCAAAAAGCCAGGCCGCAAAGTCTGGTTTGCGATGGTCGCCAGTAGTGGAGTTGATCCCAAGGATGGTGTAGGCCTCGGTTGTATCAAAGATAGCTACAACGTTCACGTTGTGTTGACGACACTGCATTGTGAATTCCAAGCGTTGCCCATGCAGTAGCAATGGTTGGAGTCATAAGTTTCAAAAGACCATCAGGCCATGAACTGCCGGGCCACAACAACCACATGAGCCGCGGAGTGTTTTGCCGTATTGTTTCTCCGCCGTGGCAAGTTGTCCCGATGCCTCCCTCAGGGGGTGGTCCTGGCTCACCTCCAATGACCGGACTTTTAGCACAATACAGTCAGTGAGAAATTTCCCTTTCGTCATGAGAGCTGACACCTCATCTCTGGTGGAGTCATCTACATCCATCAGAGCTCCTCCGAGTTTCTCAAGGGCAGGCGCAAAGCGCCACACTGTTTACGGGGTGTGAAGCAGCGGTCCGTACAGTTGCAGGTGCAACAATCACAAGAAGGTCACTGTCTGGGGTGTGTGGACACTGGCTGCTCCTGTTGACCTGGTCTCCCTGTTGTAGACACTGTCCGCAGGTTGCAGTTTTTTGTCATTCTGAGGTGCAAAGCAGTTGGGAGGCATGAAGTGCTGTACCATAGCACTACTGCGTCAACCACACAACGACTGATGTGTTGCTTGTCACAGGCGAATGGCTGAAGTCAGTTTTGGGTGTGGGCTGCGAACGGCGGTTGTGCTTTCGGTTGCACCGGCTACGGCTACTATGCATTCCTTCAGCAATTGCCAGAGGGGAAGCCGAAGGTTGTTGCATCGTACCACGTGGAATGTTTGGCGTGCGTACATGGGTGCTGCTGTATGTTTGTTTGATGTGCGACGTGTCATATCTGCTTTGTACCATGCTACGTGTCCAATGTAGGGGCGTGGCATTGGCTATATGGAAGGTTGTAGGTGGTGTGTGGTAAATCGTGCACAATGCTACAGTATGGCAACTGCTTGGTGATGGTTCTGCGCGTGCGGGAGGGGTCTAGGGCCAAAATGGGTTTACCAACGGTGGGCCGCAGTTTTGAGGGGCTTTTTTTCTACAAGTTTCATTCTTTTCTGGTGTGCCTGTGCGTCCGTGCGTGCGCACGTGCGTGCGCGTGTGTGTGTCAAAAATTGTTCAAAAGTGATTCTTTCTAAAGTTGTTCCGAGATTAGCTGTGCTGCTCAAACAAGTGGTTTTGGCCCATTCAGTCTGTCTCTCGACTGAAGTTCAAGAAATGGCTTGAAAATAGGCTGCCTCGCGACCTAAACAGGGCCCAAAAGGGGTCAAAAGCACATTGTCCAATAGTGATCATATGTTTGGAATGCCCAAGCGAGTTGTTTTAGCCCACCTTGAGCCTGTGGCGACCCGCTTTGGCCGCAAACAATTCTGAAAGGGCGCCGAATGCGCCGCAAATGCGCCGAAATAAGTTCCAAAAGGGTGCACCCGACCACTTGGGATGCGGACACAAGTAATTTTGGCCTATTTGGAGCCCACATTAACCCCTTGCAGCCTTGTGACCCATGCATTGGCACATCGTTGGCTGCACCAACATATAGTAGCCATCTCCACACTACAGTGTGGCGATATATAGACACGACCCCAAATGGGTCAGAATGAGGTGAAATATCAAAGGTCCTGTGCGGTAAGCATGGTGCAAGAAGTGCAAAGGCACAATGTGTGTATTGTGCATCCTTTCCCCAGTAGCTTGGTCCCAATCCTCCTAGTTTAGGCGCTACTTATGTTTCTGTCGCTCCATTTGGCCACTGGGTGTTGGGGGGATTGCGGCTTGTTGCCAGGTCTACTTCAGTAGTCTTCATCTCAGCTTAGAGTATCGGCTGGCTTTGTCGTATGCCGTTATGACCCATTCTCATCGGGGTGGATTCAATGAAGGCGGTGGCAATTTTTTCAGTTGAGGCCACGGAAAACAGTCTCTGTGTTTGTCTCACAAATGGCCAAGAACTGTGCCCATCCCACATGGCCCAGGCAATGCAGGCAACACCCACAGACCTGGGGCTCGAAACAAATCTAAGGCTGAACGGGGACCTTCTGGTAGCCCCTGATTGTTTGTTAGTTTTGTGACCAAGTCCAATGGTCAAATTTCCCATCGACGCATATTTTACACCCTCTTTCTATGTCTCTCAATCCCTCGACCGCTGTACATAGGCCGATGGACACTAAAAGGAGACACACCCTCTTCGTATGTCTTTCATCCCATTTGGCCACTAGCTTTGGATGGCTGGGGTTCCAAGACAAGTGCTAGTGCTAGTGCTCAAATTACCAAAGCAGTTTTCAACCTCAACAGCTGAAAATCGAACATTCCAAAGCAACTCTTTTTGATACTGTGACCACCCACAATGATAATGAAAGCACTTGTAAGTCATGTTTTACATGTTCATGTTGTTTACACCTCGTTTGGCCATGTCGTGCTATGGGTGGTTGGTGAAGCGTGCGATGTGCACTGAGAGAAGCGCCATAGAATTCAAATATGTCAAAAATGAGCCAGAAATTTTGGACCCACCCCCCAGACCCTGTGCCCCCATCACGCTCTGGGTGTTGGGCTGCAGCGCTATATGCAAATGCCCATGCTACATTCTCAGTGCAGGGACACTCTCCTTGCCCTATTGAGCTGCCCCTCTCGTGAAGCCCATGGCAGGCAGCAAGTAGGCAATCTTGTGTGCATAATGCCAGAAAAATGCACAGAACTGCGCATTTGCAAGTGAATCAGTTCCGCTCAGCACCTGAAGCTGAAGGCTCTGTCATGGGGTGACTCTGTCCATGCTTTCTACTAACATGGTCGGTGTCTTGTCGGTGTTGGCATTGGGGTCATATTTTGATCATCCTTTCCATTTGCAACATCCTGCAGTGAAGCTGGTCCTCAACGGGAATCCAAGTGTCTGCCTTGCTCTTGTACTTTTTATGACACCTCAGGCGTCGGCAAGTTTGTTAGGGACCAAGAAAGTCGGGGCAAATCCAAAAGAACACGAATTTTTTATCTTGTTGTTGTTTCACCGCAGCCCCCTTCGCCCTCCTCTCCGCCTCTTCGGCTGCACTCCTGCATGCCGGAATCCAGGTGCGGGTCAACTCTGCAGCTCCTCTTCCCGGCTCAACACAAGCTGCACTGCGGGTCCATACGCAAGAGCATAATGCAGTTCTCAGGAAACACAGGTCCCCTGCCCGTTGTCCCCTGTGCCGATTTCTGTCGTTTCTGTCCATCGAAATCTTTGCCCCCAACCATGGGCTCCACAACAGGAAGTAAGGGCCTGGGCGGCTGCAGCGCTATGACCACCATTGATTCTCGTCAGCCAGGCCACATTTTTAAGTTCCCGGCTGGCAACCCGCCTCCCCCCCCCAGTCACAGGGGTCTGGGATGTGCAGTGTCAGAGAAAGAGTTTGGTGGGTGAGAGTAGAACGGCGATACCACGAATCACATGACCACACGAGGGGGGGCCATGTGACGCCATGCCATGCCATGCCATGTGATGCCATGCAATGTAATGCCATGTGATGCAATTCCATGCAATGTGATGCTATGCCATGCTATGCAATGCATGCAATGCAGTGCAGTGCAGTGCAGTGCAGTGCAATGCAATTCTGTGCGATGCAATGCAATGCGGTGCAATTCACTGCAATTCTGTGCAATGCAATGCAATGCAGTGCAATTCACTGCAATGCGTGCACTGTATTGTTATCTGCTGTATTTGCTTCGTATGCACAGTATGCATAGTATGCACGCATGCATGTAGTGCTGCTATGTAGTGCCGCAGCACTGCAGCTGGACAGTCTCTTGATGCCATTGCAGCCGCCTCACTTGCCATTGCAGACGCTTTGTGTTGCCCTGTACCTCTCCGACCACGGCTCGTCCTTACTGCCCCTCCCAATTCCCAAGCATACAAGGGGAGGGCAAGTTTTAGGCGGGGATTGTTTCGCGGGAAAATTTCGCCTTCAAGCATGATGGCGAAATTTTCCCCCGGCGAAATTTAGGGGTGTCGGCAGGGCAGTGAAGATGCCAATGGCTCTGCATACTGTGGGTTCATAGTTTTTGGGCAAGTGTTTGGAACAGCAGATTCTTTCAGATGTTGTGAACTGATGCTTTGATTTGCAAACCTTTCCGACTTTGAACGGGGCATGGGCTTGCACGTTAGGGTGGGGGTGAGGCAGTTGGGAGCTTTGGGAATTCGATGGGTGGCGGAATTGTCACCCCACGACATTTCCCCCGGCGAAATAATCCCTGTACAAATTTTCCCCCTCCCTGTAGTGACCATATTTGGACAGCACTCGCCTGCCAAATGACTTACTGGGGTAACACTACCACCTAGCCACCCAGAGCTTCTTCTCTCCCCTGACATTGGTATGGAATATGATGAAACACTTGATTACAAGCATTGCAAATCCACTTTGATTCCGCTTCAGCATGGCTGCTATGGCTTCCGTACCATGCATCAGAGACCAGAAGAGTCAGCAACCTTTTGATGGATCTTCCCTCCGGGGATTCAGACAATACTGCCGATGTAGACTCTGGGAAGTTCTTTCCGGGTGTCGCTCCATTTGAGCCGTGGGGCAAGTAACACAAACACAGTTCCTTTAGCCGCGCCTTTGGTGTACAGTGCATAAGCGCAGAGTGGTGTTCATGCCATGGCACGTCATGTCATGTTAATGTCATGTCATGCCATGCCATGTCATGTCATATCACGTCGTGTCATGTCACATCACGTCACATCGTGTCGCGCCACGTTACGCCATGTGATGTGATGTGATGTGATGTGATGTGATGTGATGTGATGTGATGTGATGTGATGTGATGTGATGTGATGTGATGTGATGTGATGCGATGCGATGTGATGTGATGTGATGTGATGTGATGTGATGTGATGTGATGTGATGTGATGTGATGTGATGTGATGTGATGTGATGTGATGTGATGTGATGTGATGTGATGTGATGCGATGTGATGTGATGTGATGTGATGTGATGTGATGTGATGTGATGTGATGTGATGTGATGTGATGTGATGTGATGTGATGTGATGTGATGTGATGTGATATAATGTAAAGTAAATGTAGATGTAGTGTAATGTAAATGTATATTGTAAATGTAACGTAACACAACGGAACGTGACGTAATGTAATTTAATGTGATGTGACATGACTTGAGGTGACGTGATTTGACGTGACGTTAGGTGACGTGAGGTGAGGTGACGTGATGTGATGTGATGCAATGTGACGTGAGGTGACGTGACGTGACGTGACGTGACGTGACGTGACGTGACGTGACGTGACGTGACGTGACGTGACGTAACGTGTTGTGATGTGATGTGATGTGATGTGATGTGATGTGATGTGATGCGATGCGATGTGATGTGATGTGATGTGATGCGATGTGATGTGATGTGATGTGATGTGATGTGATGTGATGTGATGTGATGTGATGTGATGTGATGTGATGTGATGTGATGTGATGTGATGTGATGTGATGTGATGTGATGTGATGTGATGTGATGTGATGTGATGTGATGTGATGTGATGTGGTGTACTGTAATGCAAAGGCGCCCAGATGGCTTCTACTTGCGCTCAGCTGAAATACCAGTTAGCAGTAGAGACTCTAACAGGACTGAGCCCCTGCAATTTCAGGATACGATTACTCTGCTGTAGTTCCTGCTTTCCTCAATAAAAGGGGATTGCAAAACCGTCAGAGTGCAGTACAGTGCACTATTTTCTTCTCCTCAACACGTGGTCTTGTAAGCGCGGGACCAGGACCTCTCGATGTCCACGTCGTTTTGGTGTACTTGTACCTTTCCCTGTAAGAACGGGTACCCTTGCCAGCTTTGGTAAGCGACTTCGCATTGCTGCATCTTTGCATCATCCCGCTTTATGTGTCTTATTGTGAGGTATCCTCGATTTTCCTCTCACTTCTGCTGGCCTCTGCAGATCAGAAGAAGCATTTTGATCTGATTGTGATCGACGGGCAAAAGGAACGACGGCATTTCCGTTCTCATGTGTCACAACTGCAGGTTTGCACGGCACTAACACCGGATGGCAGGAGGGATGGGGAGGGGAGGGGGCGGAGAGGAGAACAACGGCTTGAGGTGCATGTTGGCGCGCATGAATCTACGCGTTTCCAAGGGAGCCTGATGTTTCTATCCTGGAACGAGAACCCACAAAGCCACCATCGGCCTGCTCAAATGCCCAAAAGGGAGGGGCTCCTTTCTCAACAAAGCCCCCACGCTTTCAGCGGCCAAGGGAATGCGTGCCATGTCTGCATAGCCCTCTCCCCAATTGCATATTTTACAGGTAAGTACCTTCCCCTGTGTGTCATGGCATGATGCATTGATCAGAGCCAGACAGAAGAGGGATGACAAAATGATACAATGGCCGATGGTTGGGTGATACAGTGTTTCCGCTGCTCACATTCATCAAGTCTTGGTTTGTTTCTGTGCTGACGGGACTTGCAGGCAAACAATAGAGCCTGCTGGCGTTGCATGTCAGGTCACGTCTGTTGATGAGGGATTTTGGGTAAGCATGCGGGCTTGCCTCATTAGCCTTGTGTTAGGTGGTTGCAGATGGGGGCTCAGGCGCTCTTAGTGTGTGACCGGAACACCTGAACCGTCCAGGCTGCACCAAACCTAGCTTGCAGGTGCATGCTTCTGAGGGGAAGGTGCTGTGTCTGTGCCACCCCTGCGCAGCCCTGACTCCCCATTGGACCATGTCCGTCTTTGGCGCCCCTGAAGAGGCGGTCCGCTGAAGAGGACACTCAGGCGAGGGTAGGGGTGTTACGGTGTTGGGGTCACTGTCCATTGGCCAGTGGGACATCTGTGCTACGCTCACTCTCTGTTCTCATTCCAAGACAGAGACATCAGGCACCCTTACACGCCGTAGAGTCACACACCATTAACAAAGTGCACATTTGGGTGTTGTAATGAAATCAACAAGCAAGAGATAATGATACGGCAGCATGAGACCCGAAGGCACAAATCGGTGCAGATGCAAATGAAGATAAAGGCACTAAAAAGGGGGCATATCTAATGCGCATGCAGGTAAGAAGCTGAAAGAGGGCAGGAATACAAGAAGAAGCACACACGACGAAAAATATTGGCAAGACAGTATAGCAGAAGGGATATTCTGATTGCACAGTAAAGGTAAACGAGGAAAAGAAGCGAGTTGTGTTGATCCACTGGGGCCGATACCATGCTAAACTATATTACCTCTTCCGCTGGCATGGAGACCAGTATCAGAGTGGTGTCCCCTGCTGTGGGAAGCAGATCTAAGTCTCGATCCGTGTACCCCTGTGGCATCACAGGAAAGAATAAAGCTGGCGTGGAAAGGGGGGGAAGTGAAAGTGTGGAAAGAACAAAGCAACAAGGAATCGATCAGCAGCAACATTATGCAGGCGCCTTTCACTGTAGTGGGCAACAGGAGAATTGTGAGCGCGCACCCGTCCACTACTGACCAAAGCCCTACAAGCAACAAGCTGTCTCGGCCCAATGTTTACTCAGCTACAGAACAAACATGGGAACTTGTAACATATCCCTCCCCCACCCATCCAGCACTCGCACTGGCAAAGGACGCCGACCCTCCAAAAGGCGACCCACCTGAAACAGCATGGCAGTGTGGTACCAAGCACATAGTGCCAGGCTTTTTCTTAGTGCCCTAGGTGTCCAGCATGCACACTCTGATGCACTCTACTGGGCCGGGGGGATTTTGAGAAGGGAGATCCCCCTCGGCCCATCGTGGATTGGTGGCATTTCCTTTGAGTGGTGTCTTCCTGAAAGTTCGCATTGGTGTTCTGCTGCCTCCTGCTGCCCACAGGTTCTGCAGTATTGTTTTCTTGTGAGGCCCCATCGGAAAGCACCTGACGCAAGGTGACTGAGATAGGCTCATATGCTTACCCGGAAGCCTTCATGATGAGCTGACATACAACACCACCAGCGGGCTCCAGTGGGTCCGGTGAGCACAGGAACAACCCTAGACTTGATGGACGCCCAGCGGCGGAAACATTGTACCCGCAAAGCATCGGCCGCATACAACCGGGAGGCACACCTCCACGAAATACAGGCAAGTGTGGTGAACCAGAAACCCCAATCGGCAACCTACCCCAACCCCACTGTTATGTCCCTCCTGTACCCCATCGTTATCGCACTGCCCTGCCCCCCAAATCCAACCTCAACCAATTAACAATTTACGCAGAAGGCATGGCACTGGACACTGGTTGTACTGCATAGTAACCTACCAGGCTTCTTGTCCCCCCCCCCCAACGGCGCTTCCTTTGGAACCCTGCCCCTTTACCCCCCCCCCCCCCCAGCCCGCTTCATCCGCCCTCTGTCCAACGCACTTCCATACCCTCAATTTTCTTGATGGTGTGTGGCACGGTCGGTGCAGACAGCCCTCTTGGGAACTTCGGACCACTTCACAAACATTGGCACTGCGCATCCGCAGAACTACAGAACTCCTGCCTGCAGCCGCTTATCATTGCTGTTTGCATGTGATCACCCAAGATTTGTAGTGCCGGATCGTCCAATCATCACCACTGAGAGAGGCTCAGGTCCGTCAACCAAAAATATGGTGCTGTCTGCTGTTATCCCTGCCCCCTCCCCCTCAACCTCCGTGGTTTGCAGCCCCCCCTTTCCGGGTCAGATGGCGTCACAATGCTGTTGTGTGTGGGGCAGGGGGGCGGGCTGTGTCTCTTCCTTTGATGTCACCTCCCCTCTCTCTGCGCGCAGTCCCTGGCACGCCAGAACACCGTCATTGCTGTGGATCATTGTGAGGACGGCGATGTGCGGGAGCAGTTCGATATCATGGTGGAGTCCCAACTGCTCATCCCCCTTGGGGGCCTTCCGAACAAGTACACGCATCACCCCAAAAGCGCTGCCTGTTTTGCAGTCTACTTTTCGTTACAGAAGCCACTGGCCGAGGCCGCTCAAAGAGCTCGAGAAGATGTCGCCACTTAATTGGGCTTCGTATTGTCGGGACAGAGGGACAGCGGCCTTTTTCACGACTTATGGGTGCTGTGCTTAGATCGCTGGGCAGTGGGGTCTGGCTGGAAATGGGGTCCCGTCTCCATGGGACGCCTGTGTTTTCTTCACTGGGGCTGATAGGCTGCGGTATGTGACACCAAGGGGTGGCGGCAACTCTAAGGGGGATCAGGATCAAGGGTTTGACTCTGGTACAGCCCGCACAAGCAGGTGTGCGTGGCATTTTGTTTTGGATATAGCGATTCCAGTACAGATGTCGGTGATGAATAACATGGAGGATGCACAGAATGCTCCAGAAAGGCTTAGCACCGCGGGTTGTGCTGAAGAGGCTGCCCACGTCTAGTGTGCATGCAGTTATCCATTTTGATGGGCATTCAAGCGCAGTTGGACAAAAGTGTGCCAGCCTGTTCTCAACCACAAACCTGCTGCAGTTCAGAAGCCACTACCACCAATGACAAATTTGAGAGGAAAAAGAGGTTTTCGTTGCATACTCGCACAGACGAAGAAGCAATGTTGAAAGCCGTGGGCATAAACCCACGGCACACCCACGGGCAATGTGACTACTCTGCAGATATCGATGTGATGTGTTGTAACCTCAGCAATCAAGGTGTCTAATTTCATGGCAGACTCCATCTCCAATGTCCGTCTGTGGCAAATGCTGTGGTATCGTAGTTGTCCCCTTCACTTCGTCGTTGATACACCAAACGACCAAAAGGGTTGAAGGGCCTCACCTCCACAATTCGAGGCACAGAGTAGTATGCACCAGCGTATCCCGTTTGATCGTGTGCCTGAAGGGGGAACCTGTTTGCTAGCTGCCACCAAGGGCCTACTACGGGCCTGCATTGCGGGCAGACCGCTGAAGAGGAGCTCGCACAGCATTATGTATTTTTGGTTTGTCTGGTTTCATCTTTCGACGGTTAGACCAAGATAATTAAACCCAGAAGCTCACGAGTTATCCATCTGGTTGCGTGGATGGTGTACGTATGGCCCATGCCCCTCCCGCTCCAATGAATGTTCGCCCGATCTGACCCGGAACCAGTCCGTGCCTCCACATACACATATTCGTGCACTTGTCTATGGTGCACTGGCAGTCAACCCCAGGCAAGTTGGCATTTTTCCTTTTCATGCAAACAAATGACCTCACATGGTCACACAAGAGACAAAGCAGTGGACACCGCTTGTACTACACCTTAACCAACCAGCCTTCATGGACCCCCTCCCCCCCCTTTGTCCCCCCCTCCACGTTCGCTCTCGTGGAACCTTTACAAGCGAAGCCCCATAAGCGGAAGTGGTCGACGCCTTCAAGTCCTGGGACCAGCAACTTTTTCTCAAACAAGGAGAGTCTGCTGCTTTCCTCCTTTAATAACCCATTTTGGGGCTGGACTGAGTTAAACATCATGCACGTCAATGGCAATGAAGAAAGTTTTCCCTGAGCCAACATGCCCCACCTGCGCAAGTATAGCCTTGGATCAGCACGCTGACCCCGCCCGACCATTCTGTTCAAAAATGTGCAATGACAGGGATGTAGAACCATTGTCGAAGGAAAGGGCTCTGGGTCGTGCTTAAAGTCTCGTTGCTCCCTTCAGAACACTCTGCTGCGGGGTGCACCCCACGTCTGCTCAAGTGGGGCTGATGGGGAACCGCAATGAGCCCACATTCAGTTTCAGACCCATGGCGTGTCAGCACGGCCTTGTCTCAGGACCGAATCCCGATCTGCCCGTTGTTTCCCCCTGACCTGGTCTGCATGCAAGTGAGAGGGCATCACGAGGTGATACTCTAGGTCGAGCTGAAGGTGTCAGTCAGCGTGCCCCCCAAGGGGCACCAAGGGGAGTTGCCGGCCTCAGGAGATGGGGGCTTGCACAAGAGGGTGTCACACGGCTCAAGCAACCTCAGGCGACACGGGAACTCAGTGTGGAGTCGCCAAAAAGGCCATGGCCAAAGTGCGACAGGAGGCTACAGGAGGCAACGCAGCGGCAGGATCACGTGGTTGGACTGCAACTAAATGAGACAGGGCAAGGTCAGCATGGTGCCCTCTGGCAGGATGACAGTTGCCTGCAGGTAGTTGGATGGGGAGTGTGGGGAGGGTGGTCGATTTTCTGACCACAGTTTTTGTGGTCAAGAATGTAAAGTAACGTGTCTGCGAGCCGATGATAGATT
The DNA here is from genome assembly GCA_964036045.1 of Eutreptiella sp. 'Long Island Sound 2002'. NCBI lineage: Eukaryota > Euglenozoa > Euglenophyceae > Eutreptiales > Eutreptiaceae > Eutreptiella > Eutreptiella sp. 'Long Island Sound 2002'. Next base: position 15,076,871 of record OZ038383.1, read on the forward strand.
GAAAGAGGGGTCTGGGTCATGCCTGTGATACTTCTTTCTGCTCAGAACAATATTCTGCTTGACACTGTAGCCCACTGCTGTTTGTTTTATGGTGCGGTACGGTGCGGTATGGTACGGCCTGGTGCAGTCCTGTGATTCGGGGGGGCTTTCTCAAGGGCACGGGACACCTAATCAACTGGCCGGTGACTTTGTGCTCGGTCCAAGCCCACCATACCCGAAACCACAGTGGGTGGTTGCAATAAATTCTGTTGTTTATGATCGTTGTAGCTGATGATCGTCGGAACCGAGGGCTGTGTGGGGAGTGAGACGGAGCCTTGCCCTTTGATTTTTGGGAAATTGATGCACCTTAAACTTCTGCTCTGAGTGACAGTTACCCGCTTGTATGCCTTTCTGGTAAAATGGATGAGATGAGGATGGTGGGCGGAGGCTGCTTTAGCCATCTGGACGCCCTGCACTTTTCAATTCCCTGCCTACTTTGGCACCCCTTTTGAATGGATGCTGGATTGAGAGGGAAAGGGAATCCTCCTGATGCTTTGAATTTGGGAAAGGAGGATCTATGCTCTGCGTCGCCCAGCATGTAAATCGGCGGGCGGAGGAACTGGCCACTTCACTTGAAGGCATGGATGCGAACAGCACACATGGTCCTTCCTTCAGTGTGGATCAGGAGCCAGGTGGGATTTGTGCAGCTCTCCTGAGGCTCCTCTGTTGTTCTTCCACTTGCCTTGGGTTTGGCGGATTTCGATCTTCCTGAGGTTGACAGGATGGACCGTACGCAACTGCTTCCTGTGACACCAAACTGCTCATGTATCGCTGTCCCATCCATGGGGCTTATATGATTTGAAATCTCAAGGTGATATTTTGGTGAACCATGGATTATTGTCAGTGAACTAAACCTGCTCTGGGACGTGTCGCACTCACTGTCACCACAAGTGCATGTGGAAGGGAGGAAAGCATGCTTGTAGTGTGCCATGGCTTCAGTCAATATGCTCATGTTTAACCCCAGTTTTGTCGCACCTTTCGTATGCATATCTAAGCAGGAATGATGCACTGTCTCCACTAGATCATCATGTATGCAGGCGTTGGGGACGCATAGGCACAACCACACGGCTCTGGAACGAAAACATTGTGGTCGACCTGTGGTGGGCGCACCAACAGGCCTCCCTGCGGGAACTAGCGGATGAACGCCTGAGACAGGCTAGACTGATCTAAGGATTTGAGTCTGACACTGGGTCCGACAGACGGGGTCGATCTGCCACACAAGCGCCAGAGAAGAGACACCATTCCATGATGGCCAACTGAAAGGGAGCATGGGCCATTGCAAGGGGAAAACGGAGCCCCACAGCCCTGGGCCACGGGGTGACACTGAGCGCAAGGAGGCGAAACAACGATGACGCGGACAACTGCAGGAGCGGGGGCGCCTATGGTGCCCCTGCCAAGGGACGAGACCAGACTAGTCAACCACCTGCCTCAGCAGGCTATGACAGGCACAAGTGGACGTTGCAATTAGGGTAGGGTGCAACTAGGGTATACAGTGCGGAGGCGCCTGCGGCGCCTCGTCCTGTGCTGACAACCCTGACAGTCAAAACCCATAAGCCACACCACCCATATGTCCTATGCCTCAGTAGGAGTGGCCTTGGGGAAGGCGCTAACCACATCACTTAACACTCCTTAGCCTTATGCCCCCTCTCTGTGAGGACAGCAGGTAGGCGACCAGGTACGGTAATGTGCTGTCTCAGACAATGGGTCTGACCAGCCGGACGATGCACTCCGCCGATCAGTTATCGATGGCACTGGGTAGCCAAAAAAAAAAGTACTCAGCTATGATGCATGCAGATTTTTGGCACAATCTGAGAGAGATACGCTTGCTATGTTTGCAGATCAGAAGTACAGTGGTTTGCACATTGCCTTGCACATTGAGCTACCCTGTTTCAAGGGTTGTGTTGTACAAAAATTTCGCGTTTGCCTTTTTTTTTCTGGATAAAATTGCTTCTGAAAGACAGAGTTATGGTCTTGAACTTTGTGGGAACAATGATGCAATCACGCTTGCGAGAGCTTCTTGTTCATGTTTCATTTTTGTGAGAATTTAGAACCAAGAAGACAAGAAAAGGCTGTCAGCGTCAGTGAATACAATTCTAATGAAACGGGATTCATCATCATTGTACCTTACAGGCAGATGGTGGTCAAACGATAAATCACACTGTCCACGTGTTGCGGTTTCAAGTACAAATGGTAAATGGTACCATATTACTCTGCTGGTGAACAACATCATCCCAAAACCATCAGTAACCAATGCCCAAATCAAATATTCTGGCTGCTTGGTACCACAATGTTGCATGGCAATGAAGTAGGCTCACCATACAATGGATGCATGGAAGCACGTTGACTGGTCTTTGAGTTTAATGCGCCAGGTTTTCTGTTCTAAGAGGTCAAGACAAACTTCTTAAGGCATCATTGGTTTTGACTTCCTTGAGTGCAACCACAAAATACATCTTGTGACCATGAAACAGATTTGTATGTAAGGGTAAGCAAAAGGCAATCAATGCAAACCTGTGACTTTTCACCACCACAGATTTCTGGCATGAAGATTGTTGCATGTATGCATTAGTGTATTTCAGATCTGCTTGAATGTGGTACAAAGGGGTACACTTCTACATCTTTGAATAGAGACCTATTTTGCTGATATCCAACATGCAATGCTGACAGTTTTGGTGTGCATCTCTGCAGTCAACAACAAAACCAACCTAGAAGTCCAAGACAACCAGACCCCGCAACAGCAAGGTACTGTGTGTGGACATGGCCACACAACAAGTTTGACAAGGAGCCCCACACCATTTTGTTGTCACTGGTACAACCACGAGGGGTGCAGCTGCAGCCCTTGACACCAAACCCCCACCCCCATCCCCGCCCCCCTTCCTCAAAATGGCCAAAATGTTTAGAAAGTCCATTTTCATGATTTGGGGGGTAAACTTTCGTTTTTACTCCACATGTGTCGACTCAAAATGCTCAGAATTTCATGGGGAATCCAAATATATATGCAAAACATGAAAAACACGACCCCTGGCCTCCCCCACCCAGCCCCCCCAACCTGGCTGCTGGGACCGGACGCTCCCAGTGGGTAAGGACCTGTCTCTCAAAAACCGCAAATATCTGTGTTCAAAGTGATCAGTGCGATGAGGGGATTATTTTGAGGTATCTGTGTTGGGGTACCCAGGACCCCAGCCCCCTCCCCCCCCCAGGCTTTTGCTTTAGTTTTCATTTCGGCAGGGGGAGGGGGGGGCTCCCCCCTGGACCCCCTCCCTCCCCCCCCCCTCAGCTCTAGGTCTGGTAAAAATCAAGGTTTTTGGGACATTCATCAGTGGTGCCAAGGTTTTTTTCTTCAGCCCCTACGGCGCCCATTGTGGTGGGTTGGTTCAATGTTTCTGGTGTTGCTGCAGAATTTTGAAAGACCAGGCGTGTGCGCAACCAGCGTGCCCGGCGAAAGGACAAGGGGGAAAAGAGGCAGAGGACGGACACAGGGTCGGCGTCCGATTTTGATGCCGTGCCTTCCAATCCTGACTCTTTGTTGGACAACCGGTTCCAACTTGTCTGATGCCTCCACATCTGGCAGTGCTGGCACCTCAAGCTCCTCCAGCACCTCCAGCTCCACCTCTAGCTCTGAAGAGGGTGCTGCTTCGTCCTCCGGTGAATCCAACTCTTATTGACTAGGACGTGAAATGATTCCGGTGGCAATCCACGATCTTCACGCTTTGTTGTGTGCTTTTTGCATTGGATAGGGAATCATTGATGTGCCCTAAATTGATGATTTCAATTTTTTTTTCAGACTGGCTGCATGACAATTCCACTTGCTGATTGTGTCACCATCCAACAATTTTGCTGTTTTTTGCAACCAGGGTACATTCGGGCAGGGGGGGGGGTCCCCCGTAGACCCCCTCCCCCCTCTCCTGGACCCCCCCCCCTCCTGCCCCCGCTAAAGCAAACCCTGGGCCCCCACCCAGCCCCCCTCTCCCCGTTCATTGGGGCCAAATGTTTGGGGGGTGTCAGTGTCGGGGGCTGCACCTGGGCACCCCCATGGGTCAAACTCTCCATCCAGACAGGATAGCAGGTTAAAAGTGTGTGTTTAAACAAAGGGTAGTCCCACCATTGAACCCACCATCTCATTATGGCCAACGGATGGGTGTCATATGCATGGTACCACTTGTATAGAGGAGCAGATGCTGTAGAAGAGGCCCGCTGGCTGGCTGGGTTTTGGTCCATTCATGAGTCACGTATTTGTTTCTTTTTTTTTATCCGCCTCATTTTTCCCACATGAGCCGCAGTAAGGTGGGTAGCTCAGTGTTTAGTGATGTAGGCTGTAAGGCATAAATACCCACAGTCATGGGTTCAATTTCCAACTTTGGTACTTATTTGAGCATTCCATCCACTCAGACCTTTGGTGATGCACAACAGTTGTTGCTGTTTGCTTGTGCAGGCTGGTGTATGTGTTGGTGGATGGGTGCCTCTTGGGTTTCACCCGGCTCCCCTCCTTGGGATTGCGCCATGTTTTGTGTCCCCTGCCCAAAAGGGGGTGCCTGCCCTTTTCATTTCACCCTACATCCCTTCACGTTGCTTGGCAAAATCTTGGCGCCGGTGCCCTTCACGTCAGGTATGTATCCCAAAGAAACAGTGCATGATTCACGCTCAGGTATCATCCACCAAAATCGAAATTTCGGCCGAATGGAGGCAAGCAAGGGCAAGATATGGTTTTCTCTTCATTCTCCTCTCTTCTTGCCTTTGTTGTCTGCGAACCCCTTGATCCACCCTGGACCCCCAAGAGGATTACAAGACCAGGGCTGGCAAAGCCAACCCTAGTTTGACGCCACTTTTGTTCCTGGTTTCCCCACTCACCCGCACCAGGGCCAGGGCAGCGGTTGTAGGCATGGGTGCTGCCACGTCGTGATACAGCAGCCTCCACACCACGGTACATCTTCTTAAGACCCCTGCCTGGGGACAGCCAGTCCCCCTCCCCCATCCAGGTGCCCCCCCAAGCCGCAGTGGCACCTGTGCTGTGCTGTGCACAAAGCGACAAGCAGTACCCCTCAGTAGTCACAGGGTTCCTCCATCAGCCAGATCCGAGATATTGCTCACCAAGCATTCGTGCACCACCAAATTTATGTACCATTTCAGAGTTCTCCATTCTTGTCATGATGTGCACTGCACACCCAGTGTTGCTGCTGCTGTACCTGCTGCTGCCACTGGCACGGCACACACTTGCAATCCCTGTGTGGCCAGAGACGTTCAGCCAACCTTTCAACGAAACAAATTTTGTTGGCAAAACCACTGGGATGTACTACTATGATTTCCCCAACCGCCGAGGTCGAGTGGACCGCCAGAATGGGGTGTGGGACCGATTCTGTGGTTCAGTGCACCCCTTCGTGGCAACGCCCTGCCAACACATTATAGTGCACGGCGTGCGCTACTTGAACTTCCCGAAGTTGAAGAAATGTTGTTCCTGCTGTACTGCTGCAAAGGGGTGCGATATCTTGTACCCTGACTGGTTTGCCAGAGCAGGCGCTAAGTACATTGGGCAAACCAAGTGCAAACAGGGTGGGATGTGCGACAAGTGGCAGATCACGGGGTTTCAGCCCAACTACTACTGGGAGACAAGAGACACACACGTTATGGCGGAGCTGTTTCAGGTGCCTGAGGCGGATCAGGTATTCGATGTCCATAACATGAAGAAAGGTTGCTGCCTGCCTGATTCACTCTTCGAGTTGCCTGCTAATTGCACGGCGCAGTGTGCGGGGCCTGTCTGCAACTTTGCGGACCCACCTCTCGATGGCCAGGGGGATTCTAAGGTGTGATGGGCAGGCAGTGATGATCCATCCCACACCAGAACCCAGGGATGTGTGAGCCCATTTTGGGGATGACTGAACGTTGGTCTGTACCACGTGATTTCATTGCCAGTTGACCTGCACTCCTGCAGCATTAGAGTCTTGTCGCTATTACATTCGAAGGCTTAAATTTCCGACTGCTGAGTTCTGATTTCCAAGTAATCCCTTTCGCAAAGGCCCTTTAGCGAAGGGAGTGTGAAGAGCGTGGCTCCTCAAAAGGCAATTGGCGCAGCAGCGGTCATAGCGGCGGTGGTACCGGTGCTGGAGGAGTTGTGGCTCAAGCATGTATTGCCCGACTGGGAGCAGGGTCACGCCGGGGCTCCGGTGCAAGTCACAACGCCGTAGCCCAGCGCTTGCATGGCGACGGATTGTTGCATGAGATCACAAACAGTCGCCAGTCCAATGTCTGATCTTTTCCGCAGGCATTGTCAAAGGACAAAGGGGGTTGCATAGTAGATATGGTTGCACTCAACAAGCGTTGTGAAAAACACGCCGCCGCCTGAAACTCCCAATATTGGAGATGCCTTGGAGAAGATATGAGGGCGATGTGCAACAGCAGTGTCCTCCATTTCTGTAGGTCGTAAGTTGGGCATGTCCAACACGTTGTCCTGCCGCCGTGGGCGATGGGAAAATTTACGCGTCGGGATCGGGAGCCCAGTTGGCAGGGCTCACAGGGGAAAAGGCTGACCCAGGGTTTTGGGACCACTTCCACTGGATTGGGCACCCTCGAAATCGGGGATTCTTATGTTGCTTGAACAGTCGCTGTGGTGCACCCTTCTGGTCATCCAGTCAACGTTGAGGGGGCAGGGGGTGGTGGGGGAGTGGTAAGACAAAACTTGGTTTGGTCCTGGGCTCAACCTGAAATTACCATTTTAGAACCAACCAGCCGGCACACAAAGGGCTATGTGGGTGGGAATCAGCGGAGGGCCAATAAGGGATATCCAGAAACGTGCCCTATCCCCCATCGTTCCACCCTCACATACACTGCCCTGAAGGCTCCTATCTTCATTGTGTTCTCCATGCTTCTGATTTGTGTTGGTTGGAGGTATGTGTAGCGGCGCACCAATCTTTACTACCCCCACCCCCTTCGTCCCCCGCGCCCCTGGTCCACCCCCTCTGGGGGGGGGGGGGCGTCACTGGCTAATTCCAAAAGAAAACGCATCAGTGACAACGAAGATGGTTGTGATGAGGACGAAGGATCCACCGCAAACGGGTCCAGCTCCGATGGGTCCACCTCGGACGGGCCTCCGTCTGTGCATTCCAGTGGCAGTGACAGTGTACACAGTGGTCAGGTGATCAACAGTGATGGGGAGGTGGTTGGGGAGGGAGATTGTCCTACCACTGATGATGACAGTGAAATGGACAATGACAGTGAAGTGGTTTGGGCGAAGTCTGCTCAGGGAGTCTGGGGGTTAGGCCACACCGTCGGGGACAAGTTGTATTTTATCTGGGACATCCCGGAGGAAAAGTGGATCCCCTAAATGCTGGTGCCACCAACAGTGCCCAAACCTGCAACCAAACTTGGAAAGCAGCCCGCAGCGGAGCCGGGTGTGGCCAGCTTGTCCATCCCTGTCGCTGATGGGGAGCATGTACAGCAGTTCAAGACTCTGTGGGACCCTAAGAGGAAGTAGGGGTAGCCGGAAAACTGATGAATGGATGCAGTGCATTGCAAATTCCGCTTATTTGCAGCATGTGCCTGACACCATCAGCATCTTTGCATGTCAGCGTGCATCCAAGGGCCTTTGGCAACCAGCAGCTAGCAAGTGCCTGGCCATGAACTCTGTACAGTATGGGCTGATAAGTGTTTTACTCTGCGGTGGCGTCCATCCCCCCGCTCCCCCGGGTCGGGGAGCCGTCACATGGCGATAACCCCCCCCCCCCCCTCTGGGTTGGGGTGAGGACCGTCGTCCTTCAGGGTCGGATGGACAAGGGGGCGGGGGGTACAAATATTTGCATTGAACAAAACACAACAAATCTGTCATCAATGGTGAAGTCGTCTTGAAGAAAAATTTGACTTGGATGTGGATTTGGATCGACCAAAGTGGAATCGGCCATCGGCCTGTACAAAATCCCCCCCCCCCCCCCCTGTATGCTAGGGTGCATAGAGGGCATGTGGTTGCCATTCGAGTTTTTCACGCCCAGAAATCCTGCCACCGCACAGGATGTTGTTGATGTTGTTAAGCTGACCCCCCTTTGCCCCCCTTGTAGACTCCTTATTTTATGAGACATGACTGTCCCCAAAAGAGTTCTTGAGAATCCCCAGACCCACCCACCCTTCACTGCTAAATTTCTGGCTTCAGGGTGTTAGATATTTGGTATTGTGGCCACTATTGCTTTCATTCAGACCCAGGCCACCTGAGGTACCCTTTCTTGGATGTGTTTCCTCGAACAGCTGGGGATGAAGAATGAGGGGCCTTGGCGTTTTGCCGTCCCCCCTTCACAACACCTCCTCAACTCAATGACTTACTGGGCCCTGGGAAGTCGCCCATTTTCCTTTGGGCCTCTTCCAGTCGCTCCTCTCGAGCTCTCTTCTGCTTTCGTTCTGGTACTTTCCCATTACAATGCCCCCAGAAGTTCTCCCTGACGTGTCTGAATCTGTCCTCTGCTGTTCTCTCTTGGGGGTGTATGTCAACGATGATCTTTCGAGGCATACCTCTCAGGGGGGTAGTCCGCTCGTTTGATCCAATCGCCATTGAGGCCAGGATAAGCCCCCTCTCCTGTGTGGTTGGCCAAAACACGGGTCCATCTCAGTTGACGCTGGTGTGTTTGCTGTGGTTGATCTGTCTGGCCTGCCTCAGGTGGTGGCAATGTTTGAGTTTGCAGGTCCCCTCCCATCCTGGTCCAGGGTCAAGGACCGGTCTCACAATACACCGCCCAACAGGTTCCCATCTGTGCATCAGCCATGCATCTGAGGCGCTGCTTTATATATTTGTTTCTGTTTTGGGCGGCTGCAGGAAGGTGTCCTCCCCTATCCCTGCCCGCCCCTGTACAGGGATAGGTTCAGGGGATGGTGGTGCAGTGTATGTGAAATTGATGCTTTGGCGTTCGTGCACAGGAGGACCCCCGTCGGAGGCGGTCTGTATATATCATGCAGATTATTTTTGGTCATACAGTCCATCCATGCATCTGGCGGTCTGCATGCAATTTCGATTGGGACATCGGATTCAGTGCATGGAACTCTGTAGGTTGGCGTTTAAAGCATCCGATTTGGTGGAAAATCTTTTTTTTTGTTAATTGCTGGATTGTGCCAGAGCCGCAGCCGCAGCCGCATCCGAGCATCTGGCGGTTTTTCAGTAAAATATTGTAGCCAGGATAAGGGGCATGAATATGTGCATCCATGATACCCACAGAGACTGACTCTGAACATGGAATGATATCCATAATTGTGTTGGATTACGATATTATAGATACTACTGTGTCGTTGTGTACATACATTGTGCACATACATGCATACATCGCTGCGCTGTTTGTGTACAAGAATCACATATTCTTGTGTCCCGTGCCTCGCCTTTCTTCACTCCTGCTTCATGGTATGCAGAGGCTGCTGTAGGTTGAGGGAAGGTTTTTCCTGGTCTGCAGCAGGTTCTACCGGAGTGAGTGGTGGAGAAGTTGCATGTCGAACCTTGGACTTGCAGCTGGCAATTTTGGCCTTGCCACAGTGACCGCCATCTTGCAGAGAGCGACGACGGTCACCTCCATCAAGATGGGCCACACCGCTGCTGCGAGCTGCCGGACAAGTTCGTTGGAAACAACTTGGTGGACCTATGTGGTTCCAGGCTGGAGCCCTCCATTGCCATGAAGGGTCACGGAACGCGACCAAGTTGTTTGGAGATATTTGGAACGTTTCGTTATGACAGACTCGTTTTGGATGTGTTCGTTTGGTACCTGGACTGGAGTCGCCCTCCCCCCGCCCCGCCCCGCAAGTCCTCGAAATTTCCGAAGGATGCCCCTGAAAGATCCGAGCACTGAAGCTCGAAGCGGCCATTTTTCGTTCATACTTCCCTTGATTTTTGCAATGCACGGTGCTCCCTATCTACCCCGGTGCTTCCCCTGCCTTCCCATTAATCTGTCAGGATGATAGACTGCACAAGCCCCTTGAAGCTGAAGCCTTTAGCACTACAGGTGACCATTATTAGGCTCATATGTTTTGCTTCTTGGAATTGGCCCAAGCCCCCCACTATTGTAATCAGACTCAAAGAATAGCAACATAAACGGGGGGGGGGGGGGTTGCGACGAGAATTTTTCGCTGTGGGACGTTTCGCATTTCAAATTCATGCGGAATTTCCCACACAATATTCAGGCTGCTTGCATTTGTAGATGGGGTACAGTCAAATTCTGTGGGTACGAAGCCTCTCGCCGTTGATTCATCCCTTTGTTGCACAGTTGTCCACTTTCTTCATACCCTCCCCCCCCCGCCCTTGTCCAAGCTACAGCGGGTGTAGGGACCGTATTAATTTGGTACCTAATTTCATTCAGTACAAATGTAGTGTGGCCACATAAGACATGGGTTTGGTGACAAATTTGCCAGTCACCTGGGGTCATGGACACATCTGTCGTGAGTGTTTGCCCATTTGAACCCACATAGCCCTGATTTTGGGGATATTTGTGCATTCTATTCCCCTTTCTTGCACCAGCTCACCATGCAAACTTCTCTTTTTGAACCCGGGCGTCTACGACCTTGTCCAAGCTACAGTAGGCGTAGGGACCGTATTAATTTGGGACTTTTGCGTAGCTTATACAAGGGGGGGGGAACTGAGGCGTATACATTGCTTTGCATTGGGGACTAGGGCCAGGTACGGGGGCAGTACAGCTGAAAGCAAAAAAAAAGAAAAGGCATGCAGTTCATCCGCCTTCAGATCAGCGTGTGCGGAGAATGTTCTGATGTGGGCGCTGTGGCTCACGTTTTCAGTTGCAAATAGAACCAAAAATGATGCTAGGCAAGATGCACAGCTGCTGCAAGCAGTGGACCTGGAGGGGAGTCAGGGAGGTTAGGGTACCCCAGTTCAGTCTTCACAGCCGACAGTGCGGGCACCATCAGATCGCCTGACCCACCCAAACGACCGGTCTTCTTCATTCGGGGAGAGGGAGGCATCACACACAGGAGGCAGAGCAATCCCTGGTCACATGACTGTTCTGGACATAGCAATCCAGATGTCAGCCAATAGCTGTTGTGCAAGCGCACACACACATTCCCACGGAACAATCAGTGTGTAGCCAGTGCCTTTGAGTGGGGGCCACTGCTTAGCAAAGTATCCGGCTCTACGCCTGCCGATTGGAGGGTTGCAGGATCACCGCAAAAGTCCGAAATGTGCCACCCAATGTTGCTGTCAATTGCATACGCACAACAGCGGTATCATGGCTGTAGATGCCCACACACTGGAAAATGAATGAAAAAGAATGCTCCAACGTAGGTAGTGCTGATGGGGTTGGTTGAACAAAAGGGTCGCTATGCAGTGCCATGAATTAATCAACTGCACACCTAAAGCAATGTTTGCATAAGCAAAACAGGTCCCAATGTTTTGATCATTTGTTGGGAATTTTCAACTGCAAGGAAAAGTGGTGCCTGTTACCCAGCCAACATCCCCCACTGCAAAGCCAGAGAGCCCAAGATTCATGATTTTTTTGGTGATGGTTGGTCCAACTGGGTGAACATCGAAGTATGATGACCCACCCAACAGCCATGACAGACACATTTTGGTGCAAAAACAATTGCAGTCAAAGAAGCGCACTCACATGACTGTTGCCTCTTTCCACCAGTGGGCTTCTTCAGAACGTCAGCATGCACTCAATGTCAGGGAGTGCACAGGTGAGGGTGGTGCGATCGACCCAAAGCTGGCATACCTCTGAGCCCCATGTGTGCTGGATGTTATGATATGTGCATGTGTGCATGTGCAATATGTAAATGTGCATCATGTGTGTGCTGCATGGTGTGCTGGCGCGCCACCTGCGCCACCTGCTGCATGAAATGTGCGCATATGATTACTTGCAATCATCCGACTGCTCCCCCCATCTTCCAATCTTTTCAAAGGGTCTATATTATGTGGAAATTTTTGAGGGCATTGTTCCCTCAGCTATGTCCCACATATTGTGGGTCCCAAGGCCCACTCTTTCCTTGTCTGCAGCCCGACTCCAGCATCTGGGCCCCCAAGGTCACACCTTGTTGCTTGGACGGATTCTTGATGGGGGTTCCCATGGCTGCATCATTGTTCCTCTGCCTGCTGCAGCTTTGTAGGTATTGCACTCCTCAATCTCACTCCATGCCCGGTGGAAGCCCAGAGCATTGGTCCCTCAACCACCGTGTGCTCTGGTCTCAGTCTGGCTGTCTTGCAAATTAAGCTGTTTTGCCGCCGATGGAGTGGTTGACCGCCATTTGATATGTGGTTTTAAGTTCTTCAAATTCGAGTGTGGCCGGCTTTTGATGCATTTTCGATTCCCCTTAATGGCTCTGTGATATTTCCATTTGTTGCTGCATCAGGCGCTCTAATGAGTGCGTCCAGTCGTTTGCTTTTTGGTGTCCAGGGGTTCGCTCCCATTTGTCACTGCTTATGGGTTCCATCACAGACCTGTGGTGTAGGGCCGGTCTTCTGGTCCCTAATGGGCGTTCTTTCTTGCCTCTGGTGGCTGCCACCACGTGGCATAACCACACGTTCCCATACGGGGCGGCGAGGCCTCAAATGCAAGCGGCAACGCCCTGAGGGCAGTGCTTCCTTTGGAGAGTACAACCAATACACCGGAAAGAGAGGAGTGCTGGGCATCAGTCCGACCGCAGAACAACAGAGCACACTGGACAAAAGGGGTGAATCAACCACCGCATGTCTGGAGTTGCGTTGACCCAATCCACCCAACCCGCAACACCACTCGGTTGACAATGCAGAGGATCAGGAATCCTTGGACCACCGCATGCTTTCGTCTGCCTCAGGGTGTTTGTATGTTGTCGTCGGCCGCGAACATTCAGATCCCAACGAACCCACGAAATGGGTTCACACGGCGTCACCACCCAACCCAACACGGCGCACGCAGACTCACTGGCCCCACGTGCATCGCTGGCTTCTGACGACAGCCTCGACGATGATGTTGCGCTGCCATTGCACCGGGATATCCCAGAAACGTGTTTGAATGTGCGCTGGATTCTGGTTGTCTGTGGCATAGGTATCAATGCTTCAGCCACCGCTTGCCTCTGCCACCTACTCAGCTTCACTGCAAAAACGGTCCTGCTTTGGGGATGGTTTTGTCTCATAAATTAGTGGTTTTCCAAAGCAAATTTAGGATTAATTCTCTTGAGGTGTGCTCCGGGACTACTTCCGAAAATGTGGGTTTACGTCACTCATGCGTGCCTTTGATTGAACAGCCTTTTTTCTTTGAGGTGATTATTCTGCACTGGTGCCGCCGCATTTCATATTGTCACTCGAGACCCCCCCCCCTTTATTGGGGGGGGGGCAGTTGAAAGCCCTGTTTCATTCCTCAAAACTTTGCCTCTTGAGGGCGCGATCCCTGACCATGCCCTCCCATATTTTTTTTTTCAATTTTCGCTGCCCAACCCCCAGACCAGATATCCCATTTCTGGTTGGGGTAGGGCGGAGGCCATTGTCCAGAAATCGATCACCACCCCAAAACTACGTGCGCATGTATGTGTGAGAAACGCCACCGCCACCCTTCTTGGGCCTGTGCATATATGTATCAGGGCCAAGGGGGTTGGCTGCAGGGTTTACTTGTAACCTTATTTGTCCAAACAAAGCACCGCCATGAGTATTTGTGGTTACAGCGCCTTCGGCACACTGCACCACACAACACCACACCACACCACACCACACCACACCACACCACACCACACCCCGGCCATAGCCATGCCAGGGAATAGCAGGCCCGGGCATACGACAGCCCTGATCGAGGGGGCAATGAGTGGGCCAACACCGCTATCGCACCCCGGGGTGCCATGCCGACCCCCCACCGACGAGGTATGGTGCCGGTGGTCCAGACTACAGGTGCCGCCCATATGGCGATGACGACGCCTATGCCCGCCGTGGCGATCCCCAGGGCTGTGGCTCCCGTCATGCCTCCGCCAATCTCGGGCCCCCACAACGGCATGGGGAGGCTGACAGGCGCAGGCGCCGTTCCCCAAGCCCGAACCTGGCTTGGCACCTTAGCTATGACACCCAGGAGCCCCAGCGACGACTGGAGTGGGAGCCGAGGATGGTCCCCCATCTCCAGCCACCCCATCAAGTACTGGAGGATCCCCACCCGCTGCGCAAGATGACCAAGTGCGGGGAAACAAACCCTCCACAGGCCCAAGCCCAGCGGGGCGTGGCGGCACAGTGGGGGGTGCACATCTGCACCCCCATGAGGGCCCGCCCGGGGGCTGGAGCAAACGACCCCAGCCTCGTGGCCCATCACCAGCAGGGACCGAGATCCCTGCAGAGTACGCAAGCACACACGCCCCACAAGAGCTATGCGGGAGGCGGCACGCAAACCACCCCCAACCTGACGCCTCGCACCACCGAAGGCAACCCTACCGTGAGTGTGCCGTCGGCGTCGCACGGACTGCGCACGGAGGCCCACATCACCCTCCACGTACAGCGGCTCCCCGCCGGGTGGACGTGCCAACACCTCGTGGACCGCTTTATGTGGTTCGAAGGAGCGGTAGGCGTAGCGGAGGCCTACTCGGTAGGTGAGATGCATGGATACCTCATTTTCCAGACCAACCGTGAGGCGGTAGCCGCATGTGCCATAGTGAGCGCGGCCCTGTGGACCGTGGCGCCCCGGCAAGGGTAGCTGCCGGTGGTACTCCATTGCATCACACGGTGGTGCGCCCCGCCACGGTGTCTGGATGCGAGGAGGATGGCGTCTGGCGCCTCACTGCGGAGGCCACCAAGTGACTAGCACCGGGGACGAACCTGCGAAAGGAGCAAGCCGCCCCCGCGCCGGCAATCCGTATCGCACCCGGGCTCCCAACGGCTGCCGGGGACCTCAGGGCTCAACACCGTTGATGTGGTCTCTAGCCACCGGCCTCAAGTTGTAGTCACGGTGTTCGCGCCACCTGGGCCTCGCTTCACCGGCATTGAGGGAACTTGCGCCCCATGCTCGAAATGCCGGTCCCCCGCTGGTAGCATGTCCCCCCTACATGCATGCCTCCAAGAGCACCTGCGAGTGGCCACGCTCCCACAACCCTGAGCTAGTGGCATGGAGGGCCCCACCATGGTATGGCATCGGACGCCGCTGGGGGACCGCTACTGGGAGTGGGTGTCCTAGGCACAACACATGGTGCTGACCGTTACGGCTGCCCCGCCACTGGAGCCGCGGATAAAGCTCCAAGTGGAGGCAGTGGCACACTTCACATACCCGGCTATGTGCCTGACCCACAAGTGCCTGGGGCACCCCAGCAAGGGACACCTGTACATGGCACTCCACGCCTCGCATGTGCTGCTGTCGGAGTTGGTCCCGGCCATGTAGACACAATTGCGGGAATATTTTGGAGGCAACGCAACGTTGCGCCCCCACAACGGCCCCACGGCGGCGCCCCAATATACGCGGCTCTGCGTAGAACCAGGCATATGGTTCCATGAGCTGCCGCCGTTGGCAACCATCTGTGGGGCCATTGTGGCGACCGATGTTGGCGCCACCCCAGTCGGGAGTCATGGTGCTAGTGTACGAGAGCGTACCGGGGGAATACCGCACCTAGGTGGCTCCGGAGTGGGAACTTCCTAGGAGGGGGAGGCCATGACCCTGTTGCTTTGCGTCCGCCGGCTGGTGCAAAAAGAGGGTGTCTACTAGGTAGCGTACAACGCAGAATCCGCCGAAGGCGCCATATGCACCTACCAAGAAGGCGGGCACTATTGGGATGGCATACATCACCAGTATGCACACACCTTGGGAACGCAGCACCTCCTCCCCCAGACTGCTAAAAACATCGTGGTCACGCCATCGCACTGGGTCATTGCTGTCAATGTGCAAGTGGTGGCCGCCACCACAGAGGTGCCGCGAACGGACTTGACCTGGATGTTACACCGCCCGTACACCTTCTTGCCCGCCGGAGAAGTTCCGGCACCGCTGCCAGTTGGCCTCGTCCGATCCGCAAGAATGGCTGCACGAGTAGGCAGCTATCCCCGCTCGGCTACAATATGAGCAGTGGTGGGCACCAAACTATGAGCGGGGCCTAGGTTTGCCACCACACGGGTTCATCGGTGACCAAAAAAGGCACCTAGTCGCCCATTAGGTGCGCTACCTCCCCACCATGACGAGTCTGGCGGAGCGCTCCAAACACTGTAACGTGCAGCCGTGCGCACACTGCCTCCTGTGCCTCCTCTATGGGAGTAGCCTGCAGATGGCCCAACACCTCTGGGAGTGCCCAATATACTCCCATGACAGGCCACCGGCCTGTCAACACCTCCACACATGACTGACCACTCATGTGGGGCCCTCGGCATCCCAAGTACAGGGCTAGTTATGGGACCTTGTGGTCCTCGAACAGTGGTCTGTGGCCATCGCAACGCGGTCCGTGTGGACGGCACATATGGGGCTGGCAGGACCACACGACTTGAGATTGGAGTTCATCCTACAAGTGCTTTTGGAGTCGCAAAGGGTTTGGCTGGCCCACGCCAGAGCTCGAGATGGCCTCATCGAAGCGCGCCGCTAGGAGGCAGGATGCCGTGGGCGGTGCGAGAACTCCAATTGTACCAACAAGCGGAACGGCAGGCTGTCCCCCAGGCAGCCCTTAATTAACACTGCCCCAACATGGGGACCTTACCTCACCGTCCAAGGTGCGCAACACACTCCACACGGCGCGAGCTTAGACACACAGTCCTTCCGGCTTGCATTTTTCTGTGTGCATGACCATCCCCACCATTGCTTTTTGGTAACAATGCCTTCAGCACACCACACCAAACCACACCACACCACACCACACCACACCTCACCACACCACACCACGACCTTCATTGGAGGTTGGGAGGCAAAAACTACCCGGGAGTGGGTGGTCTACCAGACTGGCCGGGCGATACAAATAACTACGGCCATGGAGGACGTCATGGGCGTCATGGGTTGGTCTGTGGTACTCCGGGTTCCATCCGGGGCTGTTGTTGGGGCACAGTGGGGTGTACCGCGGCATCTATCCCAAAATGCTCCCGTAAGTGCGCCCGGAGCGCGGGATCGAGTTCCAACGGCAGGGCCTCCAGGGCGTTCAGGGCCATGTAGAGTGGGCCTCTTAGGGGGTGCCCTAGGCACTTGTGTGTTAGGCCCCGGGTTGGGTACCTGAAGCGCGCCACTGCCTCTGGATGGAGCTCTATCCACGGTTCCGGCGGCAGATGCCCATTCCTAATACCAGTGGGGCCTTCCATGGCTGCGGCTTGCAGCTGCGGGAGCGTGGTCACCTGCAAGTGCTCCTACAAGCACACATGCAGGGGGGATTGGACATACATGTGGATGTCCAGGAGGCTCACCAACAACCGGTGCAAGTGGGTGTTGCTGTGGAGGTCCCGGCGTATATGGTTCCGTGACTTGCCCCTGCTGGCCATGATCCACGGGGCCATAGTAGCGACGGATGCTGGCACCACCCCGGCAGGCATGGCAATGGCTCTCGCGTATGAGCATGCGCTAGGGAAGCACACAACCGTGGCGACCTCGGGAGTGTGGACCTCCCAAGAAGCAGAGGCCTTGACCCTGCTGCTCTATGCATGGGAGCCGGTGTCACTGTGGGGCGTCTATTGGGTGGTGCTGAATGCGGAATCGACGGTGGGCGCCCTACGAACTTACCTAGAGGGCGGACAGTACGATGACGGGGTGCACCACCTCTATGCGCAGACCCTGGGAGCAGAGTGCCTAGCTCCAACGCTGCGATCAACATAGTGTTCACTCCCTCCCACCGGATAGCTGCCATCAAAGTATGTGTGGATCCGGCAACCACAAAGGAGCCACAAGCAGACCTCACCTGGATGTTGTGCCGCCCCCACACATGCTTGCCCCCAGTTCCGGTTCCGGGACTACTGCTAGCTAGCCCCTATGAACTTGCCAGAGTGGTTGCAGGAGCAGGCTGCGGTCCCCGCTCAGGCACACTACGAACATTGGTGGGGACCGCACTACCGGCCACACCACGGCTTGCCCTTGGACTGGTTCACCAGTGACCAGTGACCAGCACTGGCATCTTGTGGCCCACTGCATGCGCAACGTGCCCATCATGACAGTGCTGGCGGAATGCTCGGCGCACCACAACGTACGGCTGAGCACGCGGTGCTTGCTATGTGATAGCGGCCCAGAAACGGCATGCCATCTGTGGGAGTGCCAAGTGCAGTCCCATGAGAGGTGCCCGGCCTGACACCGCCTGCATACGTGGCTCACCACCTTTGCTGGGCCGCGGGCTTCACAGGTGCAGGGCCAACCGTGGGACTCCGATGTCCTAGAACAATGGTCGGCGGCAATCGCCACGCCATCCTTGAGACCGGCCCATATGGGATTGGTGGGGCCACACGACATCGTGACGGAGTTCGTCCGTCAAATATTGTCGGAATCACAGAAAGTCTAGCTCGCCCAAGCCATGTGCTCATCTAGCATGCGGCTAGCTCTAGTCCACACAATCCTCCTGCGAACCATGCAGTGGTGATGCCAGCTCCAGCTTGGACTCCTCCGATCTGCCCAGTGAAATAGACAGTTCTGTCAGCGACACGGAAAGTGCCACGGATAGTGACAACTCAATGCTTTCTCAGAGCCTGTAAACCCCCCCCCCCCCACGCCACACCATATTGCTCACTGCCTGTTGGCCTCAAGTGAGCCGGCTCCATTGCAAAGCAACCACAGACCTGAAGGTACGACCTTAACCCAAAGTAGGTAGCATGCAGCAGCCCCTTGGGCTGTGACAAAACACGGCAAGAGCGTTGGAACCATGCAATGTGTTGACTGCCCTATGAAGTGTACATTGCTACATTTGACCTTTACGCAGCATAGACTGTCAACAGAACTCATGAGATGCGAGGATCCCGGTGAGTGGGGCCGGGGGAGCAGTCAGAACCACGCGATATGGCCACGCCAAGGCCCGGGAAGGCCTCATGAAGGCCTGTGCGGGACCCGGAGATACCATGGCGTGGGCCCTATGGGAGCTGCAGCTGCCCCAGCAGGTGGAGCAGCAAGGAGTCCCCAGGGCGGCCATGAACTCAGCCCACCGAACATGGGGACGACTCCGGCCATCGCACAGGTGCGCTACACACAACATACAGCGTGCGTCTACACACACAGCCCTCCCGGCTTGCATTACCCATCCCGGCCCTTGCCTTTTGGTAACAGCGCCTTCGGCACACCATCCCGCACCACACCACACCACACCACACCAGCGGACTCGGACAATTACTCTCAGCACACAGCCCTATGCAATTGCGACGACAATCATTGAAATGGAAATGGGGCAGTCATCGAGTTTAGTTCAGTGACGGATTGTAATCACCAAAATAAGCGCTCAGTCGCCTCTTAGCCTGTCTGCACAGTGGGTTGCCCATTTGCTGCCATGTTTGGCAACGCTATGTGCACAGGAATATGGCTGATGGATGTGGGGTGCGCGCTGCTGCACGACATGCTTTCGCCGTCCGAACTCGTTTCGCTTGCGGTGCGGATGCTGCAGCTCCTTTCCACTGCGTTCCTGTACGCATTGTCGGAGCACAACGCTCATGAGGTGTGCATTACTACAGCCATTATCCCTCTGCTGCTTGGGCGCAGTCCGTCCAAAGCCCCCCCTGCCCCCCAAGTTCCAACCTGCACATTTACTCAGCCTCTATGGCGACCCCCCCACCCCACCCTCCTCCCAAAAGGCCTCAGAGAAGCGGTAGGTGCATATGATCACTCGCGAAGCATTGTCCGTGATGGTGCCAGTACGACGATTGTCATGGTACAAAGGCTGTCATGTTGACACACTACACACTCCCGTGGGATGTACAGGTTTGCCCCCTTTACCCCCAAACACACGCCTGAGAATGGTCTCAGACATCTGTACATATGCACAGCAAGCCCACGAGAACACAGTCAGAAGCACCAGGGGGGACAGTTGCCTGGCAAAAACCCGGGCACTGTGCTGATAAACTCGCTGGAGAACAATGGCTGGGAGTGTCTATAGTATAGTGTATGCCGCTACAACAACACAACAGGCACCATCACACATACACAGACCTCTCAGAACTCTGGGTGCCACCCGTGCCACCCATGCCCCACACAGCCCCCCCCCCCCCCCCGCCCCGCCCCGCCCAAGCACGGAGCATTGTACCTGCGCCAACGGAACCCCCAGACGCCACGGCCGCCCCACAACCCACTGGCCCGCCCCGCGAAGATCTCTGTGCACTGGCCCTTGACAACCCTTTACGACCTGGGGACTTAGGGAGGAGAACAGAGAAGATGCCTTTTTACTGTTTCCCTTGCCCCCACGCCTCGATATCATGAAGTCGACTTCGCAAGAGGTTTGGCAGACTGGCAGCGAACTGGCAGGGATTGAGGTGACGTGCAAAGAGAAGTCCTTCCCACCACCGCTGCATCGCTGGGGGAATAAGACTGTGCCAATTTTCGTCTCACTTTTGCTGCTTTGCACATTAGTGACCTTTGCTGTCACACTGTCTGCAGACGTTCCCCATTGCATGTACTTCCTTTGCGTGGCTGTTGGCGCTGGTTGCGAATGCGTTCGCTGTACAAGTGTACTGGGATCTGCAGAAGACTCTGGCACTTCGCTTGGCCATAGGGTATGCACACCCCCACCCCTGTGTGGTGGCGCACAGGGGTGCATTTCGACAGTCAACACACATCGCCTGCTGCATGGGGTTTCATTGGGACTGCCGCATCTGCACCGGGGTGCCTACCAGCAACTGTGCCCAGGCCCAGAGGGCTGCACTCGGGCTGCCAGCACTGCTGCGGCACCCAGGGCTCCATTGGGACTGCAAGCACCCATATTGAGGCGCATAGGGCTGCATTGGGGCTGTCTGCAACTGTGCAGCGGTGCACTGGCCTGCAAGGGGGATGCCAGCACCTGCACTCTGTTGCAAAAGGCTTGATTGGGACTTGCTGCCTCGGTGCCCAGGCGCTGGTGGCACGAAGATTTGTACCCAGCGTAGAGTTTATGCATTTTGGCCCATTGTGTGGGGTTGCGTCCAAGGGAGGGAAGGGTCGTTTTACCGCAACCAGGGCGGCCTTCCTGTGCACAAGTGTGTCCCAGGTGTGGGTGGGTGTGGGTGTGGGTGTGGGAGTGGGAGTGGGAAAGTGGGCCCAAGAAACTTCAATCACGACAATAGTGTTGGCTCCCATTGTGTGTGGGGAGGCGGGGGGGGGGGGGTCAGCAGCAAGAATGTAGCCCCAGGTGCCCATGAAATGATACCAACAGTCCCAATGCAGCACAGTGCACCGGAACGTGGGTGCACCATTACATAAGCAGCAAGTGCACGACTGCACAAACCCGCTCAAATGTAGCCCCATGCACTTGAGCAGAGCTGTCAGCAATCCCAATGCAGCCCACTGCACTCTCAAAAGAGCTGTGAGCGCACGCATGGTTGCTTGGTATTTTAATGCAACGCCCACACGCTAGAGCACGCCAGCCATGCCCGCAAAAAACGAACATGGTGATGTGGCGGTACCACGGCAGCTCTAAAGTGGGCAGCACAGTTTCTTTATGAGATGCTTTGCACCTAGACCTAGAATAGATCTGAACCAGTGCAGTACTTGGACCCTGCCCAATAACGTCAGGGCTTCCGCTAACTGTGGCACACAGGCTTGAGGAAGCTGTGCAGTGTCTAACAAACAACAAAAAGTCTGCACATTTGACACAAACCGCATCGACAAACCGCATTGTGTATGCGCCTTTGTTTGTGTGTGTGTGTTTGTGTTTGTGTGTGTGTGTGTGTGTGTGTGTGTGTGTGTGTGTGTGTGTGTGTGTTTGTGTGTGTGTGTGTGTGTGTGTGTGTGTGTGTTTGTGTGTGTGTGTGTGTGTGCGTGTGTGTGTGCCAGAGCAAGGAATTCCAATCAGGCATAAATTCCTAAGTCCTATGAGGCTGCTGCATACAAAGATTCTGTGTGTGGGGTGGGGTGGGGTGGGGTGGGGATGGGGGTGGGGGTGGCACTGTTCGTTTTCCACAGGGACTGCCTGCAGGGTCGGGCACAGCGTTGGGAAAAGGTGAAATCGCAACAGTTTGCCACTCAAACCCCAGATCTGCAATCTTTTGGGGCATCATTTTGCGCATTTTCCAGAAGCTTTTATGCAACGTCGAAAATCAAGAGCATCCAGCAACAAATCTTGGGGTGGCAGCTCAAAATATGTGGTCCTCCTCTTCTCTCTCTTCCTGTCCCTCCCAGCATGTGTTCTTGGCCTTGCCCAGCCAGGTTCGCACCGCACACTGCACCCTCTAGGGCCAAGCCCGCCATCAAACCAACCTGCGACCCCACGCCCTCTGACACCAATGTGTGGCAGGTTCTGTGGCTGTTCGCTGGGCCTCTTTCTTTGTGATGTGTGGCAATTGGGACTTGTTGCGGTGCGATCCTGCAGCGGGTACATGCCATTGCCGGTGGTGACCTCCAAATTCACTGTGAATTGGCAGAATGCCATTAAACCGAGGTATATCCATTGTCCCAATAGTCATTGATGCCCTGGAGGTGCTGAGCTGTAGCCCAGACCTCCCCACACCGCAGCCCCCCGACCTTCAATAAATGTGCCAGGCACGCTGCACGGATCATTGCACGTACGCCCCCCCCCCCCCCAGGGGGGGGGGGGCTAATGCCCGCTTTGGCCGTGCCCCCCTCCCCTGCCTATTACGACCCTCTTCTCATGCTGAGGGGGCTGAGGGGCTCCAACACCACACCATTCGTTATGCATTAGTGTATATTTTCTAGCCCGTACCTGATTTCTTTTTTTTTGGAATGATTTGGGGGTTAGTACAAGAATGGTCTACCCTCTCGAATACCCACTCCATGGAAGTGGGTTTTCTTTAGCGGGAAGTGATTTTGGATCTGAGTTCACCAATTTTATATCCAATGGATGTGCACATGGAAGCACAGGCACTGGTATTCTCCAAATACCACTGCCTTAATGCGTGGCTTCTGTGAATTGGGTCCATGGATCCATGATTGTGCCCTTGCTGTTCAATGATGTGGTCTAAGCTACAGCGATAGGTATTAGGAGAGAACGCCCAACCAACAGCCAAGCAGGCATGGGCTAATTGCCTGCCCGGTCAACCCGTCAAATGGAAAAAAAGCTTTTTTTGTTTTTTCCCCCGTTTTGGGGTGTTTTTTGGTGGTTTTTTTTTTGTGTTTTTCATGTCATTGGAGCCCATATGCATTGTTGCCCATGACCACATGTGGCATTTTCCTTCATCTTTGGCAACTTTATCACACATTTGTTTTGTAGACATCAACAATTTGGACAGGTCCATTGGGTCACCCCCTAGGTGTGCGGTCGCAATCGTTCATGTACACCGGGTGTTGGTTGTGGGAAGGGATTGGCAAGGGTTGTTGAGCGGTTGGGTTTGAGATACAAGATCTTGTGAGTGTTTCATTCATGGGAAGGGTTAAATAGGTTTGGCAAGGGTGACAATGGTGGAAAGTGAAACTACATGCGCAGTAGGGGATCAACGGGCTGGTTTGGTGCAACAGGGCTTTGGGAGGGGCAGGGAACCATTTCCTTCTCTTTGCTCTTTCGTTCACCCTTTTAGTTCTTCCACCATGCCAGGAGTGTGGTTACACCCCGAATCCGGAAGCAACCAGCGCTGGTTTCCAACCGTAGCGTCGGCCGTCGCCCACTTGAAGGACAAGGGGACGGCTATTTGGCCCACCCAAGTGAGCCGTGCCGCCCAACAAGGTAGCACTAGGAACGGTTGGTGTTTCCATTCCACGGACCCGAATGTGGCAGATGCCCAGGAAGAGGTGCCTGCCCCCCCTTTGGCCAATGACCCGCAGCCCCTTGCCACCACGGCAGTGGGTTTCTTCACACCCACACCCGCGCTACCTTCTTGTGGGTGTTGCAGCGAGAAGCTGTTAGGAGATATCCTTTTGTGCTTGGGGTGCAATCAAGGTGTCCATGCACTTTGCTCCCACCGGGCTAAATGTTTCAAATGCGTGCGCCGCATTTGTAACTCTCCACCCGGAGATGTCATGCGCCCATGCAAGGTGTGCAAGCATCGGGTTCATGCCGGCTGTGCTGGTCCCGTGCCATACCGCATCGAGGTGGTATGTAAGCACTGCATACCGAAGTCACCGGTGAAGGTCCCACCAACCAAAAAGAAGTTCAGGCGCTACTTCAAGCACGCCTAGCAAGTTGGCCGTCCATGGCTTATGCACGCCAATGGGGTGATGTGGTGCCTTGCATGTAGGGCCTACCCTCAACCAGGTATGCAGAAGGCTTGGCTGACGGGAACCCGTTCTTTGCGCCGTAGTGCTATGTTGGAACATAGCAACTCGGGACTCCATGCAGTGGCTCTCGCCCTTTGGGAAAGTGGCGGCACATCGAGCACTGTCATTGGTGGACTACCCGAGCAGGTGCACAACGCCATTCTTGGCTTGTTCATGCTCGTGTACCGCATCGTGAAGCGGATGGCGCCATTCGAGAATTTTCCTGGGGATGCTGAAGTCGCAACCATGGTGGGCAGTATAGTTGCATCAGCGTATCGAACACGGCGGCAAGCTATGCCCATCATGCACGCCATCGCAGCACCCATCCGGGCAGCTGAGGGAAGCGTCATGAAGGATGTTAGTTTCTTTGCCCCTGCCTCCAATAGCTCCACGGACCGCGGGCTGCATAAGGCCGAGTTGATCTACACTCGCACAATGCGCGATGGGCAAAGCCGTACCGCATTCTTGGGGCTCCACGAGTTGCAAGCCGGCACCGCGGTCACCATCCCTGGGGCATACAAGCAGGTCATCCTGCGGGCCGGCTTGTCAGTGGAGCAATGGGTCGGCCGTCTATTCCGGTACTGTGCCCATGGTGCCAGTGTCATGCAGTCCGATGGGAATGGCGTGGCCGGCCTCTTGATGAAGTTGCAACAGGAGGTCCTCAACTACTCGCTACTTGTGCTAGTCCATCCGAACTGCTATCGTGCAAATTTGGCATTCCGCGACGCGATGGACAGCAGCCATGAGTTCCTGGGCCACGTGGCCGACACCATGAACCATTGTGATTTGGTACCGCAACGCCCCCACGCGGCTTCGCAATATGTGCCGCCCTTTTGGTGCCTTCAGCACGATGGTCCGCGCACCAATGGGCGATGTTCGAAACGTGGCAAGATCATCGGAGAGAGGGTTTCATCCCCGAGGACACGATGTTTGTTGAATGGCTGAAAGCACAACGTGACAATATGTGCAACGCTTAAGAAACATTTTCCCGACCGCTGCGTGTTTGCTTTGTTTGCTGTGTTTGCAAAATTCCTGAGACATTGGGACGTATGGCAAACATCAGACTAAAAATTTAAAATTCGTGGTCTACCAGCAGAGGCCAAGAAGGGCAAAAATTGGGACACCGGGGACCTGTGGCAAACATTAAACTAAAAATTTAAAATTCCGGGTACACCAGTAGAGGCCAAGAACGGCAAAAATTGGGACACTCCGACCTATGGCAAACATCAAATTAAGAATTTAAAATTCTTGGTACACCAACAGAGGCCAAGAACAACAAAAATTGGGACACGTGGATGTATGGCAAACATCAGACTAGATTCCTGGAATGTTGATACAAAAAAAAAGCAAAAAACACGGAAAAACATAATGTTGTTGTGCAAAAAAAACAGCAAGTCAAGCAAAAAAAAACACGGTACATTGGTTCATGGCAGCCACTCACCCTACCCGAACCCCCCCCCCCATACCCCATGCCCCCCCCCCCCCCCTGAAACCCCCCAAAATGGGCTTTTGGCAGCAAGTTGTGCCCAAAAAAACAACAAAAAATGCAAAAAAAAACACCTGAAACTGAAAAAAAAACTTTTTTTGGACCAACCCGTCAACCTGTCAACAGCTTTGGTGACGGGCGTTTAGCCCATGCCTGCAGCCAAGTGATTGCTCATGTAGCTTCAGCGGCATTATTCAGCCGTGCACGCTACAGTGGGCAGGTGTGTCAGTTTTGATCGCATAATACTCTCTTGCTGATTTTATCTCGTTTGTCTGTGAATGCACCACGACATTTCAGTGTCAGTACTGCCGCAGAAAATACTCATTTTGTGACCCCGGTTCTGGTGATGCTGAGTTGACAAAGGCACCCGGCAAGGCCAACGGTGGCGCCGGTGTAGGTCATTGTACCTTGTTCACAAATTAGGCGGATGACACAATTGCAGGGCAGCTTTTTAAGGTGAAGACCAATGATTTGGATGATGAGGTGCTGAATTGCGACGTGTGTGGATGTTCAATTGGTCATAGAACCAAGAGTCAAGAACGCGGGCATTTGGATTCCAAGAAACATGAGAGGGCTCTAGACATGATGTAGAAGCGTGAGAAAAGATCGACTATGCATGAAGCTGAAATGGAGGGGGTTGTTCTTCCTCTTACAGCCAGGCTATGACAGCTGGGCTTGAAATGTGTTGTTGCAGCATGCAACGAAAAAACAAAGGGAGCCAATGACACCGTGTTTGCCTTTATTGGGGCGGGGATTCCACCAGATAAGTTCGATCACCCCCTGATGCGTGCTGGTTGGTTATGCACTGTTGCTAGTTGCTTGTGGCTTTCGAGCACTTTCTGCGGCTTGCAAGCACCTGTGCTGTGTTAAACTCAGGTTTCCACGGCTTTTAATGTGCCATTGGAACATCACGTTGTTAATCACTTTTTCTCATTGCCTTTTTTTGTATTTTTTTTTGCAATCGCATACCTCTCCGCCTTGGCTATTGTGACCAGGGCTGTAGGTACAAGCCCCTGGGTGTATTGAGCAGAGTAGTACGTACAATCCTGACCTGAAGTGGCCAAGGCAGTTGGTAGAAGCGCCAGCCCAAAGCGAATAGGGCTGTTGGTACCACTGCCAGCCCGAAATGGCCAGGGCAGTGGGTACACGCAATACTCGTTGGGATGCTCCCCACCGCCCCACACAAGAGGGCCTCGGACGCTTTCTTGTGTTCTGCAGCAAAATACTGGCGGACAATGCCTACGATGCCTCCTTGGTCTTCTCCCACGATCGGGCCTGCCTTCCGTTCAAAGCCCTGTTTACGTGGCAGGGGGAGCTGCTGTCAAAGGCATGCCACCAGCATTTGACTCTATCGGACTTGGGCACTCTTCCTCCGAAGGACAGCACCATTC
Organism: Eutreptiella sp. 'Long Island Sound 2002'; assembly: GCA_964036045.1. Classification (NCBI taxonomy): domain Eukaryota; phylum Euglenozoa; class Euglenophyceae; order Eutreptiales; family Eutreptiaceae; genus Eutreptiella; species Eutreptiella sp. 'Long Island Sound 2002'. Next base: position 15,103,945 of record OZ038383.1, read on the forward strand.
TCCATCTGCAGAAATTCTGTGACCTTTGGGAGGCTGCAGCCAGGGCGCAGCAGTCGTCTCCAGGTGCCACTCCCCTTTTGCAGAAGCCCAGGGCTGTCGCATTTGGTGTGCGCGCTTTCGGGCAGATTTGGAGAACAAAACGTTCTCTTAGGTGGTGGTTTCTCTGTCCCAATGAAGCAAATGGTGGGCAACTGGCGGTTGACAAACGGCGGTTGGCAGACGACCGCCAGGGGCTACTGGGTAAGCGACGCGGTCAGCGGTCGACCGATTGTGGTGAGCTGTCACCTGACGAGAGTTGTGGGCAGAGGTTGGCGAGCACATGTAGACGTGCTTTCCAGGCGGTAGGGCCAGTCGTCCCTGTACAACAAGCCGCGCCTGGGGGATGCGCTGCGGACCAGCCCTAGATCGTGAAACGGGGGACGGCGTCAGCGGGTCCAGAGAGAGGGGGATGTGAAGACCAGGGACCGGAACGTTTTATGCCCACGAGGCAGCGTCCGCACACAACACTGAGGCCTCCCAGGCGGTCCACAGATGCTTCTCTGCTTCGATGCCTCCCTCTCCCTCCTTTCGTCGCTCACTCCCTTACTGCAGTCCCCTCTGCCTGCCTCCATTCCGGCATCAGCCCTTCCCTCCCCCTTCCCTCCCTGCCTACACCCCCCCAGCCCCCAAACCCGCCGAATTCCCCTGTTTGCGAAAGCCGTTCTGTTCTTGTCCGTGCGCACTTCCAGACGACACAGACGAGAGCGAGCCCTGTGGTAGGGGCGCCCCGCTGCCGGCCCCGTGGGATGGGGCAGCCTCGTTCAGAGGCTCGCTCTTTGCGACCATGTGGGCCCCCATGCTCATGGCGGGTCTGCTGAGGCTCTTGGTCGTGGGATTGAGCTTCACGGGCCCATTGGTTTTGAAGCGCATCCTGGAGTACATGGTGGCAAAGCAAGAAGGGGCGTACGTCCCCAAAACCGGTCTGGGCACGCTAGGGCTGGAGGGTTGAGGTAGAGGCTGCGGCTGCGCTGGGGGTACGGTTGTGGGGGGCGGTAAAACCTACTTGCAGACTTGAGATGAGGATCAGCGAAGGCGTTGGTGGAACCTTTGGTAGACTGACCCTTTCAATGCAACCATCAATGCCAGGCTTCTGCAGTCGGGGCGGGGGCTGTACAGGCGATGGTTGAGGGCTGGCGAGGTTTGCTGAGAACCACGGGTGGCAGATTTGTTGAGATTTGAGGTTTGCGAGGGCTCTTGTGGGCCTTGATGCAGATACATAATAATGGTCCACAATATCTTGTTAGTTTTGGCCGCATCCGGTGAAACTGATCGTTTGTTGTGATCGTTCACACACAGAAGCTTCATGCCAAGAGTTCATTTAATCGTTTTTAAAAGCTCTGCCCAGGGTTCAGGACCCGCCTAGGGTCGGGGAGGATGAGAGGGATGTGCAATGGGGTTGTCAGCCCCCCCCCCCCCTCTGCCTTTGAGTGGTTGCAATCATTTCCCCGTTGTAATTGGAAGGAAAGTGCATCGCCCGCTGCTGGACAGTTGGATGCTGCGGGTTAATATGGCGCGCTGTGCTCGTGGGCTGGGGGCTGGGAGTTCGACGGCGGGTGGGGCCCAGATCGCTGCTGTGTTGGGTGCATGACCCCTGCCGCAGGGAAATGGGCATGCGTGGGCCTCCGGGCAGGCAGGGGGAGAACCATCGGGAAGAGTAACAGAACTGACAGTGGTCGGGAAGAGTCCGGCGAGAGGACGGATGACGCCGTGGTTACCGAACCGCAGCTGAGTCCTTGCCCTGCCCAGTCCTTTTTTCCGCGGACCCCAACAAGAGTCGGCGCCCGCGGCAGGGGGCGCACAGTCACAGACCCGATGTTGGTCAGGGTCAGAGGGAGCCGGTGCCGGGTCCTCCGGTCGTGTCCTCAGAGCCGACTCTGGATTCACTCTTTCGAAACGGGCCGTTCCTGGTCGTGGTGCTGTTCTGCAGCAGCGTTGTGTACACCCTCTTACGTCAGGGGTACCGTTTCCTGTGCGGCAGAGCGTGCACAAGGGCGAAGGTGTCAGCCCTGCCCTTTTTCTCTGCGCGCGTAAGACCTGCTCGAGATATGCCGTTGCACAGGGGCCTGCGCCATCCTGAGACAGACGACGAGGTCTGACACAGAGCTGCCTTCGACTGACTTTTTGCCTGGTCCACCAACGAGTTCCTCTGGCATTTTTCTCCCCCACTTCGGCGCTGACCATGAGCTGGCTACCGCACAGCCCCAGTGATTTGAAACAATGTCCTGATTTGACGACAAGTGGAAGGTGGCGGGCGAAAAGGTGGGGATTTGGACGGCAGTTTGCGAATCACCGGTGCCCCTCGTGATGAAGCGCTTGGCTGCTCAGGCACGCCATCTTGTGGGTCGCCGACGGCATTTCGCGGAGCATTGACTCCGGATGGCGGGTACGTGAGGGTTTGCAATAGCCAAGCCCCGACCAGCACACGGGCGGGTGCTTGAGGCACAGCAGGCAGCCACTTCATTTCGTCCGACAATTTCTATTGATGAGTGCCCCCAGAGGAGTCAAGCCGACAGAGCAGAGCTTGGGGTGCGGCCCCTGGCAGGGTACAGCGCCGAGAGAAGGGTAAATGGTCACCAATTCTGTGCAACTGAGAAATGGCTCCATCAAAATAAGGGGCACACAGGAACACGTGACTCGAGCAACTCATCACTCCCTTTGATCCGCTGGTGTTTGTGGACTTTTCAAGGTGGACTGCATGTGCTGTGTGTTGGGGCTACAGTGTTGAACTGTGTGTGTGTGTATGTGTGCACCATCAGTGAACTGTACCTGTTGCTCGCCATCAGATATTGATGTAACTGAGGGAAAGTCATTGTTGGCGCTTAATTTGGGACAAAGTGTAGTACTGGGCCTACAGCACCACCGCAGCAGCACATAGCGGCCCCTCCCAAAGCAGTGATCGCGCAAGCCCTTGCCATCCCCACTTCCGAACATCCCATATCCCAGGCCATCCTGCAGAGCGTTTTGTTCTGGAAGCTGCTGCTCCTGCGCTGGTCAGCGGTGTCTGAGAAGGAGGCAAAGCTCAGCCAACTCGTGTCTGTAGGTGTGATGCGGCTGGTGGCGGCTCTGGTGCCCCTGCTCCGGCGTACACTGCCTGCTTGACCTGCTCCGCCGCTGTTGTTCCTCAGCCCATCACCACAATTTTGCCTTTCTTCAAGGTGGCAACGAAGATTTTTCGCCCGACCAGGGCCCATTTCTTGTTCTTCTCTTTGCAGATGCCACCGCTGCCTCGATGGTGTTCCACGTGTTTCATGATTTATGGGCCATTCCTCTGCAGGTGCCTTCCACTGCCTCCTTAACAAGAAGCTTTAGCAGGATGCCATCACACGTCCCAAGGGTGGAGTATGTGGCATATGTGCAAAACTCCACTGTGACACAGTGAATAAAGAGCAAGGACAAGAGTTGTGTCCATGTGACATGGCGTCCTTCGCTGATGGTGAAGAGGGCCTCCTTCCATTTGGTAAGCTCAACAATCTCAACAGTGGGCTAGTCACAAATGGGCCGTTGGCCCCCGTTTTCACGAGGGCACACCCTAATGAAAAACCAGGGCGTCATCAACATCGACAAACACTTTGCTGTGGAGCATCACCTGGGCCTCCTGCCATCCATGGGGTAGGTTACATGCCTATGCCACCAAGTTTTTCACGGCTTTGGGCCCAATTCGAAAATTCGCGAATACCATCCAACTTGTGCTAAGTGACAAGCTGAAGAGAATGCGCTCTTGCCTCCACCGGTGTACTACAATGGATCCCCCGAGGAGACTACCCTACAAACCACCTAGTCCACTTTTCAGTGTATTGTTGCTGAGCATGGTCCAGATGGTGGGGTGTTGCGGAATAGTGCTCCCCAGACGCACTGCAACCCGCCTTAAAGCACACCAACCACTGTTGTCTTGGGGGTCCCCAAAGCAGGGACAAAATCAGAAGTGGCTACATAGCCCCTAGTCTCTTGGGGGCCCATATGTGGGCGCGGTGACTACATGACCCCTGCCGTCTTTCGGGTCACCAATGTGGGGAGGAAACGATGTGTTTGTTGATTTCCAGTACCTTAGAAAATTTTGCCCTAAGTTTCTGCTACTGAGCAAACATATTTTTTCCTACTAAGTCTTTAATGAAAAAAATTTTACTAAGTTTTGAAACTTTGTGAAAAAAGTCCCAATGTATGGTTAGCTTTGGAACAAAATGTTTTTCTCCTAAGTTTCAAGATTTAGTAAATTTTTTTCAAAAAAGAATTCTTTTCAATAAGTTTTACCGCAGACCCCATACCCCAGTTGAGGTGCAACGCAGGATGTAGGATGCAGTCTTGGGAGTTTTGGTGGCAGGGTTTTGGGGCTGTAACTACTGAACCGACCAGGGTTTGCATGCAACATTCTTAATCAATCATAGGGTGCCTGTTGTAGAAAGTCGGCGTTCTCAAGAACGCCATTTGAGGGGTTTCCACTTAAGCCACCAGAAGGTGCTTACCAGTGTGGGTTCGTGAGCCCATCAGTGCGTGTTCACGTTCAACCACCTCGCTGAGGTCTATTGACTTGGAGTAATGGGTTTGTGAGCCCATCGGTGTCTGTTCATGTTCAACCACCACCTCACCGGGTTCTATTGACTTGTTGGGGAGGGGGTTGGCAGGCACCACCACTGGGTGCTTTGGCTAGAGCTTTCTCCATGGCTGTTCTAAGGGTCTGGCACATGCAAAGTGTAGTTCCCAGGGCCTGGGGACCTGCTTGACCTAGTAGCGCAGCAATCATAAAGTGCTCTTAGTGAAATTGCTGTAATGTATTTTGTGGGTCTACAACAAATGTCACATTTCCCACAACACGTATGACCGTTGCCTACAACGCACATTACATTTTGTGCAACGCATATTGCCAATGCTACACGGTGTGTCTTTTAATAGCTACACACCCGAACGGCACGTTCCGCCCCACGTTGATGTTTGTGTCTGTTCAGCTGGCCTAGGAAACAGCCCAGGGCCATTTGGCAGGGCCATTTTGTCCTTAGTCCAATGATAGCCTAGCCAGAGGGAGTCAGAGGGGCTACTGAGGGCACGAGCTGGCTCTGTTTTGAGTATATCCTTTTTTTTTGCCGAGTCCTCAGGGCATTTTTTGTCCACCTGCGTTTCGTTTTACTCCCTTCACGACTCCACGATTTCCATCAGGCCAGCCTCACCTGTTGTGCCTCAAACACACGAATCTGTGAAGCAGTTCTCCCCGTAATGTCCCCACCATTAGCGAAGGGCAATGGAAGTTGAGCTCGAACTAGAGAAAGAGTTGGGCACAGCCCACTTAATATAATGTGCATTAGAGAAAAGGATCAGATGCAATGTAAGAAATGTGATGGGTTCTAGGTGATGCAAATGGATGCTCTGGGAGCTATAACACGCATTGTAGATAGAGTGCAGTGTTGCCTCCATTGTTTGCTTGCTTGGCACAAAATTTATTGCAAGCTGCACAGGAATGTATTGTGCGTCGAAGCAAAATGTAGGAAGCGTCTTAGAACATCTAATACATGGTGTAGAAACGAGATGGCAGGTTAGAGAATAGATCTTGGGTATTGTGATACCCTTTGCGGGAAATGCAAAGCAGGAGAAAATGCAATGTGCATTATGTATGCGTAACTGACTGTGTACAAAGTATAATGCACGTTGTCAAAATTTTCACACCTGCTGTAGAAAATGTATTACTCCTTGTAGATAATTAAATGTGTTGGAAGATACGCACCACATGTTGTAGAGAAAATGATGTGTGTTGCAAAAAATGTGATATGCATGGTACAAAGTCTAACGCATATTGTTGAAATTTTCATCCCCATTGTAGGAGTTGTACCGTGTTTTGTTGAAATTTCTACACACCTGTCACAAAATACCTCACTCAAATCATCATGAAGGTTCAAGGAGCAGTGGTGCAACACTGACCTCAGCGGCAAGAGCATTGAGTACCCAAGGGCCGAACCACACCTAAGGCCTGAAGGGCATTAGGTAATGGTAATTGTATTCTCCGCATATATACACTGCGTTGTAAATTCTCCACAACATGGTCCAACCTACAACGTCACATGTAGCAGCTGTCCTGTGTGTTTGGGCGGCATTTGCCCCCCCCACCCCACCCGCTGTGACACACTTCCCTTCTGTGGCTGCTGCAGGTGGCTCTTGCAGTTTACATCCTGTACTGGCAATTAGATGTGGCTGCGTTGTACAGTCTGGGCCTTCTGGTGCTGCTGGTGCCCATGCTGGCACTGCTCTGGCAGTGGACGGGGTACTTGCAGCAGGTGATGAGGCGGCTGGGCACAGAGCGGTTGCATTGGGTTGTGGAGTTTGTGCAGGTGTGTTCACTGAGGGTCATGAATCTTGTGAGCCCGGATGGGTCCTACTCTAGCGGCGCAGGATGGAGCAGGGCACGTGGCAAGGGGTGCAGCAAGGCATGCAGTAGGCACGGGCTGTGGTGGAGGCGGTGGTAAGGGGGCACAGCTGCGGGTATGGTAAGGGCTGGTCAAGGCGTGTGGCAGGAGCTGTGGCAGTGTGCTTGGGCTGTGGGAGGGGGCGTCCTGCCCCTGCCACAGCCCTGATCATCGTCCTGCTACACACCCTGGCACACGCCCCTTCTCCCTGTCAAGGGGCTCAGACCCTTCGTTATGGGCTGCCGGTGCCCATCAGCTCAAATTTTCCGTTCCGTAGAGGCCCTCTTCCAGGGCCCTCGCTTACTTGAGCCGAAAGGCCTCCGACCGTCGTCCGTGACCTGCCCTGTACCGTGCCCCCCCAACGCCCCGCGCTGTTCCGTCCCACAGAACGTCGTCCCTGCAAAGCTCGGCAGTTGGGAGCGCATGTTCCAGTGCAAAGTGGACGCCGTGCGGGCGCAGCAACTGGACTGGTTGCGAGTGCGCCGGCACGGTCTCGCCCTGGGACACTGCGTGGAGGCCTGCCTCAGCCCCACGCTGGCTTTGGTGGGGTTCCTGTTGTATGATATCATGTTCCCAGGTCTGAAATGGCGTGCGATTGTCTTTGAGGGACGAGGGAGGGGCACGGGCAGGGGCTGCGATATGGGAGGGTAGGGATGAGGGGCGGAGTGGAAACATGACGGACCAGCAGATGCCCCGTGACAACCTGAGCTCGGGGCGGGATAGCGCAAGACCCATGCACCAGCAGGCGGGAGCAGATGGCCGTGCTTCTTGTCGGCACCACGAACGGGGCTCTTTGGCTGGTGCGGTAGGAGAAGGCGATCGGTGTGTAGGCGCCGGACACCTCCATACTTTGGGCCAGTCTGGACCATGCGACCCCGGGCGTCTCGCCTGCGTAAGTCCCGGGGCAGGGCAGCGTTCTGCGCGCCCCAGGTCCCCTCCCACTGCCGGAGGCATTTCGCTGTGAGCGTGAGCGCCCAACGGCTGCACCACCTGTGCCATGAAGGAGTGTGGGTCCCGCTCAGTCGAGCGTCGTGCCTCGGCCATCCCCGTGTCCACACAGTCGTTGGATGGCTTTGCAGCATGTCCCTGTGACCTGGAGGTAGCGTGCCCGAGCCCATCCCCCCCACCCCCCGGCTGGGCTCACCTTCCCTGCTTTCCCAGCGGGGCAAGGAGCACTAGGCAAACACACAACCCCCGACCCACAATGGAGCAACCTGGTGTGCCTGCACATCGCTGCCCCCCCAAGTCCTCTTTCCCCGTGACACACACAGGCAAGGCGGTGTCTCCCTCCTCCACCGCACAGCACAGCAGGCCTTGTGACTGGACAGCTAGATCAGCTAGCCTACTCAAGTTGCGCAGATCTGGGAGCGCCAACCATGGGCCTGGGCAACTGGGGGAGGCCTTCAGCCAACCCAACCCATGTGCATGTGCAGTGGGGACATGCAGAAAGATCGCCACGGGCAGCGAAGTAGCTGTGGTCCAATGGGAAGGGGGGTTGTAGGTCTGCACCAGGGATTGCCTACAAGCCTCATCAGGGTGGGATTTTTGCATGAGGAGGCCTCTGTGTGGCTGAGGGATGCTGTTGCTGAAGGGTTCTAGTGGGGGGCATTGGAGGTGGAGGGCCGTTCGGATTGTAGCTTGGATAGACTGCGCAAATGACGTGCAATTGGTCTTGGTGGCGGCGGGCCTCTGCTGCTTTGTGGAGTTCGGTGCTCTGGTGGTTCACAATCTTGCAGAACTGGTAATAGAAGAGACTCTGGGGTAGGGAACGATGGTATTGGGGTTGTGGATGGGATTTGAAGTCATGGTGTGCTGCCACGAAGTGATTAGAGAGGGTATGGGTAAATGCCAGCTAGCCGCACATCGAGGGGCGCCACCATGGAGTCCATGTTGTGTTGGCATCATCAGAATTTACCCCAAGCCTCCCCGTCTAGAAGCTTGGGGAGTGTAACAGTGGTGACGATCAGTGCGTGTGAGCTGGGGCGCGATGGTTGGTGCTTGGCCTTGTGTACATAAACAAAGACATGATGGCACATGGAGTGCTTTTTCTGGAGGTGTGGTGGTTGGTAATGACAGCTCGGATGACACGAAGTTATTTGTGCAGGTATTTGGTGTTGCGCGTGTATTTCTTCTTGTTGTAAGGCATGTGCATTTTTTACGGATACAACATGTGCCAAAGAAAGAAAAGTGAAGTTTGCATATTGTCCATGCGTATTGCAGCAAAAAAAAAAAGTACGCACATTACACCCTTTTGGGACGTGGGTCCACATAAAAAAAGTGTATGTGTCTTGCTTGAAAAGAAAAGTAGGTGCCTTGCACTTTTACTAGTACAAAAAAGCTTTTGCATAGAAAAATTAAAGTGTACGGGCATTACAACACACCCCTAAGGGTTTGGGTAGCCTGTTGAAGTCTTGCCCACCCTGGATATCATGAGATAGCAAGGTTTATGTGGCCATTGCATTCTTTCACGGGACATGAGGGTTTACATAGCCACTTCACCTTTCTCCGCGAGACACAGCGATTTCAATGCTCTTGGAATATCCTCAAAATGCGTAGTTAGTTGACATGCAACCAAGTGTTCATTGACGACCTCACCATCCACCTCAAATAGATCTTTGTGATGCTTGCACATGGAACGATCTCCAACCGTAATGTGCAACATAGGTTGGGAGTTCCCAATTCCGACCTCATCTGCGCATCTACAAGCATGCATTGTGCAACTACTTGTCGTATTTGCCCCTTTGTGACATTATTTCCACAACGGTTTCAAGAGTGCAAATATGGTGGATTTTGTTCATTTCATGCTGATAGCTCTATGTCATTTTATTTTACACTTAGGTAACCCTTCATGCCACGGTTCTAGTGTTTTATCCATGCCACGGGTAAGTCTATGGGGGCTAAAAGAGTACACAAGTTGCATCGGTAAAGTGCACACGCTTTAGGGAAAAAAAGAAGTACGAGCATTGATCAGTTTTCCATGTGCGAACCAATCCTCCTCTTTGTGGAGTCCCGATGGGGATGAGGTCAAGGTGGTGCTTGAAATTGCCATACATAGCGCCATAGTTGACCTGGAGGTCTTAGTGGAGTTGGTGCAGAAGGCACACTTGGTGCATCCACTCACAATAGCGAATCTTGGGGTGGAAGTGGATTGTCCCCACAAGGAGCCGGCCCGCGTGCCACTGAGGAAGTAGCGTACCCACCCATTGCTGGGCATCATATTTCGGGAATGGCCTCCTCACACGGCGACTGCCGGAGCGCTTCTAGGCAATTAGGAGCCTTGTGCTAGGGCCGTTGGCTGAGCCACATAAGGTGCCATAGGCTTGGGGTATGGTTGCCTTGGTGCCCTCACTGTCCCCGATTTTTTGCCAAGCCATTTCGTTCAGGCACAGGGCATCTACCCATAGCCGTGCCTTTTGGGCTTTATGTAGGACGATGCCACGCCCAATATGCATCACACACACCAAGGTTTTACGACGGGCAAGCTTCTGTTATAATGGGGCTGGTGCGTGCAAGCTCGGGGGTACAGCGGTGAAACCCCCGGCCCCCCGCTGTATGCGGCTCGTCCTTGTTTCAGGGATGCTATTTCAAATAGGGGAAATACTCCGCCGTGCACCATAAAATCCACCTGTGCTCGAGAGATTTTTGTTCAAACACGTGAAAGACTCACCCGCTCGCACCACAATGGACGTGGTTATTGGGCTCCTACAAGGCCCTCAAACAATATGTGCACCATCATACACCATGTGAAGACCACCCCAAAGTGTGCAATGGTTGCGCAGTATCTGTCTTGATCCGGCACCCATGCATGCCCTCCCTTGGACCCAACCACCTCCTCCTATCCACGCAATATTAATTTGAAAATCACAAAAAGGTGTTCTTGGATAGCAAACATCACGGTTCATGCGAACGCGACTTTGGTAATGGGGTGATTCCTCACCCTGTTTTGGAGCCACCCAACCAAACAAAAGGTAGTCCTAGCTGAAGGTGTTGTCTTGCATCTAAAGATGGCCTTGTGGCCACCAAGTTGGAGGAGCGCTTTGGTGTGGTAGGCATGGGGGTAAATTTTGGGGTGGAGCAAACCAAGCCACGGCAAGGGAAAGAGTGTATAGCAACCTCCCTGCTGCAGGTTAGTAGACCACAAGGGACGGCAACGATGTAATGCTACGACACATACGAGGAGATGGTGGTCCTTGGATGCCAGTCTCCGCTTTGCCTTCTCCTCCCCGCTGCACCTGTTTTCCGGCAGCTCTGGGATTGCTAGGAGGTGAGTGGCCTCTGGTGGCAAATCCCAAGCAGCCTCTCACTCTGGACAGCCTCCGCATTAGGGGTGGGAGGGAGGGCAGGGCCTGGGGTCAGGGGCGGGAGGGCAGTGGACAGAGGGTAGGAGTGTGGAGGGCAAGGGCTGGAGAGACTGAGGCCACGAGGGTAGGCCGTGAAGGGTCAGAGCTGGAGGGCAGGGCCTGTAGGGCAGAAACTACATGGGAGGCGGAGGCGAGAGAGAAGGGGTGGGTTCTGGAGGGGGGTGGCGGCAAGGCATTGATATGATCCACTGGACAAGATTCATGACGCACAACCCCATACAACATGCAAGTCTAATACGACACAACTCACACTATGAACTGATAGATCAGGCACATGAGTCACGGCTGACATCATGATGCCCACACGACAGGCATGGGATTTGCATCCAGATTGCATAAAACCTCCATGGAAATCACATTGAACATGCCGCTTTCATGTCCTTTTGCATGTAGATTGCATGCAGCTTGCATGTATTTTACATCCGATCTGCATATGATTGGCCAGTAATTCACATTCACCTACAACTACCTACAACTCAACTGGCCCTTCCCTCTGCTTTCCCCTACCTGCCGTGCATGCACAGAAGATGCACACCGGGCAGGGCAGGTAGGCCAGCCATGCATGGTTGCATGACATTGGGGTCCTCCTTTCTCCTTCTTGACCTTGCAGATGCCCTTGCCCCTGCGATGGCATTCGCAGTAGTGGCTCTCTATCACAATATGTGCACTGCATTGCAGCTGGTACCTGATGCTTTGAGGTGTGTCGGCGCACCCCCATGCTCCGGTATTATCACTGGTTTTGACCTGTCGTCCCCGGTTACAGCCAGAAACTTTTCGTAGCAAACGAAAGTTGGTTTCAGGAAGGTCTACATGGACAACTTACCCAGCTGGTCACCGGGCCAACTTGTCAGTGAGCCACCAAGCGCTGGTGCTGCAGATTGGTGGAGCCATCCCCAGCAGCTAGCACTTGGGGACCAGATTCCCTGAATCAGCGGGAAATGTCTCTGAGCGTGTGTTTGTGTGTGTTTGTGTGCGTATGTGTGTGTGTGTGTTGCAGGGACCATCAACACTGTTTGGCACTGTCTGCAGAAATGAGCCAGTGGGCATTAGAACTTCCAAGAGCAGCGCAAAGCCCAAACCACCCTGCGCCAAAATGGGTCCAATGGGGGCCGACAGGCACATGACTTTCCCCAGGCCATGTGGGATTCTAAAACAAGCGATTTTAGCGCATTTTTGATCCCAGGGTGAGCTGTTTTGGCCCTCCAAAAGTCCTAATATAATTGCAGAAAATACAAGTTTGAAATAGCCCATAATTTGGGGCCAAAGCAAGGTCAAAAAACGATACCAGACCATTTGGGATGTTTGAATACGTGGCCTATTTGAGACCGTGGTGAGCCTTTGCAGCCCTGCCAAAGTCTCAACTGGGCCAAAACACGGTCAACAATTTTACCCTCGCCCCCCACTTCAGGGACCCCAAGAAGGTAGGGACCATTTAGCCAACTTGATTCCTCCCGGCTGTCCCCATTCTAACCCTGAGATGGCCTGGTTTCTGTGGGTAATTTCGTTCCTCTCTTCTCTGGGAATCCCAGAAGGCAGAAATTGCGAAGCCAATGGGGTATGTAGCGCATTTGATTCTTCCATGCTTTGGGGGACCCAAGAAGGAAGGGGTTATATAGCCTTCACAGGTGTGTGTATTTGGTGTGTGTATTTTGCACATGGTGTTGTGCAAAAGGGCCCCCACAGCCATGTTTGGGATTAACGATGGTGTATCTTGGCTCTGGACTGGTGGTGACATTGCAAACTGCTGGCGCTGAATTTAGCAATGCAACATTCTTGCATGCCCTCTCAAAACATGAATCTGTGCATGGATGTCCAGGTGAATGAGTGTATGACATCGAAAGGTAAAAGTGTTGTGGATGGCATTAAAGTTGGCAACAAAAGACTCCTGGACAAAATGTGCTGTGGTTCAGTGAAGGAGTACACTGCAGAACAGGCTGTTGCAGAACTGTGAGGGTCACCAAAAGCCGGCTGATGACAGCCAGCTACAACAAATTCACCCAATACCAGGTTGTGCTCATAAAACAAAGTGATTGACAGCAGGTTCTAGGAGCAAAAACAATCCCAGGTACCAAGAAAAGTTATCATTGGCGGTCCACAAATTGGAGGGGCCTCGTAGAGCGAGAGAAGTACCCGTGGTGGTGCAAGTTTTGCTTGCACGGCACCGGAAGTTCCTACCCTGATGCAGACTTTTTCGGTGAGTGGGAGACCATCCATGTGAACCCACATGTGTTGGGATCCAAATTGCATTTGTTTTACAAACCGTGCGGGGTTGCTTGTGGGTAGCAGACACCGCCGTGCTTATGTGTATCCTGGGAAGGGAGGGCCATCTTCTTGTAGGGTACCGTTGGGTCCCGCTCCAAGGGCGGGGACATGGTGGCATAGCTGCTCGCTCCACAGTTGGTTGTTGGGGGGGGTTGTGTGTGCCCGGTGCTGCAGACCTAGTTCGGAGGCTCGGGAGCCTGATGCTGAGCCCAACTCGCAGTAGTGGGCCAAGCCTCACCTCCTAGTCATGCTGCCAACACCAACTGCAAGGCACGCGGGCAGCTGCGGCTCATGGCATGACTCAGGAGAACCCACACTCCTTGACTGCCACTTGGCACAGGTGGTGCTACCAGCAGTTGGGTGCAGCATCCCACGGCCTTGGGGCGCATGTAGGGCAGTTGGAGGGGTTCTAGGGCACGCAAAGCGCTTGCTTTCCCCGCAACCAACCAGAGAAAGTTCCCGGGTAGCGGTGTTATAACCCTGTGAGGCAATCGGGTCGCGAGGGCACAACACCCTAACCAAACTTGGGCCCCTCTTGTTGGCTTGGGCGTAGCGGGGGGGGGGGGGGACTTGCTGGCACATGTGCTCACTGCACAGTCCATTGTTGTTGGTGTTGTGCACCCGGTGCTCTGGGCCCTACGGTGGGGTAGGGGAGCCCAATAGCTTGCGCACTCCAACCATGGAGGGGGCATTGTGCTACCTCCCGACCACGCCCCTATGGACTAGCTTACAAGAAGGGGAAGCTGGCCACGGGCACTGCTTGCCTGACCGCTGAGGGGCCATAGGTAGTGGCTCTTAACGCAGTGCTCACATACTCCCAGGTACGCGGCACACTGCTCCCCTACCACACCCCAAAGGGCTATGGGCTAGCTTCGCAAAAGGGCAAGGTTGCCGGGCACACTCCTCGCTGGGGCGCCCATGAACCAGGTTTTCATTTTTTTGGGGGACCGGGGAGGGAAATACCATTCTGAAGGGGGTAGGGTATGTTTTCCCTTTCTAGAATCAGTGCGAAAAGGAGATTAGCCAGCATTTGGGTTGCATGTTGCCAATCTGTCAAAATTCAAGACCCAATACTGTCTTGACCTCTAGTTACGGGTTAGGCTGTGGCTGAGCAACATCAAGTGCGCCATAAAGTCCAAATTGCAGTCATGGTTTACACAAAACCCCATTCCCAGTCAAGTCTCCTACGGAAGGCGGCACCGACCGTAGGAGGTAGGCGACCAAACCCAACCCCCACCGAAAGCCTCTCCAACAAACACACAAGCACGCTGGTATCTCCCACTTGCTTGCATTGGGGCAAGTTCTAGGGACTATACACATTCTTGTGGGCTTTGTGACCGAACATTCCAATTAGTTGAGTCGAATGGGAACGGTGAACTAGACTACTAGAATGGGTTGGGACCCGCCCCCCACAAAAGCACCCATTTATACTCTAAGGACGACTGCGGCATTGTCTCAGAAGTATGCTGATATTTAGGGGAAACGGGGGGGAATGGGGGGCAACAGTGTGATTTCTTTTTTTGGTCTTTGTGGAAAAATGGAGAAAACTCAGTGTGAAAGGCCCAAAAATGCTCTTTTGGCCAAAAAATTGGCGAGGGGGGTCATTAATGGGTCTCTGAGGGGAGGGAAAATGGGTGGGAAAACAGGGAAACGGTGGAAAAGGGCGGGAAACCAGGCAAGACGAGACATTCTCTGTATAATGTGGAAAATTGGGGTTGGGTTGAGGAGAAAAGCACTCTTCCATGGTTATGTGGGTGCCGCCTTCGCGCTTTGTTTGTCAATCTATCTACCTATCATTGTACCATGGATGAGGTTCACACCTTTGAGAATTACATCCCCATCAAGGTCATCAAGGACAAAGAGCGGAAATGGGTTTTTGTCGGTTGGCTCTTAAAGTAGATGGCCAACTTCTTGTGTCCCCCCATTACCCCCCTTTCCTCCCATTTCCCCTTCACCAACTAATCACACAACATACCCGCACAATCCTCCAAAAGTGGCCAAAATTGGCCCAAAAGTGCCATCTTTTGGCCAGAAGCAACGCACCCGCCACAAGCCAGATTTGGCTGTATCTCAGGCTGCGTGGCTCAAAATCCCATTACCGCAACCTTCCGCTTTTTGTAGCTTCCATCCTTCATAATGGCCAAAACAGATGCTTGAACCCCCATACTAGTGCGCGCTCTACCATACCAGTGGTCCTGCCCAAACCAACGCGTAGAGCCCACCACGACTATGTGTGGCTAGTTTTGACCAAAACTGGCCCCACGCTCAGCCAAGAAACAATCATACCTATGCCATACCGCATGAAAATGGACCACATGGTTTACCAGCCGCTCCATGGCCTTCCGTGTGATTGAGAAGCTAGGTGTAAACTAAATACTGCCAGGCCCATGAATATCCCGCCCGGGCTGCCGCCAAGGTTCCCCCTAAGGTTCCACCAGAAAAAAGGGGAAAACAAGAAAAATCGGGGGGGGGAAACAGGGGACTCGAATTCCTGGAATTGGCAAGGCCATGTGTGGAAAGTAAGCCACCAGACTTGTAGCCAGGCCGGTACGTCAGAGTTATTGGTAAGCGGGATCGGTGAATAGCTTGCTGTTGCTTGTTTGCTTGTGCAGGATTTATGGTGAGGAGGGTGTAGCAGGATATGAATATTATCCCAGTTGCTTTGTAACCCAGGCCATATTAGTGTCCTCAAAGTGGGAGCGCACACAAAAATGGCTGGAAGCTTGGTGTGCTTATTTAAGGTCTTGTATCGAGCAGAGCTCAATGGGTACGCAACCTTCCTTACCAAGGTTCCCGGGGTGGGCAGACGGCAATTGACCACATACCTGCAGGCCGTATCAGGTTCCCAAGACTTGGGCAGCCCAATCCGGCATGAACCCATTTTTTCAACAGCTAAAACCACACATCAAGCAGCTTCTCCCCCTGCTTCAGATGCAGACAATGGATTTTCCATTTTCCATATGGATTTACCTTTGACCTTGACAGGTCCATTGGTGCCTCATTGCCAAAATCTCAGCATGGAGGCCACATGAATCCCCCCTAACCATGCTGCTCATTCCCCCCAGGGCCTCAAGACCTCATGACAATACCTTTCAGAGCCCCGAATGACAATCCTGACCATCATCCCTGCAAATTCGAAAACTCTTGAAATCCAGGTTTTAAAAAGCATTTCCCCCATGAAAACGCCGATATCTTAATACCATTGCTGCTGTGACTGGTGTTTCTTCAGCACGTGGTCGAATTTTATGAAGTCCACAGAGCGCATCAAGCTCTTTCTGCGCACTGACGCATCTGCGTCTGGCTACATCCGCCAGCCCTCTGCAGGTGCATCCCCTCAAATTTGTTGCCAAAGGGAGCTGTGTTATGCAGCGGTTGCAGCGCTTGCAGTGGAACGGGGACAAAGGCTTGTGGGTTGTGCTGTGGTAGAGCAGGTGTTCCAAGTTTCAGGTCCACAAGGTTGCAGTTGCGGGGCTATATCGTATCCGTGGGTCTGAAATGCCCTGCCGAGGATTTGAGTATCGCCCTCTACCCCTGAGCCCCCAAAGCTTCACTCAGCTGGCCTCATGCAGAATTTTTGCCACCAATGCCTCAGCCAGCAGCAAAGGGCGTAACGACCGACGGCCGCAAAGGGTCCTACAATGTTGGGCATGGGGCAAGCAGTGCTTTGTGTCACTAGGGGTTGCTGCGCTTCCAATCGTATTTTCTGGTTTCTGCTGTAAGGCGTTACTTGCCCCCAGGGGTTTTGTCTTAGCGTCAGTCCCCACCACCACATGCGATCATCTGCAAGACGCATACAATTCCTCTGTATCTTTGTCATGTGGTGGCTGTTCCGTGTCCAAGGCTGGCCCTGCTGCGCCATGAGAACCCCCCCCTTGCCCCCACCAGGGCTGCACCCCAAATGTCATCCGGAGGTCAGTGGTGTCCCCCTGAAAAAATCATGTGCTCCAGACCGTTGGTCAGCTGATGATAGACTGCCCCAACACTCATCAGTGCAGTGCGAATTGGTCCGGGAATCTTGTAAATGTGTGCACCCCATCTGCAGGATTTCCCTGCTGATCACATATTTTACCATGCCAGTTTGCGAAAGTGACACCAGTAGTCAGTGGTGTGACGGCCCCCAAGTAACTTGTCACACGTCCTTGGCCTCCATGTTCAAGGGTTCTCCTTCCTCTGGCAGATGTCACGGCTCTTGCTTTGCCACATCCCCCTTGGTACCAGCCGCCGTCGTCGCGTGTGATCAAATGTGGCGCACATGGGAGCTTGTAATGCTCAACCATGTGTTGGATGCATTCCAATGCATAGTTGCGCTTCCCAGCTATCCAAATATACACGTCAAAGTGCCCAAGAACCATGGCTAGGAACTCGCCAAGGTACGGGCGAAAGGTCAGAGACACCGTTTTACGGTCATCCCTGACGACGGCGTGCAAGAGGGTGCTCTCCATGTCAAGAACAATGGTCTTCAATGCTGAATTGTCCTCCATTCCTAGACTGCATTGTAGACTTTTGGTGAGATGCATATGTGTTTACGCCTCTTGTGCTTGTTAGCTCTTCATGCAACGTGCCCATATTTTGTTGGGAAGTCTTGCATCCTTTGGCAGGACCCATAGCTCTTTACCCTGATGTTAGCTGTGGGTGCCTTTGGTCCCACACGTCTAGCTCTTTTCGTGGAATGTTACCCCTATAGCACTCCATCTTGCCACCCAATTCTCTTCGGTGTTGGCTTATATCATTTTCAGCTCCAAAGAGTGTTTTAGCTTGTATCTTGGTGCTCACTTGAAAGCCATGGACAGAGTTAATACATTGCTTAAGGGGGCCTGGAACGCCGTGTTCTAAGCTTTGCTGGTGTAACTTGGTTTGTGCGTTGTTGGTTTCCATTTAGAAGTGGTAGTTTTGTCCTACTTGGCCCTGCAGAGCAAGACAATAGGCCAAGGACGACAAGTCATCATGTGAACCTCCGACCGCAATGACCGAGGACCGGTAACCACGGTTAATGGTTTCGCGGTGCCGCTTTACCTCCAGAGTGGGGTGCTCCCACTCAATGTGAACGTCCGGCGTTATATGAAGTTGTGGCACAATCGAATCCCCAAAGCAAACTAAAAAGACATTGACAAATGAGCACCGATGACACTACACCCTCTCGGAACACATCCTCGAGGCTGTATGTGACCTTTGGAGCTGTTCCAATAGAGAATCCCATTGAGTACCTCCGCTGTGGTGTAGCTGCGGGTAGTTGCAACTATTTTGATTTCCCCTTTGCGGCACCCCAGGATCAAATAACGTGGCCCTTTTTGCCCACATGTGGACCCCCAAGACGGCAAGGGTTATGTAGCCACTTTCCCGGCATGTTTTTAAATCATCTCAACATGTCTGCGGCTGTCCTTTCGGGTTCTTCTATCTACAATGTGGCTATTTACAGCATAGATGGGGGGGTGTTGTGGCTACTTGTGGCTGTTTGGGGTGCCTTGGGCCCATTTTGGCTTTTTGAGGGCCGTTGTGGGGTTGCCGTGGTCCCGCACTACACACATGTGGCCTACCCAGCACGCCTCTCACATGTGATAAAATACACTTGTCTTGGTTTCAACCCATGTGCAGCCAAAGCCTGCCACCCCACAAAATCAACGATTTCGTGCACTCGTAGGTGTGAAGGACATAGCAACGTTCTTCAGCAAAAAGTTCATCCGCCGTATGGCCATTGACTGATCCCACCATGTCCGCTGCATTTTGATGCCCAACAAGATCTAGCAGGAGATCAGACTCGGCTTTCTCTTGTTGCTGCTTTATTGGTGAGGTTGGGGCTTTCGGTTGCACTTGAAACGACCGTTCCGCAGTGCCAGGTGTCGGCGGAGTGTTGTATGCGTATGCGTCCCGAACTATTCCATGAGCGAGGAGAAACCTGTGCAAACTCTGTTCGCCGTGCGACGCAGGGTTTATATGTTTGCCTGCGAATCGTTGCCACTCGAGATTCATTTGGCCTTTGCTGTGTTGCTTAACCAGCCACGTTAGAACACGGCCACGATACCTTTGCCCCCGGTTCGGGCCCATTAGTTTGCGCCGTTGTTCAAAGCATTCACGAGTAATTTTTTCCCAATGCCGGACACAGTGACCTTAGCTCAAGCCTCTTGAAGACAATTGTATTGTTGGACGACTGCTTTTCGAAGCAGCTTTTCCAGGGTGACCAGTTGTTGTTGTAACATGTGACAATGCGAGGTGTTGTATTGGAGCACCATGCGGTCCCGGAAAGTGCTTTCAAGCAGGGTGGTGTGTGCCATACACAGCTGCAGCCAGCCAGCGTGCTCAAGGGACAGTAGCTCATTTCGGTTCCTCCGCCATTGCCAGGAACAGTCCTTCCGTAACATCAGGTTCCAGCTGTGTTAAGGGCTCCTCTTTCTCAATCGTAGTGTCAAGGGAGTCAATAATCCAAGTGTCCTCGTTCACCGTTCCGTTGAGGTTGTTGGAATCCAAACTCTAATCGTGCAGCACCGCAAAAGAACCAGAACCGTAGCACAAATGTTGTGGGCGATCAATATGGTCACTAGGAGCGGTAATCGGAGAGAGGCCGGAGCAGAATAGTCGCCGGGCACGCGTTGCTCAGTGAGATCACTATAGACATAAGAAGCTGTTGGTAGCGCAGTGTTCAATTCCTCAGTCGCGTTATTGACGCTGGTGCTCGCCCATGCTGCATGCGGCTGTTGACCAATGGTGCTGGGCGCAAAGTTGTGATCGTCCGAGATTTGTTCGTAACTAGAATCTGTCCAAGTGTTGGGGGCTTGTGCTGCGGTATCTGCGTTGTACTCATTGTATGCCCAAGTCGTCGCAGGAGGCACTGGACTTGTTTCCGGCCGTGCGTACGGTTGATGGCTGTGCTCAAAAGGTCGAGGAAAGTCAAACCGAGGTGTAAAGCCTCCATATTCGTACACAGGCTGTGGTGGGGCAGAAACACTACAGCTCAAGAGCGAGACCAGAGCTGGCACCGGAACGTACAATGGACAGCAGCGCATGGAGAAAAGGTCGTAGAGCTAGTTTCATCTGACCAAATTGCTTGCGGCGACAGCGGGAAGGTCAGATTGTGAGCTTGTAGCAACTGGCAGAGGGAACTTGCCAGCTAGAACGACAATTGCGCCAAAAACCCCAGAGATAGCACCAACGGCGCAGCGTTCCATAGGACGACCGTGCTGCGGCTTTGTACTCGGCGCTGATGATTTGCTGTTTTTGGCGGCTGCGAAATCTACTGCGAAACAGGACTTTTCAGAACTCGCTGTTGCCTGCGCGCGAGGAGTGATCCATCAACAGTTAACTACAGACATCGAAAACAAATAGACACTCAGAAAGTGACTTTCCCGGCATGTTGGCCGCCAAGAGGGCAGAGTTTATGTGGCCATTTTGATTGGGTCCCCGCTTTGGGGACCCCAACATGGCAAGTGTCATGTAGCCACTTTGTCCATGTGTGGCCTGCTTGGGTGTCTTCGACAAAGTAGGAACTCTTGGTGTGGCCTTTGGTGTCCAGTGTCCCCTATTGCCCCCACCAAGTTGCTGGCAATTGTAGGATGGTTGCAGCCCCCCACACTTTTGCCAATTTCCTCGCAGTTTGGGGTCCCCACCAACGAGGGCCCCCGAAAGACGGCAGGGGTTATGTAGGCATTGTGATTTCATTTCCGCTTTGGGAAGCCCAAGACGGCAGGAGTTGTGTGGCCAAAATTCCCCACAAGTGGGCCCCCAAGTCGGTAGGAGTTATGTACCCATTTTGATTCTGTCTCAGCTCTAGGAAGCCAAAAGACGGTAGGGGCCGTAGGGACTTTTTTTTGATATTTTGATTTTGTCATTTTGGTTTCCTCCCCGCTTTAGGACCCCGAAGATTGTAGGGGCCATGTCCCCACATCACGCACATGTGGGCCCCCAACACGGCAAGGCCTCTCTAGCCTTTTTCATTTGGTCTTCCATTTGGGGTTGCCCATGACCGCAAGTGTTGTGTAGCCATTTTGATTTCATCCCGACTTTGGGAACTCCCAAGACGGCAAGGGGTAGTTAGCCCTTTTGCCCAAATGTGGCCCCCAAGATGGCAGGTATTTTGCAGCCATTTTGATTTAAGATTGTATGGGTAGCCACGTTGCCCACACGTGGGCCCCCAAACACGGCAGTGCTTATCTAGCCCTTTTTGCTTTTGTCCCCGCGTTGGGGATCCCTAGAGACAACATGGGTTATGTAGCCACTTTGCCTAAATGTGGGCCCCCAACACAGCATTGGTGAGCATGTACTTGACCCACATGTGCGGCCTAAAGTTAGTAGGGGTTAGGGAACCGTTTAGAGTTTGTCCACGCTTTGGGAACCCCCAAGACGGCAAGGGGTAGTTAGCCCTTTTGCCCAAATGTGGCCCCCAAGATGGCAGGGGTTATGCAGCCATTTTGATTTAAGATTGTATGGGTAGCCACGTTGCCCACACGTGGGCCCCCAAACACAGCAGGGTTTATCTAGCCCTTTTTGCTTTTCGTCCCCGCGTTGGGGATCCCTAGAGACAACATGGGTTATGTAGCCACTTTGCCTGAATGTGGGCCCCCAAGACAGCATTGGTGATGCATGTACTTTACCCACATGTGCGGTCTAAAGTTAGTAGGGGTTAGGGAACCATTTAGAGTTTGTCCACGCTTTGGGGACCCCCAAGACGGCAAAAGTTATGTAGCCATTTCACCCACATGTGGGCCCCCAAGATGGCCGGGGTTATGTAGCCATTTTGACATTGTTCCCAAATTGGGGACCCCCAAGACGGCAGGGGTTA
The DNA here is from genome assembly GCA_964036045.1 of Eutreptiella sp. 'Long Island Sound 2002'. Classification (NCBI taxonomy): domain Eukaryota; phylum Euglenozoa; class Euglenophyceae; order Eutreptiales; family Eutreptiaceae; genus Eutreptiella; species Eutreptiella sp. 'Long Island Sound 2002'. The sequence continues at coordinate 15,125,763 of OZ038383.1, forward strand.
TGTAGCCAGCTTGCCCACATTTGGGCCTCCAAAACGGTAGGGTCCGTGTAGCCATTTTCATTCCGTCCCTTTTTTGGGACCCCCAAGACGGCGTGCAGCTGTAGCCACGACTAGAACCATTTCTAGCCATGCGGCCTCAAAGGCGACACTTTATCATGAAGACGGTCATGCATCATTAGGAGGAGATGAATCGAGCTTTCATGAGGTTCTAATCCAAGTCTATGATGATAGCCCTCTTGTGGTTTCATGGCGTTTTGTTTTTGATGGTGCTTCCAATGGTATTTAGGTACTGATGTTGCAACTCGCCTTGTAGAATGGCCAAGCCTAAATGTGACGAGCCACACCTTGCCGTTCCTTGTATTACACCAAGCTTTTATGACATTGTGGTAAAGAAGGATCCGGTTTGAGAAAAATTGAGGGTTAGGTAAGCAAACACTAAACCATGTGTTTGAGCGGAGACCCATTGGTGTTGCTTGTTGTGATTAGCAATAGCCAAGGCACACCGGAAGTTCACCCGGGCTACCCGTAGCCATTTTTTTGGGTTTTAGGGGGAGTACTTGGTGCACCTCTCACGCAGCGCGCCGCGCAGAATTTTAGCTGTGTCTTCCGACCAAGCCGTTGTAGATGACGCAAGTTTTGTACACAACGGTTTACTAGGGCATGTTAAGAGTTGAAGGCAACCTATTCAGTGTAAGCCCGCTGTAAAAGTAGTGCGTGGCACAATACACCCCCTTGACACAGTCCCTTATGTGGCACATCATGTTGGGATCGTGCATTGGGTCATGCGTTCGGTGATTGCGGGGTATTTATATATTTAGTTGAAAGACATCCTCGCCGGTGCATGTGCTTGTCCTTTGGTAATTGTAGTGGCTTCGCTTGCCAAGAATTGTGTCGGCCTCCAAGAACTTGTTACGATCCCACTTGTCAACCCGGGTTGTACAACACTTGTCTTGAGGTATGATCCGTAGATCTTATGTTAGGGGATAGTGTCACCACGTAAGTCCACACTTGACATTATTGGGGTATGTTGCGGTACGAACTAGCTTATGTATCCAACTAATCCTCTTCACAAACCAATCACAAGCATAGGAGGCCTTCGGCGGCACTTCATCCTCACTTCTTGCTTGAATTTTGCCATGGGGTTCTTGGTAGCTCTTTCGGGGCCAGCCAAGTAGATGTGTCCTAATGCTAGCTAGTTGGTTGCCTGGATGGACCTTACAATCACAGGCTGCATACCCTTGCGGTTGTCTCTTGACTTTGTCCTTGTAGGCCGAGCCGGGCCCAGCACGAACGACGGCGCCGCCGATGTCACGCGGCCCGTGGGCGCGACGAGGGTCGGGTCGGGAAGGGACGGCGCCACAAAAGGCGCACGGGCGGAGGCCGCGCTGGGGGCGGCGGTGCAGGGCACGACGGGGCTGCCACGGGCCAACACGGGCCGGAGGGGGGCGGCGCCCGCATCCGCATCCTCAAAGGGTGTGTAGAGCTGTGGGGTAGGTATGTGTATGGACCCCTCTCCCCCCCCCCTCTCTCTCCCTCTCTCTCTCTCGCTCTCTGTCTCTCTCTCTCTCTCTCTCTCTCTCACGCACACACCTTTGCAGTTTTGCGTGGCGTTCGCCAACCCCGAGCGAGCCTCGGGCGATAGGCCCTCCCAGTGACTCCTGGGGGCGACCTTGCGCCGCTCTTGGTTGTAAGACGTCTTGTAATAGAACAATGGCTGACTCCGCGCCAGGGTCTCCACGTCTGGCCATTTCAGGGTCGGGACATACCGACACAAATTGTCCAGGGTCTCACAGCTGAGCTCCCCATCTTCCCACACCACCCAGACCCACCAATTGTCACGCGAGTCTTTAACAGCGGATCGCCCAATGATGGCCTTGAGCCCTGCAAACGGGGCAACCGAGGGACCGTAGTAGCACAAAGAGGGAAACACGTGTGTGTGTATTGTGTTTGGGTATGTAGAGATGTAGACCTAAGGACAAAAACTACCAACTAAGTTAAGCGGTTAGTGTTGCCCATCTCTTGGAACGTCTGAAGCATGCTTCATTCTCTTATCAACTCCCTTTCATTGTCTATCGTCCTCACTTCCCCCATTTTTTACGGCCCCCCGCGGGCTCCTTACCATAGCTCCTCCACCCATTGGCGACCTTTCCTTCTTTCCCCAATAGTTGTCAAAATTCAAGGCACATACCTCGATGGGAAATTCTTCTTGTGTTTGTTTCATCACATGTGCTTTGATAGGGCATATTTTTTAAGTAGTTAATGATCTGCTGCCAAAGCTTGAGGATGCTCATCATTCATATGCCACAACACCAAGTGTCAACAAACTCCTAACGTCTGTTGTGGCGTTTGGGCATGGGGTACACTTGCAAGGAGTTCTTGGACGCCATGTCCATCCACTATTGTTCTTTGCCATTGGTGTGAGTAACTCCATAGGGTACATCAGCCATCCGTTGCTGCAAACCCGCCATCGTCACAAGTCATCAGGACAAGAAGGGTTGTCCATGCGTGAAGGAAAATGCCGCCTTGACCCCATGTTTTGGCTAAGAAAAAAAACGGAAGGAGAGATTGCTTGTGGGGCCAAACGGCCACTTACTACAATGCCCATGTGCTCCCTCCCACATGTTTCAAAAACGTCTTTGTGGTGCCTACTTTCCATTGGTTGGTATGAGCTTGATTGATGGACGAGAATTTCTAATTGATGCATGTGGACTACGCATTTTGTATACGCCCATGAGGACCCCGCAATGTTACCTTATAGAATCATTTTCACCTAGGACTAGCCCACACTTCTCCGCCGTGACGGAATGGTCCCAATGGCCCGTCTAGAGGGTTGGGTGCCAACATTTGAATTTCTGAAAGGGGGCATAGCTTGGCCAATCTTTCTTTTCCTAAGGGCCAAAAGAATTGGTTAACACCTGTTTCGCATAGTTCACCGATGTTGATTTCTCCCCATGCTAGGGAACCCAAGATATTAGAGGTTATGTAACCACTTCACATGTACTTAGATACTTTAGGGTGGCATGCTCAAGATTGGCGCTCACTTTGAAATGTTTCCTCCCGGTGCTGCCATTTTGGGGGTAGCACACCGGGGTATGTTGTTTGGAATCTATGGCAATTGGGGGGCACGCTTTGCGGCAAGCCAACGGAGTATGGAACAACTTCGGCGAGACATATTGCCAGCTTGCCGCCACGTCCTTGCCTGCCAAGACTGCCATCAATATGGTGAGCTTAAGTACCCTACCCTCCTCGGCTATCTAGCTACATGCGTTGCAAACAATTCCGACCCTTTGTGGTGAGCATTCAGCTTGATCATTGTTGGCAAGGGGCTCATTTGCTAGCATGACTCACCATTGTTTTATGGCGGAAACAGCCTTGCTCAGGTCACAATGCCGGGTGGTCCAAGCATTTGCCCGGATTAAGTGTAGAGTCACACCAAGGTGCAAAATTTTGGGCCTTGTGAATTGTGACAAGCATCATACCAAAAATGAACCATTTCTAGTGCAACAACATGGGCTGTAAGGTGCAAAAGGGAGGGCTTCCGGACGTATGACAAGCGTGAGACCAAAAATGAAAAGTTCTTTTTGCGACAACAAGGGCTGCAAGGTGCGGAAACAGAGGCTTCGGGAATTGTGACGAGCATCTAATTAGGACCTCGAAATTCCGGGTACGATAGGCAAGGGCTACAAGGTGCAGAAATAGGGGCTTTGGGAACCATGACAAGCACCACACAAACAATTCAAAATTGCACGATGTGGAAAAGAGTAATTTCGGGTCCTATGGTGAGCATCAACCTTAGAGGTAACAAACCATTGCACTATTGCAAGGGTTGTAGGGTGCCATTTTACGCCGCTGTTCGGTCAATGGTGAAAACCATCCCCTTTTTCGCCATTCATTTTTGAAATGTGCAAAAGGTACCCAAACTACCCGTTTTTTCGAGTGAGCTGAAAATTTTCCTTATCAGTCGTTGTAGGAAATTTGAATCCTCCACCCCACCCCCATGGCCCGTCTATATATACATGCCGGGCGTACACATTTGAGTTGTAGCAGAGGCAGAAGGCATCCGTTATGTAGCCACTCTTCATTTCCTCCACTTGCTGGCCATCTTTGTATATGAGCCTGCGTTTAGATTTTTTTTGCTGCAATAGAAAGGCTCCAACCACCAATCTCTATATTTCATGTTAGTCCCACTACTTTGCGCTGCTTGCCGGTCTCTTATCCATCTTCAATAATGGACACATCACTTGAAAACTTGGTGCTACTCGTCGCAAGAGCATTACTACCTGAAAGCTAGACATGCCTAAATTTCAATGTGTACAAGGGTGCCAAATACGTGTGCAATACATCGATACCAAATGTTCGTACGTGTGTGTCCTCAATGCAGATTCATGGTGTATGTGCAGTGATGTGTTCAATTCATTGATGGGATGCGGATGGTAATCTCAGTTGAGTATATGGGCTGCCCTCGAAAAACCTACTTCCATTGGTGGTGCTGGCCAAATACCAAGTTCCTCTATGCAGATCCACAAAAACCGCAATCCCGCAACTTGGCCAGCCCCACGGGTGGGCTTGGAAGTTTCCTCGGCTCTTCAAACATAGAAATGCGATTTGGCTAGTTCTGGCGGTATGAGTGTGATTTTCCATGGCGCCCCATATTGGGACCTTCGCTTGCATGAGTCCCGCAAGTGAAACCAGGATTTTTCATGGCACTCCCCGAGGAAACTGGGATTTGGGCAATGCCACGAATGGCTCCCTATATCTGCAGTGCGGAAAACTCCCAATCCATTTAGTGGCAATGGCCAAACCTCACGTTCTTTGATATGAAGACACATTAAAAACTACGAGCCCCAAATGGCTTTTGCAGTGGTGATGCCTAGAGGCGTGGTCCACATGTGGCCGGAGGGCTCGTACACTGGAGACGCAGGTAGCATAAATACATTTATACGTGGTGTACCTAGCCACCTCCCCACCGCCACCACCCCGCTAAATGGCTGGGTGGACCAAGCCCCCCTATTTCCACGAGAACAATGCATTTTGTGTTTCTCGACACCAAAATAGGGAGAGGGGGTCCCGATAGTGGGGTTGGAGGCTGGGTACGCGCCATGTATATTCCTACATGCTACCATATATCATTACACTATCACGTGAAATCTAGCTAACAAGCAACAAGCAACAGGCAAGCAAGCAACAAGGAAGTATTTCTCCTTTTGCTTTTGGCTATTGCTCTGTCTCATCGACCCTATCCAAACGCCGCAGGCTCAATTGTACTCTAGCTATTACAGCGTAGGTGCTGGCCTTGCCAAATTTAATTTTGAGCCCAGAAACTCAGGCTGCCGCCCCGCAGCGGTGGCGCCGAGTCAGGAGGTGCATTCCCTAAGCTACGCATTTTCTGCCCCAACACGGCCTTTTTTGGCCCAAAGTTGCCCTGAAAGCCATTCAAAACGGCCAAACAAAGGGAAGTGGTTGCTACACTTCATTTGTGACTTGACCTCCCCCTAACAAAGGACAGTTTGTTGCCCTCTGACTCCACGATATGTTCAAGAAGTAGCGAAAAAAAATGGGCAAAAAGACCATGGATTGTGCCCAGTTTGTGACAAACAACCCCAAAACCAATGACGGGCCGTTTGTTGGGCTTCGTGGCTCAAATCTGACATCGGAGGGCGTTTAGTCCACCCGCAACACCCCAGTTTTAGTGGTTTCCAAGCCTCAAAATCGCCCAATGAGACGCCTAGACCCCCGTACCATTAAAGAAGCAAAGATGAAAGGCAAACGGTTGCGGAACATACACACAGTAATTGAAGAACCTGTCGTCGTAACTCCAACTCATCGGACTCTTCTGGTTGTGTTCTTCGGCGGTAGTTCTCCATGCCACAGCGGCTCAAGCTCTCTTTGCGGCATTTGGATGCTAGTTTCACATCTTGCTGCCACTGTGGCTGTACCTTTGCAAGTGGTCCATTGTCTGTAATTGGCTAAACACATCCCCCGCTATCAGCATTCCATGATCCAAACTTATGGATCGTGTTTTCCAGGCGAGGGACAACCAAACAGGGTAACCCCATGCGCCCTCCCTGGCACCTGAATTACAATGTATGTTTCATATACCCTTTATCCACGCTTTGTTCTTTGGTTCTCGTGCGCCTTCCGACAGTGTTCCGCTAACTTGCTCCGCCGGTATTCCGGTGGTGTCTAGCCAAAAGCTGGTTTTGAAACCAAGTGTTTTACACATTACAATAGGGAAAGAAGCAATCTAAAAGTAGCAACGGGGCGCCCCATGGCAAAGCAAGCAAACCCGATATTTTCCTATCATGCATGGGTGGCCTTGGTTGGGCCAAGCGGACCTCCAACTTTTTTTGTTTTGGCGACTTTTGGTTAAAAGATGGCACACTTTTGCCGGACCTTCGTGTTTAGACAACCTTCATGTTGAGAGGCGTGCCAAGCTGAGGACCTCAAGGTTTTAGGAGAAGTAAGGCCAAACACAGGTCCAGGACCACCCCCAAGAGACGATCACCAATCGGATTCATTGTCTTCCGCATCCCCTTAGGGTGTGTCCCCACAACCGAAGGGCCAATCCCTACCATTGTCCGGGGGATAGCTAGGCAGCACCGGCGTGGTGTCAACGATGTAGGCACCACTAGTTACAATGGGAGTACATATCATTGAGTCCAATATGGAGCATGCCATGTGCGGCATGTGCGGGAAGAAACTGCAAACACAATCTTAAGAAAAAATTGAATTGAAGCCTCACACCAACCTGTAGATGCGTCCTCATCTCTGTGGAAGCATGTAAATTGTAAAATTCAGCCGAAGGACGACCCTCAGCCTAAAGCAGCTCAGCCCTGTAGATGTGTGGGTATAGCTGTTTTGGCGTTGAACGCCTTGTTTCAGAAAAATAGGGGTGGTAGTATGTTGCATGAAGCCAAGCCGTACCCTAACTATCTAGGATGTCCAAGGTGTGTAGGGTGTGTAGGGTGTACAAGATTGTGTTGGTCGAAGACCAGGGGGGAGGTTGCTTTTGTTTATTGAATGCGGTCATCTTAACAGCCAAAGTGGCCCTATGTTTTATCAACCTCTTGTTGTAGAGCACCAAATGTTTGATGCAGGGCAAAACGTTCTGTAGTCCATCTGTGATTATCAAAAAATTTCACCAAATGTTGTAGGAGGAAGTTGCAAGCTGTTGACAACCTTCAATGCACAATGCACAATTTTGAATGGGACGTGTTGCCCATGGTGTGCAAAATTGCCCCACAACATACCCCAAAATGGTGTCATGGTGTCTGCCTAAGACCCTATAATAAAAAGTGGCCAACGTATAGAGGATATACGGGGTTGTGTCTAGTCCGGGTGCCCACGCGGAGGAGCGGCACTCGGAGGAGCAGCGCATGACACCCCATTACCACATCCCAAAACGCAGCGTCAATGAGTATGTATTAGAGAAACACTTTGAGCAGACCTTTTTGTCAATCACGTTGACCTTTCCAAGGTGGTGTCCAGCCAATGTATGATCACCATCTCGCTACTCGATGGTGAGTACAGCACGGAGGACCAAGTGTTGCTTGTTGGAGGAAGAACAAGTTGACCGTGAAGAAGGACATCCATTGTCGGTTTCGAGAAAAAGCAAAATGTTGTAGACACATTCTAGAGAAGGGGGCTAGGCAAAGTAACCCGCAAAAACCAGTAGAGTGCAGCTAGCACACAACAAAATAACCCAAATTAAGGTGTTCGTGGGCTCAGTGGAATGGTAATGGACATATAAAGGCACAATGAAGCAAAGCATGCGGCAGTGTTCTATGATGCCCCAGCCGGCGCTGGGTATAACATGCCACAAATAGCTGTCCGTGTGTGTACGGAGATGAGTGGACACATACAATGCAAAAAGCATTAAGTAGGGATCGCAGAAAGAAGGAATTGGTCAAGAAATCCTTCCCTAGGCACACTGTTTTGTCTTTCTCATTCGAAAAATGTTCCACTAGGGGTTTTATGATTGATTGTCAAGAAATGTTTCACTATGCACGGCTTGTTTTGCTTGTCAGGCGAGAACTGTTTCACCAGGCACGGATTTACTCTGTTTCTCGGTCAACGAATCACTATGCATCGCATCAGGACCCGTGGAGCGCAATAGCATAATAAATTGGTTCGCATGGAAAATCGAGGCCGAGATCATGGCCTGCCTCTTGCAAATGGGTGCAGCAAACGTACACAGTGCCACACGCGCCCACCGGCTCAGTACATGCATGAGTTGAAGCACAACAATCGCACGTAAACAAGAACATAAATGTCTAACAGTAGTGGGGAATACCTTGAGGACATCAAAGGGCAGACACGACACAGTGGCCACGGGGACCTCTAGAAGGGCCGTCTCACCACACACCTGACACGTGACTGCCGTGTTCTGCAGGGTCCCAAACCCCCAACATACTGCGCCGCCCACGTCAACTACGCTCTCACTGCAAACTAGTTCGGCAACAAGCAACAGTTGTTTGGTGTTTGGGCTCGTCAAGAAATAAACTAACCGGCCTCGTTTGACGTGTCTAGCACTCAAGTAAAGGAGCCAGTTCTTTGCAGGCACCGCAATATATCCGGGGGGGGGAAGTGTTAGTCACATCCCGCATTGTGACATCTGTGCTTGCAGTAGTACCTCCGTGGTTGTAGCTTGCACTCCCCCCGCCGCATCCAATGGCACCAGCGTGAGTGCTGCTGGAGGCGTCGGCGCATCCATTGACGCACGCCCCCCGTTTGGGATGTCCCCCCTCCATGCGCAGGCTAGGAAGCCACTGGCTGCCCTACACCCTGGTAGGGGTGATATAGACCCCAAGGGTTCAGAGGCATAGCACTCCACTGCGCGTAGGAGGGTGTGGTGGACATCGTGGCGTAGGAGTCAACACATCGTGCACCCCAAGAGCGCTATAGCGTGGTATTTGGGGGGGGGGCTGTAGGACCGCTGCACTGTCGCTTACCACGAGTGGAGGTGGTGTCAGATGCAAGTGCATCGGTACACTCACGGCAACCTAGTATCTAGTACGGTTGGCCTGACTGGTCATGAGTCGGCGCGCGGATAGAAAAGCTGTTTGCACTAGTAAAGATCATGGCATGCTCCGCACCCAATAGCCGCTAGGCAGTCGCCCGTGGTACTATTAGATGGTGAAAACCCCGCCAGCTGGTCCTGCCAGATTTCACATGGCACATCAAAGCATTTTGTAAATAGCCGTTTGGTACATCTCAGGGGTCACAAGCGTCTTCAAATTGCAGAACAGGCGGTTTACCAGGTCCTCTATGGTGCGCTGGGGTGCGGCTTCAAACGTCTCTTCTCGCAAGGGGGGCTAAGGTGTGGCGGGTTGTGGTGCCGCTTCTCTGTGACCTTGCTTGCCAGGGCTATGACCCCCTACGGCTACTGCTGCCTGAGGTTCCCATGCAGCAGTTGCTGACCGCCTGTGGACTGTCATTTCTTTTTGGGGGTTCAACGGTGTCCTTTCTTTTTGGGGTTTCAACAAACCAGTGAAACTCTTTTGAAGATGCCTAATTAGCCTTGGTACAGACGGCTTCAGCGTCGCCACAAAATCCGGAATTTGCCCAAGGAAGAGAGGTCCCCATAAATAGAAACTCCCGAGTAGGGGTGCGCGGTAAGGGATGCAGTGCACCTCCTTTTTGTTTTGATACAGTACGGCTGATATATGTCGTTTTGCGGATCCCGGTACACTGCCACTACCCAGAGCTGGGTTGATCTGCGCTAGATTGACCGCCTTGGCGTGCTCTATCAGAGTCATTAGGGCAAAGGGGACTGCCACTGCAAGCAATAGGAGCACCGATCAAAGTCACGAAAAGGAGAGAACGCAAACTCGGGAGGAGTAGACGTGACACGCCGTTTGTGTCGGTTGCGCACAATGTCCACTGTGGCCTCGACGCTCTCGGCCCCCAGGGCGTTTTCTCACCCAAGTTCTAACCCACCGCGACCTGGGGCAGGTTTGTTCTATTGATTTTGCCTAAGCGCATGCACTCCACGTGTTCACTAGGGCTCATACACACGGGTTGCGCGGGCACATTTGTACAGCAGGCACTCACTAGAGACAAACCCATTCATCGGTCGCCAACATCAACGCTCATTATGCTCAGTGCGCAGGTTTTGATGCCCAATAGGCGCACCCCTTCCACCTCCATCGACTCCTAATGGGATCCCAGGTTTCTCTAATTGTGCCTTCTGATGTACGCATCCCTTATGAAGCCGACATCAACGTACAAAAGACTTACTACGCAAACGTTGATGTTCAACAGGCTCAACCTCTCCATCACTTGCGTTAGCCTTTGTCTCTCCGTGTGTTACCCCTTGTGGCGTGTTGTGTGGTTTCTCTGCTGCCCACCGAGCTCACCCCCGTGGCTGTCACTTTGCTCCTGTGTAGCCTCGTACTGTGCCTCGGTACCCATAGGGGGGGGGGGTGCGGCCCTTCCGGAGGCACGCTACTCAACACTGTTACCATACCCTGTCCGAGAGAGAGTGCACGGGCATTGTCACTCGGGGGCTTCGCACCTGATGGAACCCCGCCCCGAGGACCCTCCTTTCGCCGGTATGCCGAGGACCGGCCGGATCGGGGGTCAGGTGGAGGGGTGGGTGGGCTATGTTCTGGTGGGGGTAGCGGGTGCGGTCTGCGTCGGTGGTCCTTGGCTGGCAATGCCTGATAAGTTGCCGTCCCCATTTGATAGGGAGGACCCGGATGCGCTGCCTGGGCGGTCTATCCATCCGTGCTCTAGGTCGGTTGGTGTCAATTTCTCCCATGCTAGATGGTGCCGGTGGACATGAGGAAACCGTAGATGATTGGGACCGGTCCCCCTTTTTGCGGGGATCCCCTAGAATGCAGGGGTGAGGTAGCATTTCCGCCCACTTGTGGGCCAATTCTGATTTTGTCCCCCTTTTTTTGGGGATCCCCGAGAATGCAGGGGTGATGTAGCATTTCCGCCCACTTGTGGGCCAATTCTGATTTTGTCCCCCTTTGTTTGGGGATCCCCGGGAATGCAAGGGTGATGTAGCATTTCCGTCCAGTTGTGGGCCAGTTCTCATTTTGTCTATCTTTATTTGGGTATCCCCGAGATTGCAGGGGTTATGTAGCATTTCCGCCCACTTGTGGGCCAATTCTGATTTTGTCCTCTTTTATTAGGGGATCCCCGAGAATGCAGGGGTGATGTAGCATTTCCGCCCACTTGTCAGCCCCCAAGAAGGCAAGGCTTAGGTAGCCAATTCTGTTTTTATCCCCCTTTGTTTGGGGCTCCCTGAGAATGTAGGATTGATGTAGCATTTCCGCCCACTTGTGGGCCAATTCTGATTTTGTCCTGTTTTATTTGGGGATCCCCGAGAATGCAGGGGTGATGTAGCATTTCCGCCAACTTGTCGGCCCCCCAGAAGGCAAGGCTTAGGCAGCCAATCTGCTTTTACCGCCCTTTGTTTGAGGATCTCCGAGAATGCAAGGGTGATGTAGCATTTCCGCCCACTTGTGGGCCAATTCTGATTTGGTCTCCCTTAATTTGGGGATCCCCGAAAATGCAGGGGTTAGGTAGCATTTCCGCCCACTTGTGGGCCAATTCTGATTTTGTCCTCCTTTATTTGGAGCTGCATTGGATCTTCAAGCACACCGACAACTACTACTATGCGAACTCCCGTAGTCTTCAAGACCGCTTACACTCCCCCGCCGCCGCCGCCATCCACTTGTACAAGCCCCAGCCAAAGTACAACCTGTTCTCCAAGGCCTTGTACATGGACATGCAGTGTGAGCTCTGTGGTGTTTTTGCGGATGTTGAGGTCATGCGGAAACACTTTCTTGTCCGCCAACACGCCATATGCTTGCGGGAGAACGACTTGATCGCGACTCTGTTAAGCATTGTGCGCATGGCACATGGGACGGGAGGTGTATTGGACATCCTGCAATTGCGCCACCGTTTGGACGCCGTTGCCCGACTTGAGGAGTTGTTCGCCCTTGAGCCGAAGGGGCGTCATCGTCGGAAGCGAGCAAAAGGTGGTGATAACATGACCCCAGCCACGGCCGGCCCTTGTTATGTCGCGGATGTTGACCTTTGTAAGGCGTGGGTTGATGGCATAGCCATTGCGGAGAGAGAACTTGGCGTAGCTGTTGAATGCAAAGAGGGTTTCAGGCTGTTTGCTCCTCACGGGATGTGCTCAAGGTGGACAACAAGGACCTCGAAGAGGACGACTACATCTATTCTGATGAGGAGAACGAGGATTCCGACGATGGGTTTGTAGAAGGAGCCGACGAGGCGGAACAAGCTTTGCAGCCATCTTCCGCCATCTCTTACAACGGCGCTATTGTCGGCAAACGGCACATTTTGAACAATTTGATCAACAATTCCTTTGAGAAGTTGGGCCACGACAGGTTGGCCGCTGCCCTCAGCCAGCCTAGGCCAGGGCACGTTCTTGATGTCCCGACGCAAACACACTGTGAGAACATGCCGATTCCCGGGGAATCGGTGGCCACGGCAATGTGCTACGGTGCGGTCATCTCCCTTGCTATCTTGTACGTACGCACCGTGACGGATGCTAGTGGCCGCCAAGCTATGGACAACACGTATGATGTCGTTGCGTCTTTTGGCAACCTCATCGTCCAAGGCCAATTAATGCCATTCGAACATCGACCCGGCCCTGATTTGCATGTTTGGAATGGCATGTTGATTCCCCGGATTGTGCAAATGCGTGGAAAATTGCCAATTTGTGACCCTGGAAAGCAACGTCGAGAATAGGTGGTATCACCAAACCACCACATTGAAGGCGTTGGCTGAGTGGTCATTCAGTGTGCTCCCACTGTAGTGCCCACTATTCCACGGGATCCCTACCCTTGCATGCCCACCGTCCCCACTGATGATAAGGTGGCAACGGAAAGTGGCCCAAAAAGTGTCAAATGCCGCATTTGCCACGAGACCGTGCCCCATCGAGTGTTGCGCACGCACGTTGGACAACACATTCTACGTGGTCACCACATTGAGGGACAAGCCGCACGGTCACGGGCCAATGTTTGTGGTTTTTGCGGATCACGGGATGAGTACCAAATTCACTTGCCGTTGCAATCGAGGTCAACTCGAAGGTGGATGGTGTTGGCGGTCAGTACTTGCCCATCGCAGCCCTGTGTCATCTCCTGGAGCCGAATGTCAACGGCAACCAAGGCCAACCCTTGCACCAGCTGGCCTGTGAATCGCCTCCAATGCGCAACCATGGTTTGGTTGTACAGTGTGGCTGCGCACTTTGAAGCTACCCATCCCCATGCCCCCATTCCACATGGCCTTCGCGTGCCCGAGGAGGAGGAAGCATGTGTCCGCAAATGGGACATTGGTGCCTTGAAGGATAGCGCAAAGAAGCAAAAAGTGGCTGACACGCCTACTCCTTCCACGACACCTTTCACCAACAATGCCACCACTAACAATAGCTGTTCCTCCTCCTCCTCCTCCTCCTCCTCCTCCTCCTCCTCCCACTTCACTCGACACACAGCATCTCATACCCCAACACTGCCACCTCCCGAATCGGAGGCCACTACAAGGGGGATCGTCGGTCACCGCCATTGAAGTCCACCGGGAAGCGGGCCAAAGATCGCAAGCGGCGGGACGCTCTGCTTAAGGCCACACAAAAAAGAGCCCATCCGACAAGCGTTGTGTCTAGCGAAGAGGAGGACTACTTTGATTGTCCCCCGGGCCAGCACTATTAGGCCTCCTTCCTTTACCTCCTTCAACTCGAATACTTCCATCACCCATGTTTCGGGACCCCAAGGACGAGCACCCCACGAAGGGCACGTGACGCGGTCTTGCACACGATGCACCACTGTTGTATGTGCGCACGTTGTGCGCAGATACAGCGCGGAGAGAACTTTTCTTTGGAAAAAGACGTAGTGCACGCGGTGTAGACCCCATCCCCTCCCCATGCTCCTCCAAAGGGTTTCGGAACATACAGCAACTCTACCCTCAACACAAGCATAGTTGGGCCTAGGTTCGGCGCCACTAGCAATAGTGGCCGGGAATTGACTCGGGGGTGCTATGCCCTTAAACAAAAGTACCACGTATCATGCCTTCCCCCCCTGGGTTGCTTTTGATTTTGCTCCTACATCTCTACCTCAAAGTGATCAGCGCAATGAGGCGGCCATTTCACACCATATATGTAGGGGTCTGACCACCCCCCCCCCCCCCCCGCCCCCTGTAGCTCGCCCCCTCTCCCCCCCAGACCTCCGTCGGCCCAAGTTTCAGCCACCACAAAGCAAGGGTGCAGGCCATGGGCTGGTTCCCCTTGGGGACCACGAAAAAGGGGAGCAGACCTTTTGCTGCCCCTACCCCCCCCCCAGCAAAAATGGGGCGGGACCAAAGGCAGACCTGGCACCCCAACCCCCCAAGCATGCCCTCGCACCCTCACTGCAGGCCGGCACATGGTGATTGACGCCCCCCCCCCCCTCGCGGGAAGGGGGCGGACGCCGAACGATGAGTATGTCGGAATCTAGGACCCGCATGGTAACCCAGCAGGTGGTTCTCCTCTCCCGAACAAGTGAGCACCATCAGTCAATGGATGGACAGGTAGACCCACCCACCACTCAACCCACCCACCCACCCCCCCCCTAGCCGTCGCGCCCGACGGGAGGGGTGCACGGAGTCGGCACCCTCAGGGCTTGAAAGTGGAGGCTGTGAAGGAATCACAGCTTGACCGCTATGGGCATCCCTTGAGCGGCCTGCCCAAGGAACCTCCAAGTGTGCACGCGCCCCTCCAACTTCATCATGGACGCCTAGGCCAACACCACCCCGTGCACTCCATTGCAGTTGTGGGAGACCCCTGAGGCCAGACAGCCACCTGCCAACCCCTGCCCCCCCTCCCCCCTTTCCCTTGGACGGGCCAATCCGGTGGTGTGCCCTACGGGCCCCTAGGACTAACGGGGCAGCAGCGCCGCACCCGGGAACCTTCCCGGGCAAGTCCCAGGGCAGAGAAAGGCTCAACGCGCCCAGGGACCCCTCCACCTGCCACTAGCGCCCCAGGCCGTGGGAGTGTGGGACCCAGCTAGTACGGCGGCGCAACCTGTGCCTGCAGGCAGTCACCGAGCGCAGGTCCCCCCCTGTCGTGCCCGGCGCACACCCGTCCCCGTGCGTACACAGTCGTGGGACGGGCGGGCAGCGTGTCTCGGTGACATGGAGGATGCGATGCCCTGGCCCACTACTCCGCGGTGGGCTCAGTGCCAGGCTCCCATGGCCTCCCCAACGGGCGTGGAGCACCAGACCACACTTGCCCCCCACGCGCAAGGCCCAGCCCCCGCACACCCCTGCCCACGCGCGCGCCTACACACAGGACGACGGTATCTTCCGCCCACCTGCGCTTCGGTGGGGTCTGGTGGCTGTCGATACTCCGCTCGGCCTTGGAACCGGACAGCCACGTAGTTCAGCCTCGTGGTGGGGCAGGGAAGGAAGCCCACACCCGAGGGCTTGCTCCTGCATGAGGCCGCCAGCCCAACCAAACCCGACCCCCCCCCAGGCGCAGCCCCCCCCCCCCCCCATGAAAGTGGCACCAAAGCGGGAAGGAGTCGGCGTACGGCCCATTGTCCCTACCCCCCAGAGGTTCCTGTTCTATGTCCTACTTAGCGTGGTTTTACCCCACCGGGCCGCCAGCGACCCCGTGGCACGGGCCTAAAGGACTGTTTCCTACCTAAAGCACAGGTTGCTCCTACTTCTATTCCTTTATCCGCGGTACTGCGCCCACTCCGTGGGTTCGCCTTGCTACCCTTCTCCTATTACAGTGACGCCACCACGCGTTGCGCATGGTCAAAGTAGGAGCAACCGGTGCACTAGGCACGAAACAGTGCTTGGGCCCGCGCCAAGGGGTTCAGGCACGAAAGAGATCGAAGAGGGAGCAACTGGTGCAATGGGCATGGAGTGTGCCTTCGCGCCTGCATCACGGGGTGGATAGCGGCGCGGAGGGGTAACGGCACACCAACCAAATGGGGGCCATGGGGACCAAGAACGAACAAGGCAGGTGGGAGCGGGGTAGCAGTAGGAGCAACATGTGCAATAGGCACAAAACGGTCCTTCAGGCCCGCACCAGAGGGTGGCTGGCGGTCCGGTGGGGTGTAAACACGCTAAGTAGGTCAAGGAACAGGAACAAGGGGACTAGGCAGAAACAGAGCGGACATGAAAGGACATAGGGCAACGGGGCGGACGACCAAAACTGCCCGGGAGAAAGAACGGGAACGGGGAACGGGCAGCCCTAAGTGCGCTCCCCGGTGCTTCCTATCTTGTCCCTTATCCTATGTCCCACGTTGTTGCCTACGTCTCCCCGGCCCCTCTCCGTTGTGCCCGCTCCTTTTTTGCCCCCTTGCCGCCCTTTTTCTATTTTTTGGACCCCACCTGACCTTTCTCGTGCTTTACCCTTCGGGTCCCCCCATTGTGCGTGGCTCATGTGGTTGTTTTTGCTGTTTTTCTTTGTCCTTGTGTACTATTTAATAACCAAAAAGAACAAACAAAAAAGCCTCTTCTCTCCCCTCTCTCCTCCAAGAACTTTAAAAGAAAAAATCATTTTCAGGGCAAGCTCATGGTACAACTTCAGTAGTTATGTACTCTCCCCTCCCTCTGCCCTGCATGCACAACTCATCCATGGCCCGCTTCGTGCATCTTGTCCACTTTCTCGTCTCCCTTGTTCTCCTCGGCGAGGACCCCTTGCGGGGGTGTCTCGCGTCGTCCCCCGAGCCACGCCACAGATCCGCCGCTCCCCCCTGTGTTCCTTCCCTTTCTCTCCTCCCCTTGCCGCTCACCTACGTCCGCTTCTTGCCCTCTGCCGTGCGCTCCGCGTCGCGGCCCGGGGGCAGTGGCTGTTATCAATGCTGAAGCGCGTTGCAGTGAATGTCACCCATGCCCCATGCTTGTGACCAATGCTGGTTTGCAGTGATTCTTATCAGTGTTTTCCTGAGAGCGTTGTCGTTATCAGTCTTCGTGTTGTCATTCAGTGTTTGTGCTTTGAACGGTGCAGGGTGTCCTCCTGCATCCCGGGTGCGACAGGAGCGGGTGCTAGAGTGGCATACGCTGTGGGGTTGATCCCGCACGAAACTCAGGACCTGTGTGGGACACCGGCCGCATGGCGGCCGGGGACCCAAACCACGCCGTTTCTCTGGCCAGCGGACAGTGCTTTAGGACCCTCGCATTGCCAAGAGCGCTCTTCGCTGTTGAGTGTGGGGTCTTCTTGTCGGGATTCTCGGTGCTGTTCTTGACGTCGGGTGGCTTGACAGGGCCATGCAGCGCATTTGTTGCCGCGTGGGCGTACCATGAGAGCTTTCGCCGCCCCCTTCCATTCACCATCGTCCTACTGAATCCCATGTTCGCACACCGCACCATTTGGCGGACTTCAGTTTGCGGATGTCGTCCATCCAGCTGCCGTCGGTTGCCGCCCCCCCCCCAACCGCCGCCGTTGGCTTCAACCGTGATCGGTTGGTTGTCCAACCGCCGGTATCGGCGAGCCTTGAATCACGTTGCAGCTTCTGCCGCCGGAGCCAATGACAGAACGGCTCCAGGGCAATGGGAGTCTCGCCTGTCCAACAGATTTTGGAGGAAGTGGTGCGGTGCGGGGCTTTCACTGTCGCCGCATGTACGTGTGTGTGGCATCCCTGCGCCAAGTTGTCGGGAGGCCATCCGCGTCTACCCTCCACCCGTCCGTTGTCGTCCATGGAGCACAAAACGTGCGCACCCGACACAAGCGGATACTTAGTTCGCAACCCTCCGAGTCGTCATCCGAGCGGCTGCGCCAGTCCTCGATCCCAATGCCGCGCCTGGCGCTAGGCACACGCTATCCGTTGTCACCCGCACCGACTGACCACCCCACCTCCGTATCATAGCCATCATCCAGCACCCCCTCCGACCCGGCGGTTTGTGCTGCGCTGTAGAAAGTGCACCGTTGTATATACCCCCTGACCCTCGGGCGAGGACTGACGGCGCACGAAGGGGGTGCTGGTGTCCGACTGCAACGACTCAGTGAGCCCATGCGGCAGGCCTCCGTCCAAGGCCGCGCCGCGCGGTGCTTGCGGTGTTCGCCAACCGAGCCACTTGGGCAGCCGTACACATCCCTTTGCATCGCCGCAGGGAATGGAGCCCTGCAAAGGAGGTTAGCCAAATGTGCGCAAGAGCATGTGCTCCAGTCCGGGACAACGTGCAGTGGGACAGTTGTAGCATCAAACATCTCTAATCTTTGATTCCGAGAGATCCAGGGTTGGGGTAGACCAGTGCCATCTGGTGAGCGGGCTTCGCCAGCTTGCCACAGCCTGAGCCCCCCACCCACGGAGAGTGCCCAAGTGCAGGCCCTGACCCCCCCCTCCCCCGCCCCCCGGGGCCAAAATCTTTAAGAGGTCCCGGCCATCGTACAAACCAAATTGGAGAAATTGGCTGGCGCCGGAAATTTTTGGTGCCCCTTTTAAAGGGCTTGGAGAACCGGTCACCCATGTGTTTATACTCAAAATGCTTAGTTTTTTCTCGGCATTTTCCCTGGGCCCCAAAAAGGCAGGATTTGTGCAGCCACTTCTGATTTGGTGGCCACATCGATCTTTCCCCCGCCATGGGGACAAATGGGGACAAATGTCGTTGGTTGCTCATTGAAGATCCTGCCCTCGAAGCTCAGCCCCGGCACGAGGTAGCGGTTGGTGTTTTTGGTCCCAGCCCCCCACCCCCCACCCCCCTTCAAGGGGCCAAAATGTTTAGGGGGTGTCGGGGTCAAGGACGGCACCCCCCATGCCCCCCACCCCCCCCAAAAAAAAGCCTGTGCTCGAGTGCGGTGACTTGCCACTGGCATCCGCCAGGTCCGACGTGATCAGACGGAGCTGCGTCCTGCCGAGTCAGACGCAGGGCGCGGCTTTCCTTCCTGAGCCCCGGTCTCCACCGGGGCGGATCCTACCGAGTCGCACGTGGTGCGGGGCGGGGGCCTCACGCAACGCCGGTCTTCTGCCGAACGCCAGTGCCATGTCTGCGGCAAGCCCCGCGATCCCTTCTGCTGGCGCCCGGGCGCGCAGCACCCCCATGTGCCACCGCCTGCCCCAACACCCACCTGCCGACCTCTGTCTGAAGGGACGCTCTAGGGGCGGACGAGTTCCTTCCGGGTCCACCACCGCCGGGTCTTGTGCACCGGGGCGGGTATTCCCTTCGCTCTCCCCCTCACGTTCCCGGCTCCTCACCTCTCTACGGCTTGATGTGCCGCGCCCTCACCCTCCTTCCTACCGCCACCCGATCTTCCTCGCGGTAGGCCAACCGCGGTGGGCGTCGCGGAAGGCGCGCTGGGGGGATTCTCCCCTCATCCGTTCCCGCAGGCCGCCCCTCCAACGGTTCCCTGATGGTGGGTCGGCCCGCTGGCGGCTGATACGGAAAGGTTCTTTTGGCTAGCTACTAGTACGGAATTATTCTATCCGTAGGCTTGTCCGGATTTCTTGTATCCGCTGGCGGCTGGTACGGAATTATCCTTTCCGCTGGCGGCTGGTACAGAATAAGTCTATCCATGTTGCTTACCGAATAGAAAATAGTTATGCCAAAGACCGGCCCGATCGGGGGTCGGGTGGAGGGGGGGGGGCGAGCCATGTCCGGGTGGGGGTAGCAGGTGGGGCCTGCCTCGGTGGTCCTTGGCTGGGAATGCCCGATAAGTCGCCGTCCCCATTTGATAGGGAGGACCCAGATGCGCAGCATGGGGCATCTATCTATTTGTGCTCTAGGTCGGTCGATGTCAATTTCTCCCATGCTAGACGGTGCCGATGAACATGAGGGAACCGCAGATGATTGGGACCGGACAATGATGAGGATCAAAGATAGTGCAGTGCTTTGTGTGGGTAGATCCTGTGGGGAGTAGGTGCAACACAGGTAGTCATTGAGGTCACGTCATTCCAGCAAAGTGGGCACAATTTGCTGCCCACACGGTGTCCCGTCCGCCCCCCAATGGTCACAGATTAGAAGTGCCAGCAGTTAGCTGCAGAGCTGAAAACCGAGTTCCCAAGGCCCAACAAAGGCATGTGCCCCTCCCCCCCCACTCCCACGGCCCTGAGTGAGCTCTGCGAAGTCACCAAGGCAGCTATTGGAAGTGTGGCAATTTTTCAAACGTTTGCATTTGCCACAGCGGGACTTGGATTTCATCAGATTGGCGTTCTAGAAAAAACAGCCTGCTCGTACATGCAGGGGCGCTTGTGGTGCCAGTCACGGTCCTCGCCCTGTGACGATGTGAATGGTCATCCTCTTCCCCTTCTCCCTCCTCCCCTCCATCCTCTCCGCCCTCCAGTTGCCCTGTCGGTCTTCCCTCATCTACTTGTTGGTTGGTACTTGGCCCTGTATTAACGGATGGGTCAAGCATAGCCTTAGACGTTGCAGGGTTACAACTTGGGGCGAATAGACGGTCAATTTTAGCTTTATGGATGGGCACTTTGATTGGACGGTTGGTTGGTTTACGGCCTGTGGAATGTGTAATTATTCAAAGTTCCCCCTAAGAGGCAAAAGAAACACTTCTTCTTTCTTTGAATCATTGAGGTTGACCTTTGGGAGCACTACCCTTAATGTCACAGAGGCTTGGGCCGGCGCATTTCGTCCCCCTCTGGGCCTTCTCTTTGTTGGACACTCCTCATTTTGTTGGCACGTCTCAAGTTGGTAAAGGAATGAAATGGGTTTCCGAGTGGTTTCTATAGACGGAAAGGGGTTGGTTGAAGCCAAAATTTGGTGTATGACTGGATTTATCGACCGCGACGCTGTGGAACCGAAAAATGCCTTCATTAATGCATTCGCATGGCAAAATCGGGTTGGGTGAAGGCAAAAATGTGTTGATGACTGAATTCTATCGACAAAATGGGGTTGGTTGAAGCGAAAGATGGGTTCATTCATGCATTTGGTTGGTAAACAAAGTGGTTGTTTGAGGCAGCAAGTGTGATGAATTTTACGAGAGACACATTGTAATACATCTTTTTGATGCGGTGATTTTTGATACATCCCCACTCTTCGGGATCTGCCGGCAGCCCTGCTTGCAGCAAACTCTTCACCACGCCGGCTGCCTCCTTGTGGATGTTGACCAATTGCTGGATGTTGTCCCATTTGCGAGTCCTAGGTGTGACGCACTGGACGCAACGGGCATTCCCGAGCACTTTTGCTACAATCGGCACACTTGGCATGATCACTGCCAAAGGCCCAATACGCAAAGCTAGCGTTGGAGAGCAATGAATGTGATGAATGTTTGCGTTGGGATTCCCATGAACCATGTTCGATGATTGCATATGTTTGATAATTTAGGTGGGTGAAGGCCCCAAGTTTGTTGATGAATGCAATCTCTTCTCACACTCCTTGGTTCACGAAACGTACGACGTTATCTATTTCGTAATTGGTACCTATATGTGGGTCGATGCATTGGTCTGGGGGGGAAGTGTACTACAAAGTTGTTCCCCACCCCTGGGAGGTCACCATGAATCTATACCCCTCCTTGTTTACCCAACATCATTGCGAATGTGTGAATGCCTACTCTCAAGAGAAGCACGCACTACAAGTACAGCGCTTATTTTTCACCCACACGTGGTTGTTTTGGACGCTAGTGAACCACCACGTGGACCCAGCCAATTGCTATTCTCTTTGCTCATTATTGCATTTGCTCTCGTTGCCAAATACCTTGTGCACCCCTGCAAAAGATGCAAACATGTCTCCGTTGTGTTCAGCACTCCTCGCCAAGGACATTGCCATGCCCCATTGCCATGACCATGTCGGTGCCGAGGAGTGCCAACAATATCCCCTAGTTACGTTCAGCACTCCTCACCAACGGCATAGTGATGCCTATGGGGCATGGCAATGTTGAGATGCCGTACCATAGAAATCCGTCCCAACGCATTGCGCCCCTTGTGATTTGTGAGGATGCCATGGTGGGTTAGTGCGGCTGTGTCACTCCACATTACGCCACCGGCCATGTAATGTTGGTCACACACATCAACCCATCCCGAATCATGTGGCTTGGCTTATGAAGATCCTGCGCGATATGGAACATGCACCCCGGGTATTTTCTCATATCCATTACAAGACTCCGCACACAATTACAGTACTCAAAAGACCACGCTTTACCAAAACAACCAATGAGCCATTAACAATATAGAGGGATGGGCACCCGGCATACTCGCTTTTTCGGGGTCTCCAAGGATTCCTGTTTTGTTGCGGCCGCATCATAGTTGAAAGGCTCGGTAGTAATGTACGTGATGTGCATCAACTGGCAAAGAAGTTGCAACACTGATTTACCAGCGAAATGAAAGCACTATTGTTGTCTAAACCTCTTCAAAGATGTTGAGCAAGAGACCTTCCACACTATGCATAGTTCGAGCTTCAAATCCTCTTCATCTTGTTATGCACCGCATGGATTCGGGGGCCAAGTAGGCACAACGGATGACATTGAGAGTACAGACCTCACGCCTCCCAGAGGTGTAATTTTAGCCCCATCATATTTTCGCAATGGCAGAGGGTGACGGTCAAGAAGCAACATGGTATCCCCACTTCGTTCAACTTAACACAAAGACAAGCCATGCTGAAGCAGATAGGAACCATATAAGAATAATTTTGCAACGCTTCGGCGTATCAAAAAAGACATGGATACCAAATGATAGCCTCTACCTAATGGAAAGTGTCGATGCTTCCTCATGTTGTGCCTATCACATAATCGCATGGCCCTTCATAAGGCAAATGGTCCAAGACTGGGAAAAGGCATGGAACTGTTGATTTACATATGCATAGGGTTGCACACATGCCAAACAGGCAAGCAAACCTCATTGGTAAGGCCCTCAAAGGCAATAGCATGACCCAAAACTAAAGCACACGCTCCGAAACGCAATATTCCAATGTCGCAACAGCATGGACCAGTGAGCAAGTTACCATTTTTCAAACCTAGCCTAGGCCCAGGTTCCGTGCGGCAATCCCAATGCATGATTCAACCCTCCCGCTTGGAGCAATGGTTGTGCAACAAGTACTAACGCACTACTTGATGAACTAAAACCGCACCCCAAACATGACATGGCCCATTTAGCAGCTGTGTCCATAGCTTGGTGCTTCATCTCTATCAAAGGTCAATGGTTGCTCAAGTTTTGCGACCACCACCGCCACCACCACCTTTCCCCCTCATAAACATGCCAGCCTAGCCAAAGAGGTATTCAAGATCCCCAGTTGGCAAGCCTGTGCACCCACAAGAAGGCGAGGGCGAGTAATGGGCACAACATGCCCACCTTGGCAATGCAGTCTATGGTAGAGGCATGGCACCTTTGCACCCAATGTGGTGCAAAAATGCGGCCGAAAGACATCACATTTTCCCTCCAAAAGGCTATGGAGAGTGTCTTGCCAATACTCAACGACCGTAGATGAATGCACCTAAGCACTGGAGGTGGTATCCTGCGGCATGGACTGTTCAACACAAGTTGCACACACTCATACTCCAAGGAGCTCACGTGATTTGCGTGTCCAAGCCTTTGTAGCCCCTCAGCACGACCACCGCGGTGGGGAGAAGGCACAGACACCAAGCGCAAAATCGATGGGTTAAATCAGGCATGGTGATCATGAGAAACTTGACATCAATTTGGCTTGCTCCCCCTTGAACTGTAGCTGAACAGCTGCCCCGACGTGACGTGAATACGATGCGTAGGCAATCCTAGATGCAGTCATTGTAGTTTGGAGCCAAACCACTCGGGTACATCTTCTTCTTGTACACTTTATATGGGCAGTGTTGCCAAGAGCCCTTGCGGTGAGCGCCATACAATGTATCCTCAATCCTGCCACACGATTCACTGGCAACTGGGTGGTCGATGCATTGGTTGAAGGAGCGAAGCACCTCACCAATGCACCAGTCCGCACACCGCTTCGTGGGATTTGACAAAGGACCGGTGAGGGCATCACCGTACCAAAGATTCATGCTCCCTATTACATGTGCACATGTGGTGAGACCCGCCACCTCATCCATCCCGGCTGAGGTGAGGCCAAACACACCAAGAAAACCTTGGCTTGCAAACCTTGGAAGCGGTCCAAGACGGCCACACACCCAGGGTGCCGAAAGGGCAATTGCATGTCATCTTGCATGTCCCCATTAACATGGCGCTTCCAAGTTTTGTGCGCGTAAAACACAATGATCCTTGCCACAAAACCGTTGCTAGCTATTGTTTCAATATACCATAGGTGCGCTAGGATGGGCAATGCCTCGTCTTGCGCGACAGTTGACGTAGCCTCCAATGTTTAACGGATTGAAAAGCACTTCCATGCGTCATGCATGGCACAGCTAAGGAAAGCCCATCAGCTTGTGCCACATTGGCGGATCCATGACCCCTCAACTTTCGTCACACACCTCGCCACCCTTGTCGACGAGCCTAGCATGGGATTCCGGTTGAGGAGGCGCGTCCGCAAGGGCATTGTTGGTTCCCATGTTGCAGGTGCTGAACGTTATTCTTGTTCCATGCGCTAAAATGTGCACCTTTCGGTGATGTGGCACCCAGTGCACACCCAAGGTCCTACAACGATACAACCAGTAGTGCAAGCCCAATGTCTACACAAAGTCTCGCACTTCACGCTCGCCGTTAGTCGTGTTGAATAAATGTATGTCCACCTTGCAATTGCGAAGGTATGTATCACTAGGCCACCTAAGTATTCTTGCATTCTTCCTTGGGTCCTCCAACTTGTTGGCCAGCATACTGATCTGTG
This sequence comes from Eutreptiella sp. 'Long Island Sound 2002', assembly GCA_964036045.1. NCBI lineage: Eukaryota > Euglenozoa > Euglenophyceae > Eutreptiales > Eutreptiaceae > Eutreptiella > Eutreptiella sp. 'Long Island Sound 2002'. The sequence goes on from OZ038383.1 coordinate 15,150,417, forward strand.
TGTAGGGACAAAGTTGCATGTCCCCTACCACCATAGCCCTTGGTGCGCGTTGAAACCCAAACGTTGTTCCGGCCAAAAAGTTCCAAGTTTGTTTACCCCCCAACCAAGCTCAGGCATACGTGCTAGGACAATGTGTCTCTTGCTAGCCTAGGGGCATGCCGCGAGTAGTTTGGGGTTTGACGTTTTCCATGTGGTCAGGCGAAACACATTTGCGTTGAAAAACAGTTTTTACCCGAACACCATCCGAACACCACGAGAATAAGTTAATGGAACACCAGCAGAAGAATCCAACGACATCAGACGCAAAGTGTGAATAAAGGGTAACTGAAACATACCTTGTATGTTAGGTTCCCGGCAAAGGGACATGCGATCAGTCTCTTTGTACTTCCCTCACCTAGTCCTCCTTTGTGGTTTGGGGGGGGGGGGGCGCCCTGGAACTTACGCCCCCTTCTCCATCGCCGACCGCCACCCCATCACCCACCACCCCTTCAACCTCCACCCCGGCGACGACTACACCCATACCCTCCTCCTAGTTAGCACTAGCCCCGGGAGCACCCTCACTTCCCCTTGGCCCATCACCTTGCTCTGCCCCATACTCCAAAAGAAAATGGCACCAAGGCACGCCTCATTTTTGATGGCCTACCTATCCACGGCCACTGGGGGGGGGGGGGGGGCACCACCACTATTGCTCCCCATTCTGGAGCAACTTGCTGCAACCATGGGCCTGCTGAGAGCAAACGACGGCATGGTTTTGTGTACCAACTTCGAGGTTTCAGCCATGTTCTGCACATGCAAACCCTTTTGGCAGTGACAACGTCAGAACCACGGGCCCAAAATCACACATACATTGTCGTGGGTAGTTATGGTGAGCCACGATGGGTGTTACACCCCAAAGCATGCACCCCGAAACATCCGAAATAAGCAGGGGGCAGAATTGCACGGGGTGGAGCAGGTCATGAAACGTCAACTAGCGCCACCGGTTTGCCACAATGGTGCGAGACAGTACGGCTTCGCTCACGCAAAACGCCCAAAGGCAAGGCATGCTTTAGTGCACCGGTATAGGGCGCTCTTTGATGGCTTGTTGGGGGTTCAGATCCAGTGCAGTGGGTTGCATTAAAACACACCCCGGAGACGCTCTTTCATGGGGGCTAGAAGCGCCGAATGTGGTCAACGTGCACGCCACAGCACAAGCCATTGGAAAGTTCCTCCAATCTACAACCATAGGGGAACCCAACTTGTGGGTGTTGTTTTGCCATGGAACTTGGGCGTGATGGGCCTCTCGCTGCGCATTGTACTGATTGTGAGGTCCATTCGCTAGAGCGCGTCGCCATGTAGTCACGCCCTCCCGCTGTCTCTAACACTAAACAACTAGGATAAGGGCCTATTTTTGCTCAAGCGGTGAGGGGACCTCGACAGCGATGCGAACCACTGTGTGGGACACTTCAAGATGCCACAGGACCACTTCTAACTGCGTTTCGGACACTCTGTATTGCCGTGGGGACACTAACATTGGAATCCGACTCAGTATCACACTACGAGGTTCGCGGGGGAAACCGTGGCAGTTGACCTCTGCTTTGGGCTGGGACGGGGATTCGCACTCCGCACACCATACCAGCACCACTAGCCCTACAATAAGAAATGACACTGAGACTTGAGATGGCTTGTGGGCTGCATCGGAGCATTAGCGCCTGGAAACATGCCGTGAGGTGGCCAGAGTGAATGGCGTGCTATACGTTATCGTGCCCGAGGCTTGTTTCCCGGGCTGTAATGCGGTGGTGTGAAGGGCAAGCTCCCTTTATAACTCTTCATTTGCAAAGGGGGGGTTTTGGGTGGGTGGGTCCACGCTCTGCAGCCTTAGACCCCCCTTAAGGGCAGCCCAAGGAGCTATGAAGGGACCTACGCCAACAGCGGAAGATCCGCCCGCAGATGGTTGGTATAGGGCTTCCTTATTGCGCGAGGTGCTTTGGCAACAATGACTTACGTGGGGATGAAAGGCATGTGGCTGGCTTTGGATACATTGGCTACTCAAAAAAATCAAATGATCGGAATGATCTAGAATTGTAGGCTTTTCACCCCGTCATCCCCTTGTGGTTGTTCCCTGGCGGAAGGGGGTTAAGCGGGACCAACACTGCATCGCAAAGAAGGGGCTTGAGCTTGCGGGGGGGGTGGGGCAACTATGCCATAATGTCCAACTCGTATGCCAGTGGATGCTACAAGATGTGTTGGCTGGGAAGGGGGAATCCTCCGTGTTTCGGCAAGTGGACGACTTGGTGCTAGTGCATTTTCAGGGGCACCACAAGGTGGGCATAAAAGGTTAAGGCTCATGGCCCACTACCAATGACGCTTGAGTGGTCCTCCCCCCATACTTCAATATTGCGAAGCATAACACAAACCAAAAATAGCCAAAGCATCACAAGCGGGTGGAAGGTTGGGGCTAGTCGTCCCCTTTCACGTGTGGACGGTTGCTGCAAGCGGTATGCAAGGGGCATTGGACAATAGGAGTTTGTGACCACTTCACGGTCTCACATGAAGCAATGGGCGGAGGGTGAGAATGGAAGTGGGAGTAGGAGTGGGAGTGTGAGGGGCAGCAGCAAGGAGAGTGAGAACGAGGCTGGGGGGGGGGGGGGTTGAATAATACCATGAGTTGCTTGAAAAATGATGATGTATGTTGGACAGGCTTACGTGCTCTTCCTTTTCAAGGGTGTTTGTCAAGAGCTTCGTGACCGCATCCTTTCTCTTCATTGCACAAGGGTCAAAAAGTCCTATTGGGAGGATGTAGAGAGGCAATGAGCACCTATGGCTCCACAACACCCCCAGCCCCTGCACACGTTGGTTAAAGGCCCAATTTATAGGCCCCCATCATAGCCAAGGTACATTTCCACTATGCTTCTCATCCCCTCCCCCACCTCCGGCTCACCCCATGAGTCATCGCTCTTCCAAACAGGTCATCTCGGGCTATCGATTGCTCTCCTGGCTTGCTTGGGTCCAACATGCAGTTGGGCCGCCGCGTGGAGGTACAGCAGAAGGTCTATAACCGCCGGTGGCACGGAGAGGTGGCGTAGTATGAGTTGGAGGGCCCCGTGCGGGATGGTGTAGAAAGCCTTGCGGGCGTCGAAGGAGAACATGTAGTTCCGCTTCCCCCGTTGGAGCTTCTGTTGCGCCATAAAGGGGGGGGGGGGTGCGGTGTTGGAGTGTTGGACTGTTGCTAGCCGCTAGTTACGCCGTATCGCGTGAGCACCTCCTCGATGCGTTGAATCAGAGGGCCCATGAGTAACTTCATGTCCAGCTGTCCTAGGGCTATGGGCCGGTAGTCCTCCAACTTGGCGGAGCACAAGACTTTGAGATTAGGCCAAATGTCTGTGTCCCGCCAGTGGGCCGGTGGCGGGGGGCCACTAAGGAAGGCTCGGCATGAGTGGATTGAGAGCCACTGGATCGGTGCCGCGAGGGCTTTGACGAAGCAGGCTTCCACATGGTTGGGTCCTGGGGCTTTCCCATCGGCCTTGTCCAGGGCGGCCCACGGGTCCTGCATGGACCTAGGCCCACGCCCCCTCTGGAGCCTGGGGCATGCGGCGGCTAAGAACGGCCTAGAAGTTGGGGAGGTCCACGGGGCGTTTGCCGTATAATTCTTGCTAGAAGGACCGGGCCGCTCCTAGCACATTGTGGGCCTCCGTGAGGAAGGTTTGGGTGTTGGGACCCTCACGTTCCACGGACCAGACGGACCCGCGGACTGCACTTCGATGGCCCCCTTGACGGCCTTCCATCGCTGGACAATGTCTCCCGAGTTGCGGCGCAAGAAGTGCTGCCCTCTTTGATCACCGCTCTTATGGCACACAATCACTGTCATCACTTTGGCACTCAGTCGTCACAACGTCTCACTCGCTCTCCGACCGCCCTCCCTCTGAGGCTCCGCTATCCACTGCCTCATCCCAATTCTCTTTTGGATCTTCTTCACATCCTGATGTCGCTTCTAACCCCAATGCACTCCACACATTCTGAGCTACCCGACATTCATAGGTACACAGTTTTTTTGTATAATTAGTTCAAATGACACGTTTGGTCTTACTTGGAATCAGACACTGAAGAACTAAGTTTTGCAACAAATGGAGGAAAGACGGATATGGACGGGGCCTGCTATCTTTTTGGGGTGGTCTTCAGCTTTAAAACACTCGCACCTACGTTGTGGAGGCCCCTCACCACCACAAGCGGGTGTGGCACCGACACTGCCAGTGTGGCACAATGTGTTTTTCCGCAAAAGTTAGCAACACTCATATTGTTCACCCAGTGTTGTGCGTAAGGGGGTGGTTACACTGCAAGATGTGCTAGATGTGCTGTCGTGTGACAAGCTCACTCTTCCGCCACGTGGCCGCAGCAACAATCCGTGTCAGATCTACCCCCTATATGGTCTCGCGTGGCGTCCAATGCTTTTTTCCAATTTCTTGCGGCCACTAGGGCCACCATCAGAATGACAAGCACTGGACGTGTGGGCTTTGTTTGATGCTGTTAGGTTGCCTAGAAGAGCCAAAGACTATGTTAGGCACACCCTGTGAGCAAACTGTCGGTGGGGGTGTTTACACAACATCTCTATCACAGGCCTAAATGCGTGTTCTGTGATGTTTGGGAACCAACAGGCATGTTGTGCCTTGGGGCAATTTCACGGGGTTCGCAGCAAGGTGGTGCTTAAAGGCTTTGGCCTACTGTGTTTGGAGGTAGGACAACACCTTCCTTTACAAGAGATTTTGGTGCGGCACCCGGTAAGACCATTTAACTCATCCCAAGGGCTTGCAATGTGGGCTCCATCATTGGTCTCATGGAGCTTGGGGTGCAATGCGGTCTCACATCTATTATCCGGCTGCTTGCTTGTCTCATCGGAAACACCTTGTTGAACATTGCAATTCACCAGGTTCCGCTCTACTGCTTCCATCCCCGTCCTTGGCATCTTCGTCCTTGTAATCTTTCCGCTCTTCACCCGCCTCCTTCTCCTTCGTTTTCTTCTCAACGCACTTCTTGGCTTGCCTTCGGGTCCGCCACACCCCAAAAAGTTCTTCGTCCCTGGTGAACCTCACCAATGTCGCCCCCTTGGGGGGAGGGGAGTCCACCGGCGGCAAGGCCCTCCTTGCCGTTGTCGATCTCCCACTCTCCCTTGTCGCAAACTACCAACACAAACGTTTTCCCTGGCGAGACACCTTATGGCGAATATGATGTGTCGGTGTCGGCCCATTCGTCAGAGTGGGAACCTGACTGGGTGTCCAAAGAACCTACGCCTTCGAAGGAGCCGAAGGAGCCTGACGGTGATCGCAGACTTAATGCTTGATATACACAATATGTACAACCATCCATGGGTGTTCTCCTTCTTACCATGGTTCAAATTTTTTGCCGCATGTTCCACGTGTCCAGGCGCTGCTGCGAAAACTTGCAGTCCCAGCAGCCGGGGTGGCAGTCCATTCCATGGACCGAACAGCCAAGCGGGTTCCCATAATCCACAGGCGCAGGCGGCACATCACCGGCAGGAACGTGCACCCCCCGAACCTGAGCAGCAATCATCCAGGGCATTGTATCAAACCCCCCTTAGACCTGGGGGCACTATATATGTGCCTGCAGCTTGTCTGAACTCGCCACCTGACTACCGCAGAGGCACACACCCAGGAGCCACATCTCCGCGCCCAACTCAACATACACCTACAACAACTCCATGATTGGCAGGCACAGAGGCTGGCCATGGCGGCCCTCCGGGCTTCCAGACCGCTAGTGTGACTGCCATAGTCAGGAGATGGGCACGGAGCTGCATGAGGGCCAGGGTGTGGCTAGAGAGAAGTGTAGAGTATGCAGTTGCCATGGGCGTAAGTTATGTGTCGTTTGGAGATGATATCTTATTTTTCATTCTTAGCAGTGCAGGTGGATGAGTCCTGTTCGTCCTTCCTTTATTTTTTGATAGATGCGGTTTTAGCTTCAACCATCTCCCTTCATTCCACAACGCTAAAACCTGTGCATAATTCGTGGTCTCCCACTTTCGAGAGTTGCCCCCCCGCCCCCCCTGGTCCATGTTTAAAAATTGCCACAACAACAACAACAGTAACACATGCATTCTGTCGGTGTCGCTCAGGTTTTCAACAAGTTGAATTCCATGGCCGAAGTCCTGGCCACATTGCCGCCGGGGCCGATGCCGGAGCACGATTTTTTCTTGCCGCTTCGCCGGCATGGAACGGTGTGTATGGCGTGGATGTTCATGTGCACTGTCGCCTAGGATGCAGGTGATGTACTGCAGGAGGTGTCATTCCCGCCGTATCTTGCGGGATCTTGAGGCTTTGTCGTGGTCCCTGTCACAACTTTCCACCTCATTGCCAAGCGTCCACAAGCGGATCCAGCCTACCCCATGTGAATCCGACCATGACCGGATGGTGGCCGAAGTAATGGGATTCTCCGACAATGGTGAAGGGAAATACCGCCCATCCCTCACGCAAATCTGCGGGGGAGATGAATATTGGTACTAGGACTTTGCGCCCCCAGAGCAACGTGCTCCACTTAGCACGACCATCACCCTCACCTCATACCTTCACCACTCCCTCTGTTCATGTGAGTCTACGGGACGTGCTGAGCGTGTGCGTGGCCTGTGTTCGTTCCATCAAAAACAAACAAAAAAAAGCCGTATCCGTCTCCGGATCATCCTCTGACACTTGAGATGGGCACTGCGACACACCTGGACAGGGGGGAACGGAGAAATGCGCTTCTTGGGCTTCTTGGGTTGCGGGAACTGAAAGTTTGCCCTTGTAATCGCCCTCTTGCAAGCCGCAATGCTGTCCAACAGAGTCTGGTCCAGGAGGAGGGCCTCGGAAGCAGGGGGACATGAGGAGCCAGGGCACATCAACACCAGGACCCACGGGCGGTGGGCCGCCAGGACCCACGGGGGGTCCATCGCCACGACCCACAGGGGGTGCGCCGCCAGGACCCACGGGCGGTGCGCCGCCAGGACCGTCGAACGTTTCTTCGCCCCACGTGGCCCCGAACATCGGTCCCCAAAGCCGCATCCCTTCCTGTTCTTTTCTTTGCTGCTCTTCTCCGGGCTTTGACCTTGGCCTTGGCCACTTTGGCCATCTCCTCCAACCCAGGAATAGGCGTGGTCTAGGACGGGGGAAGGGATGACACCACGGAAGCTAAGGCGGCCGCCACAGGGTCCTTGTCTTCAAGGCGTTTGAGGTTCGCCTGTGTTAAGACAGGAACCTCAGCGTCTGCACGGGCTCGTTCTATATTACTTTTCGTATTCTCCTCCGCCCCTCTTGGTTCTGCATGATCTCCTAGAGGACCAGTAGCATGGGGAATCCCACTTGTAGATGATGGTCCAGTCCTCGCATCACCAGTCTTTGATCTGGTGCTTGTGATTGGCACACCTCTTGGCACTGAAGGTGACAGACATTTCCGCAGTTCAGGATACAAGTGTTCTTCGTGTTCTTCGTGTTCTGCTTTAGTCTTCTAGGGCTCTTCCTCTGCTACAAGAAAAGGTTTCTGGCTTACCCAAACTTGTGCTTGTTCGATGTTTTTGTTAGAGAAAACCTTGATGCTTTTCCTCGATGCAAAATAGAGTCCACAAAGATACAGAGTAGGGCAAGTCCAAGCACCGGATGGAAATGTAATCAGGATAAGTGGTTCCAAATCAAAACATAATTAACAAAGAGGGGCTGCACAAAGACAATGCAAGCTTAAATACAATGTTTCAATCACATATGGACAAAACAAATGATTTTATAGGAAAAACTGACATAAGTCTGGCCTCAAAGATAGTCCCAAGCACCTCATGTGCACCTTTTGACATGCAATGGAGTTGGTTAGGAATCTGGGGCAAGTAGGTTGGGCCACACACAGGATATGGCTTGGCCAGCATGGCCAAGCAACTGAATTCTGAATTAGTTAACAAGTAGGCCCACAATAAGTAGAAGAAACAATTGAGTATTGGGGTCCTGAGGTGGGAGACCACTAGGCTTAACCAACAAGGCCCAAGGCATGAAATGCCTATTTTATTTCGGTATAACCTCCATGAAAGAAGATACGTCCGCTCACTTGAGTGTGCACCCCCCTGCCCCCCTTGTCTTGGGCCTAGGCGTCAGCTTGGTTTTGTGGTGTACCCCTTGGTATGTCAGCCCGTGAGGATGGTGATGTAGACATGATGTACAAGTCACACCCCATAATGCACAAATGATGCAACACTCACACGCAAGCGCGCAATGGCCCGGCACACAAGAACCTGCATGTTTCATGTGGCCCTATGCAGGGCCGTCAACATGCCTAGGTTTTCGTTGTTGATGGGCACTGCCATGTTGTGGAGCACACAACGAAAGTGTAGTGGAGCCATCATCACCCAAGCGCCGTCATCCGCAACAGAACTCTGGGTGCAGTACATCCTGCGTGGTGCCACTCTATGCTATGCACTGTGCATCGCACACTGTACCGGAACAGTCTCTAGCTCATGTCCCACATGGGCCACGTGAGGCTCGCAAGCGTACCGGATTGGTTAGCACATGCTCAGTAGCGTAGTGCAGCCGGCGGTGCACGAGTCCCCCGTGCCGCCCGAAATTGACGCTTTTTCTTGGCAAGCGCTCTGCACTTTCTTTGAAAAAGTTCGGGAACAGTATGCGGAATCAAAATTTGTTTTGAAATGTTGCTGGTGAACATTCCAGATATTCGATACCTCAAACAGCCCTTGCGGTAGCCAATGTTCCGCAATAAGTTGGTACTTTTCGGGATTGCTAGACGAAGGTATTCCCTATTTTGCTAAGCAGGATTTGCATCACTACCCAGCCGAACATCGGCCAGGTGATGACGGGAGTCATAGACCACCCGTGTGGTGCCGTCACTGCGCTGAATTGCCTCAAAAAACAAACGCAAATCGTTAGAACCTAATCATTCCAATAGGCGTTCACACCAATGTGCCGGAGGCCCATCGGAACACCTCCGGAACAACCTATCTGAACACCACCGGACCAGTCGTTGGTGCACAAAGCGCACTTTAATGTTGGCTTTCCGAAGGGTTGCCAAGGTGGCCATTTGTTTGTCCCCGCAAGTGGGGAGCCCCGTAGACGGCGAGCCCGACGACCCATACGCATGTGGTAATGCGTCCCCAGAGGCTGATGTTGACGATGGAGACGGTCAATCAGGACCACTCCCCACCAGCGCGTGGATAGGCACGGCCACTTGACAATAATAGTTATGAAGAAAGACCAATCAATCATGCGGCACAGCGGGGGCCGGCTCGTAATGTAGCGAAGCCACGATGCCCACGGCCAGCTCCCCCCCGTGGCCTTCAGGTCGGATGGCTCATAGTTGGTTATAGGTGAAGCGGGGCCAACAGCTGACGCAAGCATTACTCGAAAGCCCTGTCTGGGCAAGACTAGCAAGCAAAGTCGCCATTTACTTCAACCCCGGGAGAGTGTACACCTCCAAAAGGCTATGCAATGCTTGTTTGGGCACACTCAGGTTTATGATGAGTTCGCAACACTCATCTAGTGAAAGGACCTCGGAGGCGTACCTAATGACTGCCTCCTACTACACCTCCCAAAAACAACTAGGTTGGGCAAAGCGCACGGCCACAGCAATTGGGCGCCGAGCTTGTGGGGAGGAGACGGCCCATTCCACCAACAACTCCCCAACACGATCCCCGTCTTGAAGGCTCACATCACCCGGCGAATGGACAAGGTGCGAGGTTACTTCCTTGACCCAGGTCGGTTTCGAAGACACGGTGATCTATGAAAAATGAACCTAAAAGACGGAACTTGCGCTTGATATGCAATCCGCAGCGCCATGGAGGAAATTGGTGCATCATCATCACCTATGTCACTGCCAACAACATCAAGATCCATGCTTTAAACATCAGCGGCTTGTGCAAGAGCACGTGCAAGTACGGCAACACTAGTTTTAAGGATTCTTACTCTCAGTTGCAAATGATACATTGCAACCGCAGCTTTCCAAATAGCTACCACATCCTACACAAACGCAGGTATACTCGGCTACCAGGTAGGAAGGCGTGGAGCTGTGGAGGGTTTAGCAAGGTTTGAGCAGGTGGCGTAGATGCAAATGCTGATCTCCGTTAGTAGGCAGCGCTCGGCAAACCTGTCTGTGGCAGGACTGTGATAACAGGTTTCCTACACGGCAATCAATTCAATGCAAACGTTCGGTGAATGGGTTTTCTGTCAAACAGTGTGAGGGTCCTGTTATTTGGTTGCCTTCCCTCTTAGAGTAATATCTTGTGCATCATGGTGTCATGGCGATAGTTCAACATTTTTTTCGGGTCTCCTTGACCAATGCCCACTGGATCTACCCCGCTGACACATTTGGTTTTCTTGCAATTCCAGTTCCCTTGGCAATGCGATTTTGCTCTCACCACCGATGCCCATGGAATGGTTCTCGTTGGTGGTGCAAGCAATGTTTTTTTGTCGATCACCACCTTTGAGCACAATCGACTTGGAAACACTTGTGAGAAGAAATGGCTTTTTGTAAGATATTCCACACAATTCTTGCAAGTGACAAGGTTTGGGCCATAATCAAATAGAATACCAACCGGGACTCACACGAAAGACTTCAACACCAATTGTGTTGCTTGGTACCACAAAGGTTCCAAATGTGCAGTCCCTTTGTCTCGCAATATTCCTCGCACCACATTATCATTGATTTTCCTTTCGGCCTCCAAAAAAATCCTCCCTTGCACACTACGACATACCTATTGTCAAAGCGCTTTGCGACAATTTGCAGGTTGGTTATCTAATTTTGATTGCGCCTAGTGCCAATATTCTTGCAACGAAGGTCGAAGTGCAAGGGGTAAATTCTGGCAGGCAGCAGTTCTAGCAGTAGCGCCATTGTGCACCAACTTCCATTGGGCATGAGGGTGAGGGTGAGGTTGGGGTTCAGGCTGTGGAACCTTTCGTCGTTGAGTCGCCTCCTCCTCTTCCGACCCCCTCTTGCGCTTCTTGGACAGCCCTGGGCAACAACTTGCATTTGGTACGCAATGAGTTTAACTTGTGAGGGATTGAGTTGCTAGCACAACAAACTTACTCTGTGGCAAAGCCAAATAACTCCCAAGCAATTATTGCAGTAAGTAATCCAACACACCTAGGAGTGAACTCAAGTCAGTCCATGAACATTGACGCTTTTTTTTGGCAAGCACTCTGCACTTTCTTAGAACAAGTTCGGGAGCGGTATGCAGAATGAAAATTTGTTTTGAAACGTTGCTTGTGAACATTCCATATATTCGATACCTCAAGGACAACTTTGTCATAACAACCCTTCCGGTAGTAGGTTGTCCTCAATAAGTTGGTACTTGTCGGCAATGAGAGGAGTCGTAGACCACCCGTGTGGTGTCGTCACCGCGCCAAATTGCCTAAAAAAACAAACGCAAATCGTTATAACCTAATCATTCTCATGGGCGTTCACACAAATGTGCCGGAGCCCCATCGGAACACCCCCGGAACAAACTATTTGAACACCGCCGGAACAATTATTCGTGCACAAAACGCACCTTGAGGTTGGCTTTCCAAAGGGTTGCCAAGGTGGCCATTTGTTTGTCCCCGCATATGGGGAGCCCCGTAGATCACGAGCCCCCTAGATGGCGAGCCCCGTAGATGGCGAGCCCGACGACCCATACGCATGTGGTGATGCGTCCCCAGAGGCCCATGTTGACGATGGGGACGGCCAATCAGGACCACTCCCCACCAGCGCGTGGATAGCCAACCCCCCCCCCCCCCCCTGACAATAATAGTTATGAAGAAAGACCAATCAATCATGCGGCGCAGCGGAGGCCGGCTCCTAATGTAGCGAAGCCACGATGCCCACAGCCAGCTCCCCCCCTTGGCCTTCGGGTCGGATGTGCTCATAGTGGGTTATAGGTGAAGCGGGGCCAACAACTCATGCAAGCATTACTCAAAAGCCCTATCTAGGCAAGTTCAGCGAGCAAAGCCGCCATTTAGTTCAACCCCCGGAGATTGTACACATACGAAAGGGTACGCAATGCTCATTTGGCAGGGGTAGGGGGGAATGCGGTCCGCATTTTTCCGCATGTTCCGCACTTTTTTCCACCTTTTCCGGGCAGGTCCTTAGTGTAATGTTGAAGAGAAAACATTCTAGTGGCATTGTCTTGTAGTCAGTTAGTTGTGACGATCAATGGGTTTTGTGGGCGCAAGAGGCACCGGAGTTTGTTTTTTTTTGGCATAGAGCACGGGGAAATTTTTTTGTTTGACCCTTTGTGTTTGTGCTCAAAATACGCAGAATTTTGTGGAGAATCCAAAAATGGATGAAGGATATCGACCCAAAACGCTGGCGGGGACCATCGCTCATGGTAGCCCGAGTTGATGGGCAAATTTTTTGAACAAATTTTTCCCTAGTTGTTTGTATTCAAAATGAACAACGTGTCATGGGGATCATTTTGAGGTATGTATGTTGGGGTATCCCCCCCCCCCCCGGGGAGCCCGGTGGTTTGGGTCAATGGGGGAGCACTTGCCGCGGCAAGTAGATTTAACGGTCTATCTTGACCAAGCAGCTGCAGCTTTTGCCCCTAGCAGATTTGAGCCTATTCCATGATATTGTTGAGGTGAACTACTGCACTAAGTTGTTCCATCAAACCGTCCATGCCTTGAGCGCCCAATTGTGCAAGACGAAACGAGACATAGGGGTTTCGAGGGCCAAACACCATTCGAACAAAACTGCATAAAATATGGCATTCTTCGCCATATTTTCCGCATTTTTTTTTGCATTTTTCCACATTTTTTGCCCATCCCGGCAACTGCATCCCCCCCCCCCCCCCGAATTTGGGCACACTTCGGTTTATGATGAGTTCGCAACACGCGCTAGGGAAAGGACCTCGGAGACGTACTTCGTGATTGCCTCCTACTACACCTCCCAAAAACAACTAGGTTGAGCAACACGCACAACCACAGCAAATTGGCGCCGAGTGTGTGGGGAAGAGACGGCCCATTCCACCAAAAACTCCCCAACACGATCCCCGTCTTCAAGGCTTACCGCACCCGGCAAATGGACAAGGTGCGAGGTTACTTACTTGACCCACGTCGGTTTCGTAGACATGGTGATCTATGAAAAATGAACCTAGAAGACAGAACTTGCGCTTCATATGCAATTTGCAACTCCATGGAGAAAATTGGTGCATCATCATCACCTATGTCACTGCCAACAACATCAAGATCCATGCTTTAAACATCAGCGGCTTGCGCAAGAGCACGTGCAAGTAGGAGAACACTAGTTTTAAGGATTCTTACTCTCAGTTGCAAATGATACATTGCAACCGCAGCTTTCCAAATAGCTACCACATCCTACACAAATTCAGGTGTACTCGGCCGTAAGGTAGGAAGGTTAAGGCGTAAGCTATGGAGGGTTGAGCAAGGTTTGGGCAGGTGGCGTAGATCTCGGTCGTCGGGAAGCACTCGGCAGACCTCTGTGTGGCAGGACTGTGATAACAGGTTTCCTACACGGCAACCATATTCAATGCCAAGGTACAGTGAGTCCCTTTTCTTTCAAACAGCGTGAGGGTCTTGCTAATGGTTGCCGTCCCTCTTAGAGTAGCATCTTGTGCGTCATGGTGTCATGCAGATGGTTCAACACTTTTTTGGGTCTTCTCAAACGTTGCCCACTGGCTGTGCCCCCGCAATTCGAGTTCCCTTGGCAATGCGATCTTTTGCTCTCACCACCGATGCCCATGGAATGGTTCTCGTTGGTGGTGCAAGTAATGTTTTTTTCTCGATCACCACCTTCAGGCAGAATCCCACTTGGAGACACTTGTGAGAAGAAGTTGCTTTTTGCAGGATATTCCGCACAATTCTTGCCAGACACAAATTTTGGGCCATAATCAAATGAAATACTAGCCGGGACTCACACGAAAGACTTCAACAAAAATTCTATCGCTTGATACCACAAAGGTACCAAATGTGCAATCGCTTTATCTTGTAATATTCCTCGCACCACATCATCGTTGATTTTGCGTTGGGCCGTTGAACCGGGTACATGAGCTGAACGATTGGGTTGAGACAAAAGGATGCAACATTCGCTTTTCCCCATCCATGTTAAACCCCAACGGCAAATAGAAGTGGGGAGGCATTCTTGCCCCAAGGTTTAGGAATACGTCACAAACCAGCGAATCCGCTTTGGAAAGAAACAAAAGCGAATCGTGTGTGCTCTGTCCTCGCGCGGTAGGGCACTAACACCGTGCCACAGCACTCTCGCCATCCCATGATAGTGCATGTTTGGATTTACGTGTGTATACATACCAGCCATTGCGTGCAAATTGGCCAACCGTTGTGATGCGCCGCACACAGTAGGTGTGTGATGCATGCAACTTGGATGATGACATTCAACACCATCTATGGCAACAGTAACTTGCAACTTGCGTGGTCACTGCTTGCACCTGCTGCTGTGCTTTGCAAAATTTGAGCCACAAGCATGGATTAGGACCTTGGCTAAGAGCGATCTTGGACAAATGCCATCTCTTGGCATACGTGGCGGCAAGACAAGAGGTCTAAACGAAGTGGATAGTCCCGAAAACTACCGCTTTACTTTGGAAAAATTGTCATACAACAACCAACATGTGCATGCAAGGACGCTAAAACCCCTTGAAAGCGAGTAACTTTGCAGCCATGTCGTGGGACAGTGCACACCCCGAAAGATAAAGTTCGATTTTCCACACTGAACGCATCCCCCTCAGAGCCAAAGGTGCTTGAACTACCCTAGTGTTAATATAGACATTTGAGAAATTAAGGCCCAGATAGCGCACCTATGGAACCCTTTAATGAAGGAAAACAAAAAGCTCAAGCTCGTTCTTTCACAGCTACATGTTTCGTAGGCGCAAGTCAATAGTGTGCAGTGCAAGTAAATTCTCACAATCCGCCATCAAGCTTGTTGAGATTTGTGTCATCCAAATTGCGTGACAGATCAACACGCACCTCCTTCAGCGGGGATGCATGCCTAAGCATAGCCTTCAACAAGGGATCTATTCCCACCTTTGCTCATACGAGTGTTGGAAACTCATAGTTTCAAAGTGAATACCGCAAACAACTTGGGGAAAGCTTTCAATCCTCCATTGCTCACCGGATGTTTTGAATTGTTTACAGGCAACTAACACAATGAGAGCACCCTCCTCAAGGCACACAGTGAGGCCTAGATGCTGTCTGTTTAAACGCGCGCTAGTGTGGTGTGTTGCGCACCTGCGGTGACGAGGCTATACTTCAAGACCGCTCGGTGGACCCCCCTATTATCCTTCTTGCTGGTGTAGCTGAAATACTCGCAACACCCATGGCATCATGGCTCCTAGCCTCCAGTAGGCCCTTATGAGGCCGTCGCGTGCCCTGCTGTGGGCCATCCGCACCGTCTATGACTCCGACAACACTTGTGGAAAAACTCCCTTCCCAGGTCATCAAGTCCCCTGGACACAAGCTAACACCTTTGGAGTGCCTGGTGCAACATCACGAATGGCGGTGAACACCTGTGCAAGTGGTTGTAGACCTATGTCGGGCAAAGTGGCTCCCATGTGCAGAGCCGGGTGTGGCACGGAGCATTCTTGTAGAAGTACTCCGCCGCTATCACCACGATGTGTTCAAAGGTAGCACATATGGGGATGGGGCCACCTTAGCGTAGTAGTTACACAACGTACACAATTGCACATTCCTGTGTTTGAAGCGCTCCGCCACCACTGTCATGGTTGGGACGTTGCATGACGCGAAACACAAAACAAATCTGCTCCAGACCAGCATAAAAATCCAAAAAATATGGAGAAAGCGAATCTAGCCATATGTTAACGAACACATGATAAACTTATTCAGCTTAGATTAGCGTCGGCCGTTGATTTTGGCTCTTGGATCTGGACTGGATTTGATTTGGTTGATTGAACCTGTAGATAAAGCAGCAGACCACATGAAAACTCCATTGAAGCTGAGACAGCTTGACAGAAATTGAATCACACACGAGGCGCAAATGTGGGTATGCACTGTGGCAGATTGACGTCACGTTGAACCTCGCTGAGGTTCTGAGGCTGTGAGTTGAAGATTTGTATAACCACCATCTGGATCCGGACCTGAGCTGATTCATTTCATTGAATGTGCACACAATGCAGCATAACCTGATTGTCAAAACTCGCTCTCGTTCTTGACCTCATTTCTCCGATTGCATTGCACCTGTGGAGAACGCATCAGAAAAGGGGAAACTGCAGCAAACATTGCCCAGACAAATCAAATCACTGAGAGGGTGGAAAAGTGGGTGGTTTGCTGCATGAGATTTAGGTCCGGACTCATGAGCAGCAGCAGGGGCAGGAACACGTGACACAACCGCAGCAGCAGCAGGGGCAGCAGCATGTGACACAACAGGAGCAGCAACATTGCCAGCAGCAGCAGCATTCCCAGCAACAGCATTATGCGAAGCTGCAGCTGCACCATCTTCGGGAGATGGGCAGTCCAGTGCTTGTTTTTTTAATCGCTCGTTTTGCGCAAAGGGGTCCCTATGGTTTGCCCGAAGGCCTTTGTTCTTTTGCTGCAGGTCTGTGACCTTGGTATTGCTGTCCTCCACTGTTCTCTGCAACTTCTCTACTGCCTTGTTGTGCCTTCGTTCACCGTTCTTGTGTAATCTCTTTGCAGCTGTGAATTGTTGCTCCACCTTGGCCACCTGCTTTCGCAGGGCATCCCGTTCAGCACATACAGCATTGTAGAGCTCTTCCTTTGTGGGTCCACGTGCTACCTGAGAGCACTTGAACAACAGCAAAAACCCGATAAGGTACTAGGTTGCATTGCTCGCCATCGTTGAACTAGTTCAAGAGTAACTCCGAGCCTAGCCCGGAGTTGCCGTTCCGGGTATACTCCTAGTTGAGCCCTAGGAGAACGCTGCTTTGTCCCGCAAGCTCTGCTGTGGGTGTGTTGGCACTAGGTCGCGGTGGTTCCAGATCTTCTCCGGGGTAGGAAGCCATAAGGGCAGCCCAACATCCATGCCCGGGCGCCATTTGCTAGGGGCGGCGTGCTTAGTTGTAAAGGGCGCGATCAACATCATGGCCACTCTCTTGTAGTGCATCACGGCCATCAACGTGCGGCACCGGCTAGTACCCACCGTCCTACGGTGCTTGCCGACGGCTGCAAAACAACAAGATCATAACTTCGCCCTCTTGCAAGCTACCAACTACCTAGACCAACGTACTATTGTATTAGCCTGGCCAGTACTCATATGCCAATGCCGTGTCTAGGGTAACGGCCATGGCGACCATGACCCAACGTATGGTGACCACCAGCGGCAAGCCAAGGAGGCATATACCCGTATCTGTTACCCATCTTTGTTCGGGGCCACCCTTAGCATGGCCGGTGGGGCTGCATTGTCGCGTGGACCCTGAAGTGCTCCTGCAACTATGTACGCAAGGCGGGACGCAATTTGGACGGCAACACGTTTGTGGCCCGGAGGTCCAAAAATGTGTGCCTCTTGTATGGGTGCTCTGGGCACTTGTTTGTGAGACACGGAGCTGGGTACGGCCGCTGCATCCACTTGGAGCCCTCTTGCCGGTTCGGGCGGCCAGATGGCCATGATGGTCCGCATGCGTAAGGATGATCGTTGACCCCTTGGGTCGGCCAAGGTGGCACCCAGTCAGGTGTGAGGCCACCATGCCGGTCCTAGCCCTTGGACGCCGCTCACGGAGGGCACGAGTGCAACAAGATATGTCCTCGGTTTTCATGACGTAACACAGTCAATACGGAACGGGCACCAAGGTCGAGCTATTTCTATGGAGCGGCATTGCCATCACCACCACGGGGAGTTTCTACACCCTTGGTGCAGTGTTGCGCAATGAGCTGCACGTGCGGGAGCGCTCCCCATGGGACGATGGAGCGAGTCCCCACTCGATGCATGGTGCAAGCCATCAACAATTGGCTTCAGCCCCACTGTGGGGTGCTCCCGCCCCTACTGGAGATGCCAGCCCCGCGCTGCCACTGAGCCCCAAAGCTTTTTGCGCCATGGAGGATAACCCGCCGTCACTTTGAGGCCATCATCGGCGGCCGCAAAGGTGAGAGCACCAGCCAGCAGGTCCAGCGGTCCAGCTTGCCATGGCCGTGGAAGACAATGTGGCCACATAACGATGGTTGGACGTGTTTTTATTGTGCGAGCAGCCCCGGGAAATCCTCCCTTGTGACACCCGCCTACATAGGCTTATGGCGAGGGACCCAGACCTCCAAGTGCACATGGAGCACGACGTGCATGCATGCCAACAAGAGCATCAACGGGTGACAAAGCACCAGCACCCCCAAGCCGCCGGCACAGAAAGGGCCAAAATAGCGTGACACCGCAAGCAGCCGGGGCCGCGAGGGTGCGGGTGGGTGTTCCAAGCTGTTGCCTTTCAACACTAGTTTTTCGGTGTTTTCGGGCCAAAAAGGAGATGGTTGAGCCCACTACCCGGTCCAAGACCAAGTAGACCGTGAGCCACGGTGTTTGTTGGTTACTGGTCCAGTTGTGGATCCAAAAGAGGTCAAAAATAATTTTTGCCAATTGTTTTCGTACACCATTTGGGGAGCCATTTAGGGTCCATATGAGGGCGCACACGTGTATCGTCCTCCATCAATGTTCGTTGGGTCCCCCATGTGAAGATGATTGTTTCGGTTATGAACGAAAGTTGTTTGAGAATGCCATAGTTGCAAAACCAGTGGTCAACGTTTTGCAACCCAGAGCCGAGGAATGTGGCATGTGGTTTCACACCTTTGGGTAGACCCAGCGGTATTGCAAAAGCTGAACAAGACACAATTTTTGTTGTTTTCTTTTATTTTGTCCACATCATGGCCTCAAGCAACACCCATGTGGAAATAAACTCTTGCAAGCATATTACATACATCAAAGCCGGCCAAGGTGCAATAATTGAGGTAATGCATCAACAAAACATTGAAGGACCTTTGCCCGGGTGCAAAAGTGATGCGTTGACTTGCACTATGACTCATGCTAGTACTTAGCATAACGCCGAATGGGAATTTCTGCCTAAACGCAATCAAAATATTCCTAACCCACATTTCCACCCATCTGTTCCAACCCTTCATACCATTTGCCACGCACAAAAGGTACACGGATCTTCCTCCCGACCAACATGGGACCTATGCCCTTGTTCCCAATTTTGGGGCATGCCTTGGCGCACGTCCATACGGTTGTAAACGGTCGTTTGGCATTTGTTGACACACATCGTCACATGGAACCTGCTGGCGCCTGTTTACATAGTTGGGTTGCAGTGGTTTTTTTGTGGAAAGAATGGAACACCGGAAGCTGCTGCCGTCTACAATCTACCAACGGCTGCTTGAAGCATCATTACTGTGAGCATGTCAAATGAACTCCACACCTCTGAACTCCACACCTCCACCAACACCAGCACCAACACCAGCACCAACAAAGGTACCGGTGCTACCAACAGAAACCTGAACATTAACAATTCTAACGGAAACGAGCACATTCGCCACCATTGGCAACTTGGGTGCATTTGCCATCCACGGCCATGGGTACAGCTGCAAGTGCCAAACACATCCGAAATAAAGACTTTGCTAGTATTTCCCATATGCACACACAATATTGCAAAGAGCACGGTTTGGGGTTGTCGTAGAGATTTTTTTTCCACATTTAGCACATTGCTCGAACTTTAAATCATAACCGGCACACAGGGAATGGCCGTTGCCACTATTTACCATACAAGCATGATCATTGACACATGCATAGACATTGTTCATGTGACGGTTGGGGAGGGGTGATATGAGGATCAAGTCCTCAACCAATGTAGCATGGTGACGGGGGCCGCGGGAGTTGAGCAGTCGCATTCTCCCCGGATCAAAAACTACATCATCAACAAGAGCAAGAACACAATCGTTGACCGCAAAATAATCATCGTCCATGGCAATTTCCATTTCAATGCAAGCGGTAGTGGTAGCTGCATGCCCAGGGTACGGCAGCAAAAGCTCCATGGTGAATTCCGTGTACGGCGCTTCATTGGCATCATGTGTCTCCACATGTCGCTACCAATGAAAAGTGTTTGCAACAAGGGGCAGCAGCTACTTCAGTAGCACCATGCGAACAAGCACTTGACATGGCCCGTCGAAACCTGACATTGACATTAAGCATTGGCATTGTTAGTGCTTGCTATGCAGCAAAGAGGCGGGTCACATTTCTCCACTCAAATCCACCAAATCAAGGATTTGCGGAAGGTGGCCACGGCAGTCGTACCAATCACCTCTAGTGTCACAAAGGAGTGGTTGTGCATCAACACACCACCGCAAATCCAACCCAACTACTAGCCTTTCACGGCATTCATCCACGACCAAAACCATGCGGTGTACAATGTAGTGCATTATGCACACTCTGTAACCACAGCTTGACGGCACTCGCCGTACCCTCATTTTCACTCTCTCCCTTGGTGCGCGTTCGAACCCCAAGGTTGTTCCAACCAAATTGTTCCAGCGTTCTAGGCTATCTGGCCGGAACAAAAAAAGTTCAAAATTTGTTTGCCCCCCAACCAAGCCTACCAGTACATGGTGGCAAAGTATGTTGTTTGCTAGCCTTGGGGGTCCCCGCTGGTATGCTTATATTTATTGCCCGGCGCGTTTCCACGTGAAAAAAAGTTGTTTTCAAAAACAGTTTTTGTTAGAACACCATTGGAACACCGTTGGAACAAGTTGTTTGAACGTCGCTGGAACAAGCAATCTACAATGAGAGCAAAGCACAAGGAAGGGTAAAGTGGTAACATACATTGTTGTGTAAGGTGCCCCCGGGGGCCCATCGGGTTAGTCTCTTTGTGTGTCCCTCACCTAAAAGTCCTGCGTGGTCGGGGGCCCGGCGGGCGCCCCCGAACTCTTGTCACCCGCCCCACTGTCCCCCCCATCTCCCTCACCGATCACCACCCCTTCACCCTCCACCCCTTCACCCTCCACCCCTTCACCCACCACCCCTTCACCCTCCACCCCTTCTCCCACCAGCCCTTCACCCTCCACCC
Organism: Eutreptiella sp. 'Long Island Sound 2002'; assembly: GCA_964036045.1. NCBI lineage: Eukaryota > Euglenozoa > Euglenophyceae > Eutreptiales > Eutreptiaceae > Eutreptiella > Eutreptiella sp. 'Long Island Sound 2002'. The sequence continues at coordinate 15,171,376 of OZ038383.1, forward strand.
CTTCGACCTCCATTGTTTCCCCTTCCACCCCTTCGACCTCCTCCTCAGCGCCCCCATCCCGGTTAGCCCCGGTAGCACGCAAACTTGCCCCCGGTCCATCTCCTTCGTCTCCCCCGTCCCCGTCCCCGTCGTTGCCCTCGTCCCCGTCCTTCTCCCCGTCCGCGTCCGCGTCGTCCTCCTTGTCCTTCTCCTCTGCCGCCATCATCTTGCCGAGGAACTTCTTCCCCTACGTCTTGGTCTTCCAAACCGACGCTCTTGGGATGGCGAACAGTGCGGGGTCTTTGGGGAAGGAGATCCACGTCTCCCCAACCCCGGGGGGGCCACCCGCGGCAAGGGCCTCTTTGCCCTGCTCGATGCCCCACTCCCCATTGTCGCGAAAAACGACATACACTTGCTCCCCCGCTTTGTATTTGCATCCCCCCCCCTCTTGCCTTTGGCTTGGCCTTCGACTTGGGTTGGGTTTGCGAGGGGGGGGGGGGGGCGCGGCTCTCTTGGGAGTCTTGCGAGGGGGTTTGGGGGGCGTGGGCTCCTTGGCCGGGGGGCGGGGCTGGGACTCCTCAATCACCGAGGAGTCGGTGGTGGACCCCATGGAGGAGTCTGTTGAGGAGTCGCTGGACGACTCCTCACTGGAGGACTCCCCCGGGAGCCTCTTCCTTTTTAGGGGCGGTGGTTTGGGGGCGCTCTTGGGTTGCCGCTTGGGGGGGCGTTCGGGTTTGGGTTTGGGTTTGGGTGCTGTTTGGGTGGCTGGGCGGGGGTTCCGGGGTTGGGGTTGCACGGGCGGTGCACACGCGGGCGGGGGGGGGGGGGTCTCTACGGCCACTTGTTGGCAGTGCGGCGGCGCTGGGGACAGGTCGCCAATGCTGCCCCACCCCTCGATGCACGTCTCGAGAACGCTGCCGCGGCCCGCCACGTGGTCTGTCATGGCCGTGAGGAACTCGAGCACGGCAACGGGCTGCAAGTGCAACTGCCGAAGCAAGGTACCCAAGTAGATGGGCCGTGGATCGCTTCTTGGCCAACGAAGGATCACCCGAACGGCGCGCGGGTCTGACGGTTTGATCTGGATGTCCTCCACCTAAAGGAGGATAGCCAAGATGAGTGTTCCAGCGACGTTCCAATAAGCTGTTCCGGCGACGTTCAAAAGAGTTTTCAAACGTTTTTTGGTGACAGATTGGAACGTCGCCAGAACAGGTTGTTTGGAACGTGGCCGGAACAATGCACCGGCACGCCAACCATGTGCATTTTTTGGGCCCTAGTGGCCATGTGGACATGCTTGGGGGGGTCATACCCGCACGCGCGTGTCCACGTTCTCCTTGATCGCCGCGAAGGCTTGCCGCAATTGCGAGGTCGGCGTGCGCTCACGCTCCGCCAGCACTGCCCGAACGGCGGATTGCCGGTGCCGCTGCGCGTCGTCCTCACACTTGACGCGTCGGGCACCAGGCCGCGACAGCGTTTGGCCAACCACGAAGCCATGGTATTTGCCTTCGTCCTCGACCTGATAGACGCCGTCGCGGAGGATTCGGGCCCAATCGGCCCGAAAGATGACGGTGTCCTTGCAGGGCGTCGCCCTCACCTCACCAAGGCCGTGGTCGGCCCAACGCTCAAAAATGAGGTGCCAATGGCAACTCCCAGCACTGACAGAGCCCGCGGTTAGAAATTTGCCCCCCTGCGCCTTGCTTGGGAGCCAGTCGTTGGGGAGGGGTGCCGTGCGCCCTGTCCCCGGCCCGGCCACCCAGGACACCGGGATCCTCCCCGGCGCGGACCCGTCCTCCCGGCGCCAGCGGCAATTGCGCTGCTCCTTGCAGTGCAGCTGCTTGTGCAGGAAGCGCTGCAGTAGCCAACGGAGCGTGTAAATGGTGGGGTGGGGGGCTCGTAGGACACAGGCGTCCAGGGGGGGGGGGGGCTACCATCTCCCTTGTGCAGGGAAAATTGGCACCTTTTCTTGCCAAGGATGAGCCAAGTCGGTTGCGCATCCATTCCGTAATGTGCAAGACGCCGCTGGCGTCATCCCCCTCCCCCCCCCCTTTCCTCCCCCCCCCCCCCTCTTCTTCCTCTCTCTTAACCCCCGGGTTAGCCCTCCGCTCTTTCCGCAGCCCCATTATCAGGGCTCAATTATTGTACAGTTGTGCCGCAAAAGAGGCACAACTACTGCAGGGCGCTTCGTTGGTCACATCCTTGTTTTTTTCTGTTGCTTCCACCGATTCAAATCGTCCGGGGTAGACCTGAATTCACTTAACAGGGCACGCACAACGGAAGCTGCAGCTTTATCAGGTGAAACAGGGCTCTTTACCTCAGCAACCGTCTTCCGATTAGCTGGTTTTCTGGGTGTTCCTTGAAGGTCCGCCAAATATTGCGCCTGAGCTTTAGCATCTGCATGACTAAACGTGAAACTCTAGCCTGCGACATACTTGCGGCTGCGCAAATACCAATTCACGTGGCGCCCAACCAGCTCAGCACTAGGGTCACACCCCTTCTTAATGGCCACCAACTGGCGCATAGGATATTGAGTGATTGGTTCCAACTTCCAAACGTCCTTCTCAGTTTGTCGACAGAGGATCAAGTGCTTTTTCTGATGTCGATACACAGCACACAGGACAAAGTCTTCTTGCTTGCCCTCCTTGATTTGGACGCGTGCACATTGCGGCAATGTGAACTTGTCATCCGCCAATCGAGTCTTGTTCGCACGGACAACATAGCTCAGGGTGCCTTGCACAAATTTGGCGTCCTTCTCGGCAGTCACGCCCCAATTGTCTGCAAACCTCCAACCATCGTGCAAAGGGGCCGTCGTTCGTCTCGCCTTTTTCGGGGGAGGGCTGGCATGTACATCTCTGGGCCGCCACATGCTCATACAGGCTCGCCGCATGCTCACACAGGATCGCCACATGCTCACACAGGATCGGCGCATGCTCACACAGGATTCATACTCTGTCACCACAGGCTGATCTGTAGATATTAATTAAATACACAGACACAAATACACAGACACCTGGTGCAAGCAGATGCACTGAATCTGCCGGTATGTTGAATTCCGTTCCATCCTCCAGCCCAAGCGTGTAGTGAGGCACCTCCAGGTCGTCGTGGAACTCTCCTAGAACTCTCGCGGATCGAGGTGACCATGTACCATCTGGTTGCATGAAGTGAGCTTCCAACGGGCAGTCGGTGGGCTGTGCGGGGTCATACATGGTGTTGTACTGTGTTGTACAAACAGGTAATATGCCACGTGAACCTAGAGCAGTAACCGATGCCAAGAGGACTGTCCTAAGCACTGTGCAGCGTGGGAGCTAGGCGATCACAGACGCTTGCACTGCACAAACTCAACAGACGCAATGGAAGGCACTTGGACCCAGTCAGTGCAAGTGTGCCAGCCACAACATGGGACTTCCAGAGAGGCACACCATCAATACCCAGAATAATCCACAGCTCACCAGGTCGATACACGTTAGGGGTTTTCCACTCGGATTGCGCCGCCAAGGCACGCAGTTGCAACTTGAGCACATCCCTTAAATTGCACGAAGCCACGGGGAGGCTCGCCACAAGTTTAGAATCCACTGGAATGGTGAGGCTCAACCAGTCCCACGTCGACTCGACACATGAAAACCTCACAGTCCGATCCACATTGTCTCGCAGGCGGCGATTTGATGCTTTTAGAGCAAGACGGAGTCGACACAATCGCATGCTCTCTTCGTAGATTTCCTAAAACATTTCGTTCTTGTCGTCCCGGCGCAGCTCAATGCGTCCATTAGACCACTCTGGGACCATGAAATCGTTTGAGGCGCATTCCCCAGCCAGACATTTCCTGGCATTCCTATTCCGCGGATATGATTCTGTTGTGAACGTGAAGGCGGTGTTTGATGCCCTGGACCTAGACAATGCGCTGAATGATATCAATGGCACACAAGTTCAAATTCATGGACTTGGACACTACCAAACACGGGTCTTTCCCTGTGGCGACCACATGATCTCCTACAAAATTAATGGCAGAGACGGACCCGGTTCCACCAGACCTGAACGAACACCATGCACATGTTGCGATGCGCCGGCTCCCGAAGTGTTGACCTACACCGCAACTGAGCGCCCCTATGCCAAATCACCCAGTGCTATGTTTCAATGCATACCTGCTGAGCAACATGGCATTGACTGCGCACATGGAATGACAAACATGCTGTTTGGTGTATTGATGCCAACATGGGAGGCGCACGCCGTGACAACCAAGAAAGTCGCTGTCAATGTGTGGGAAGCGACATTGAAGGAGTTGACAGTAGAAGAACCTCCCGCAGATAATGGGGCCACAACGGAGGAGGTGGATGCAACAGCAAGATCCATTACTAATGCGCGTCACTTTTTCCAGGCCAAGGCCTATCATAAAATCTGTGACCTGCTGCGTGTCGCCTTGCAAGGGGCGACGAAGCAACACAATGGGAATGATGTTCCGTTGCACGGTCTCTTGCACGCCATGTTTGTACACACAGGCACCATGGTGAATGTGGCTTACACCCCAAAACCCACAGCTTCGGACATTCAATGTGCTACACGGGCTGCCCAAGCCCTACGGAAAGTGTTGGCTACCCTTGAGGCCCCTGCAACTCCTTGGGGGCACATTTGGACTGTGCATGTGCCACAATTTCTGTTGAGATGGGGAACATTGTTCCCTTTCCTTTGCCATGGGCTAGAGGGGCGATGGTCCCCACTCAAAACAGAAATAAAAATTTGCACCAAGGGTATGTGGCGTGGGGCCAAAGTTGGTTTTGCCACAGTTGTGGTTTATAATATTGTAACATGGGCCTTCATGTGCCTCAACATGTCGTTGATTGGTCGTGAGAATCATGTTTCAAGAATGTTGACAAAGCACTTTGATGAGTTTGATGCAACCATGCGGGCACGACCTCCATCGTGATTTGCTCAACATGCATTTGAATACTATTATAATAATTGCTATTGACATAGACCTCTGGTTTGATCCTGTCCAAACATGCACCATTCCTGTGTGAGCAAGGTCCGATCCTGTTTGAAGGTGCACCGATCATGTGTGAGTGTGTACCCATCCTATTTGAGCATATTCCGATCCTGTTTGAGCATGTTCCGATCCTGTCTCAACGTACCTGACCTTGTGTGAACATATGCAGTGCGCCATCCATGTGAACGGGTTTCAACCCTGTGTGGACATGTCCGAACACATCATGAAAGCAACCTCACCGTCTCATTTATTGTGCGCGTGCACGTGTGTTTAGCATGCCCTCGCACATATTGCGCCTTGGCAAAAACCGGAATCCCTAAATGTTTCATTCCTAGCAAACGGTACCCGCATGTCTGTGTGAACAATATGTTCGACCGGTACACTCACGGGCAGTTACATATGTGAACATACCTGCGTAAACAGGCGTGTGATCCTGTTTGAACACATGTATTTTTGCAAATGAATTCGGTAAAAAATTAGAGTGCGCATTTATAATGGTTTACGTACCAAAAAATCTTAGAGCCAAACGTACACTCCCGTTTCTTGATGCCCGTTTCTTGATGCCGTCGTTTTCAATGCGGGTTGTACAACGTTGCCTCGGGAAAGTATGGATTTGGCTAAAATTTCGATGCTATGGCTCGCGACGATGTCAAGACAACGTTGAAATGATGCGTACTTGAACCCAATGCGTGAAAAACACAAGATTGGTGTGTGCCGTTCTATGAAATTCCTCTTCAAAACTTGATTACATTGTTGGTCACATGTCAAGCTATGTCATCGTAGAGCATTAATACTTGAGCATTACTACACAAATAGGAAAACTTTGACAATTTTGCACACAAAGGTTTTGACATTTCCAAGCCACAGCCACCTCATCAATGAAATGTGGTGGAGCATAATAGTAGCTTAGCGAATCAGGCGAATGGCGTGCATGAGCATTTATAAGGGGCACAAGGTTGCCCTGAACCATGGCAAAAAGTAACGACTATCTGTCATTATTAGTGACGTCCAGATGGATGTTTCAAGTCTTTCAACTTTCTCCTTGCTTTGCATTGACGCTAAGACCAATCTTTGCGGTTGCCTACTCGTACACAGTGGGCGGGAACAAGAGCACGCAGAGCACCAAAGTGCATCGTATGCCAACGCATTTTGCATCAAATGCAACAACCCACACCCATTGAGACATGTGTTAGCTTCAATCGGCGGGCTGGCTTCATATCGACAAATGATATTTCAAACGCTAGTCTCACGTCAATGTCGTGGTGCGGTCGTAGGCAGAGGGGCAGAGCAAACAAAAAGCAAGGCACCAAAGCCGGGGACACAAGGCACAAGCCTTTCTGTGAGACACAGTGATGTGATGGTACGAAGGGGCACAAGTAGAGAAAACTGTGTCATAAGCATGCAAGAGCTACGTGCGGTGGTCGGCCATTGGTCTACCCAATATGCCGGTGATTGTGCCACGCTTGCGGAACTTGACCTTGTGGAAATGTTTCCGAACGTGAATAGACAGTCTATCCCACCTGCTCTGATTTTCTTTTTTGAACATCACTTGCAGCACGCATAACCTGCGGGACCAAGCCACACGTTTCTTCATCCACAAAGGTGGGGTGAAAGGCCTACACTGCATTGCTCATGATTGCTCCCGCCCGGGATTTTTCAAATTCTCTTTCCTAGACGTGATGCATTTTGATTTATGGGACTTAATGTTTAACGACACTTTCGTGGTGTGTTCGTCGGTGTTTACCCGGTCCCTAGGTACAGCAATCGGCGGATCGGCCTGGGCTCAATGCGCCTCCCTTGCTGTTGCCCGACAAGAAGTGGAAATGTGTCATGCCTCTCTCCCACCCATCGTACGGTACCGTGATAATTTTTTGGTCCCGGTTCTACACAGTGCATTGCACCATATGTCACCCATGCAGTTCATTGAGGAAGTTTCGTCACAGCTCCACACAGGAATAGGAATGCAAGTAACAGTGGAGGTTGTCACACAGCGCCTGCCTTTTCTTGAAGCATTGGTGTTCGTGACTTCCGAGTCCACAATTGAGCCATCCGTGAAACCTCCTGTGTTCACACAGAATCGTGGTGACTGCCACCCACCATCACACCGCCGACTACTCGATGCATGTAGCCCAAATGCCCATGAAATGTTACAGTCTTTCGTACCGAACCAAGTTGCTAAGTGCATACACTATGCGTTTGGCCAGGAAGTCATATACCTGAATGTTGTCTCACACTCATGATGCATTCCAAGAGTTACCCCAAGGAATGGTGGAAGCCTTTACTCCTAGCAAAATGCCACGCAGTGGGTTTGCGGGCATTAGCCCTATCGGCCCTACAACGGGTACCACACGGGATGTCCACATGAAGCGAAGACGATGCCTACGATACATTTTCAACGTGATTCTAAAACACTGGGATGGGAGCAAGCGCTCTTCCGAATCAGGGAAAGACAACGAGACATCAGGCGGCCGTATCCGCGGAAAGGGTGGCTTCCGTGTCTAATTACTTCCCTTTGTTTGAACACGCAAGCATCCTCTAGTTCCTTGATTTTGTGCTTGATAAGGATTAACATGTCAGTCGTTCTCATCCACCACCACCTCACCCAGCTCCACAATCTCATCGTTGTTGCCCCCCCCCCCCTTCTTGTTTCACCTGCACCCCCCCACCCATGCCCTGCAACTCCCTTTCAAGCACCTCAAACGCCTTCTGCGCCTCCCTTACCCGCCGGTTCCCCTCGAAAACCCTCTCCCTCGCGCCCCCCCCCCCCCCCCCGGTTAGGTTCCCACGCCCCCGGCACTCCGCCAATTTCCCTGCCCATTTTTTCACCCGGCGGCGGAGGCTTTCGACATTGCCCCTCGCCTCTTGCAGCTCCTGCAAAACCACGGCTTGCTCCCAACCCCCCCCCCCTTACTCATCGAGCTCCCAGTCGAGGGCTCGGGCAACTGGGGGAGATGCGCCTGGAGAGGCGTGACTGGCGCGGCCCCTTGTGGGGCACGCCGTGGCGGCTCCAGTGGCCGGTGCGCGGGGGTTGCCCACGGAGGACGCTTGGGAGCGCCCTGAGGTGGGGGAGGGACTAACGAAGCCAGCGCAGAGCTGCTGCGTGGCTCGGAGCGCGTGGCCCCCTCTGCCCCCGATGGGGCTGGTGGGGCGGGCGCAGCCAGTGCTCCCCCAGGGCCTCGGTCTCGGTCATCCCGTCCCGCAGACAAGGATGCGCGAGAGACGCCAACCCTATCCACACACCTTGTCCCGGCGACGTTCCAACAACCTGTTCCGGCGACGTTCTGGCGACGTTCCAGTGGCTGCTGGAACGTCGCCAGAACAGGTTGTTGGAACGTCGCCGGAACAGTGGAAAATAGACACAGTTCCGCGCGCGCACAGGGCACACTGCGTGCACTACGGCCCCGTGGGGGGGGGGGGGGGGGGCGACCATCTACTACAAATGGCAGAATAACCTGGTGGTTCTCGGGTTTTCTCCTTCCCATCCACAACAAAGGATCCTAGCCCCCTTTATGGGCATGGGGCAAGCACAATAACCCGGGGGTTCTCGGGTTTTCTCCTTCCCATCCACAACAAAGGATCCTAGCCCCTTTATGGGCATGGGGCAAGCACAATAACCCGGGGGTTCTCGAGTTTTCCCCTTCCCATCCACAACAAAGGATCCTAGCCCCTTTATGGGCATGGGGCTGTGAAGGAAAGGCACGCATACCTAAACTTTTTTTAAATTTTGTCATGAAATGAAATGCAAATTGGTCCCACGCGCGGAGCTTGAAGGTCGGTTCATCAAAATCCTAGGGGGGCAAAGAGCAAAAGGGACACAGGGGGGAGCGGGGGGAGCAGGGCAACACACAAAACACACAAACCCAACGCACTGATTTCCACTCCGCGCAAAGCGCGCCAAAGCATACACCCAAACCCAAACCCAAACCTAGGCCCAAGCCAAAACCCGCACCCAAACCCACACCCAACCCCAGCCCAAACCCAAGCCCAAACCCACACCCAAGCCCAAGCCCAAACCCAAGCCCAAGCCCCCACCCAAGCCCAAACCCGCACCCGAACCCAAACCCGCACCCGAGCCCGACCCCATTTGCAAACCTGAATATTCTTGGTGGCCTTTAGAAGCGCCAACATCATTTGCATCATATCTGCGCTGACGGGCGCGGCCATGGATAGGAGCAGAAGAAAGAAGAGAGCTGAGGAACGGGGCTGGTGCAGAGGGGGTGGTCTCTAGTGCAGCCCTGGGAACACAAGGCACCTGTCGAACAGCGCCATGTGGGTGGAGATGAATGTGAAAGTACAAGAAAACCCACTGCAATACTTGCCGCAGGGCGTCGGCGTCCGAGTCAATGGATGCCTGCGAGCGACCGCAGCTGGCAGTCCCAGTAGCCGTTTGCCGCCACCGCCCCGGGCACTATGTTCGTTGAAAGCCTGCTTCAGGAAGCGGATAAGGCTTTCGACAATGTCATTCGATAACATTGCCAATCCCTACGGCCAAATGTCCTCCAATATCCCATCCGCATCCTCCTCCACGAACAGGAGGTAATGGGACGCGGACCTAGGAGCACAATGCTCCCGGAAGGCAGCTGCCGCTGCCCGGCATTGGGGACGCGTACCCACCTGATAGGTGTGGTACAGGTGCTTTAAAAGGTTCGCCATCCCCATCACAGCCCTATGGAGGGGCTCCTCCGGCCCAACCGACAGCAACAACGCAACATCGGGCCAGGCCGCAAACAGGCGTGACGTCTCCTCACCATCCGGGGAACAATCCTTGCCTAGGCGGCACCCAGTGCGATGCTCATGCAATACCGCCTGAATTGCCGCACGGGACACCTCATCGCCCCAGGCCAGCCGTTCGTCCGCCAACCGCTCCATGTTGGTCATTTGCAGCCGGCCCATCGCCATGCAACAGTGCAGAATGCACATGACAACGCGGCGCCGGGCAATGACCACCAGTGGTTCCACGGAACCACCTGCGGCCTTTAGCGATGGTGTTCCCAACAAGAAGGACGTCCGCTGTGCGTGGTCCAACTCGGTGGTCCGGACCACGTCTTTTCCCCGCCACACAGCGGCGTCGGAGTCCCAAATCCCCTCGTTGCATGGTGACCCCACTTGTGGGGCCGGTGTGATCCCGATAATGCGGCGCACCCATGGGGAATCACCACCGAGCCAGGCATCGTCCGCTTCCTCACGGGAATTGAAGACCACCCAGTGGGTGTCCACGACCTCCTGGATGGCCTAACAAAAAAGCACCAATTTTGTTTGAACCAAATTGTTCCGGTGGCGGTTCCAACGAAACACTTGAACGTCGCCGGAACATCGCCGGAACAAGTTATCGGAACGTCGCCGGAACAACACGGTGTGTACGCGGCACACCTTAACATTGTCTTCCCAAAGGGTTGCTAGGGTCGCCATCGCTATGTCCCCGCAGATTGCGAGGCCGATGACCCACACGCAGGCGGGAATTTGTCCCCAAAGGCCCATGTTGGCGATGGACACAGACAATTGGGACACAGACAAGGGGGAACGACCAATCGATCATGCGGCACAACGGGGGTTGGCTAGCAATGTAGCACAGCCCTGATGCCCACGGCCAACTGATGCCCGTGGCCTTGGGATCTGAAGTGCTCACCGGGGGGGCCAGCTCCAAGGGGGCCATTAGATCTTGCCAGCGCTGCTGGAAAGCCCTCTCAGGGCAAATCGGACGGGCGAATGGAAGGCCCGTGGTCGCGGTGTACTTCAGCCCCCGGAGGGTGTACACTTCCGAAAGCGTGCGCCAAGCGGATTTGGGCGCACGCAGGTTGAGGATGAGCTCGCAAGACTCATCCGGGGGGAGGACCTTAGAGGCGTACTTGGCGATTGCCCCCTGCTGTATCTCTCGGACACAGCTTCGTTGGGCCAAGCGCACGGCCACCGCAAATTGGCGGCGGGCGTGTGGAGAGGAGATGGCCCAATCCGCTATGAGCTCCCCAACAAGATCCCCGTCCTGGAGGCTAACAGCACTAGCCAAATGGACGAGGTGGGTGGTTAGTTGCCCAACGCGGGTTTGCGATCTAGGCATGATGAAGCTACAACAATGAACTACGCAACAGAATTTGGCAATACGTACCACAAGGAAAAGATGCATGCGGACCCACCGAGCATTCGAGCAAGGAACAAATACCAAAATGGGACCCTTGGCATGGCAACAATGCACAAATCAAACGAGAAAACGGGTACTCCACCATTGAAAAGTCATACAACGCTACGTTTGAACTACAAGGAACAGCAGGCTTGCAAATGGATACGAAAAGTTCGAAATGTGTACCCCTGGTGGAAGGTGGCACCAACGGCCCACAATATGTCAATGTGGCCCCGATGGGAAAGACAAGCCTCGGACGCGTTACACATGCAAGAAAGAGACAAAAAACATCATTTACGAACTTGGAAACTCATTGTGATGGATCTGGTTATTTGGCCTGCGACAGTTGTTCCAGTGGTGTTCCCAAAGAAATTGTTCCGGTGGGAATTGTTCCCATTGGGAACATTCTACTCGGGAACAACCTTGGGGTTCAAACGCGCACCAAGGGCTAAAAAATTCAACAGATCCATTGGTTGTCCACCGGATGGTTCAACTTATCATTGCGGTGTTTTGGTCCCCACATTTAGTCGGCTATTCCACCGGTCTTGGCAGCTAGGGCACCACCTCTCAACCCATTCGTAGGGGGTGCGGGGGGTTAATGGCCACTACGATCGGGCATTTTGGGGGTTGCCGGTTGTTTTTTCTCATACTTCCTCTTCTAAAGGCACTTCCTCTTCTTCTCAATATTCTTCCTCTCCTTGCAAGACATCCTTGAGGATGCGAAGATTCGTTGCATGTGAACCTGCAAAACAGGCAAATGAAAATCAAAGCACACATGCTCATGTGCATCTGATGAGGAAAAATGGTAACAGTGCACACGGTATAGCACACTACAGTGCACACGGGATGCACACTGCAAAAGAACGCAGCGCACACTCTTTTGTATCTTTTGATTTTTTGTTTTCGTGTCACCGTCTTTTTTATGATCCTTCTCCCTCTCCATCACCATGGTTGAAGGTGACGGCTTGAAGGTGACGATGGCGAGCTACCCAAAGATGACCCAACTTACTCTCTCACACGCTTCATGTCACACAGTACCAATGTGTTTTGGGTTCGAGATTTATTGTCGTGCACTCTTCCGTCAAAGAGGGTTTCCGATTAGATTGGCCATGGAATAGTTCCTCCGGTGACGCTTTTTCGTGGTTGAATGCGGGTGCTGCTGCAATGTGTTCCTTGACGTGATCTGGGATGGAGATAAGAGCATCAAGAGGGTGCACGAGGGGAGGTGGGGTAGGGGGTACGCGAAAGGGAGCAGAGGGGTACAAGGGGATTGAGGGGGGGAGGGTACCAAGGGTGGTACGGGAGGGGCGATACAGCGCGGAGTCGGAGGGGAGTTACGGGGGGCGACTTCTTGCCAACTATCTCATAATCATGCGGATGCTCATGGCAGGTTAGCTGCGCTATGGTACTTGTCAATGCTTTCCTTGTACTCTAAACTGTGTGATGCCGCATACACTCCGATGCGCAAGTGTCCCTACAGCATGTGCCGACAATGCAACACCGTGACTTGCCATGCACCGTGATTTTCCATCTCCAACATTGGGGGTTTCATTGCTTTGGGTGTAAAACACATTAGCCTAGTCCTTGTCATACTACAATTTATCCATGAAAAATGTCCAGAACCTTTCCGACATTGGGTTTCCCCAAGGAGTACGTTTCTCTAACATTTTGGAACTTGATAATGTTGCAAGCCAATGACGCACCCATGTACCTAGAGGGCACTTGACGGCAAGAGTTGGTTATTTTCTTTGTGAATGGGGTCGCAAAATTGCTTGTTATCATGCCTAGCCCGTGACAGATGCACGAAGCACCACATAAGGATCCACATTTGATTGACCTGCACATTAAGGGGGAGAGTAGCTTCCTACAAGTATTGTTGTTGGTGGCAATGTAGCGTGTGTTGTATATCCGGAGGTGCTAACGGTGTTCCTCATTGCTCCAAGTACGTTTGGTGCTTTTTTATCGATGACCCAATTTGGTGCTTTCTTGATGAGGCACGTCGTGATAACCGATGGACAACACTAGAAATCACTCTAATTGTAAGTAGCCACCAAACCGGTTCACTGTTTGCTGTGTGAGGCTGTGTGAGGCGTTTGTCTCGCAGTCCATGTTCCTCAATGGAAGTCCGTTCACGTATCTTCACCAACAAAACGAAAAATGAGTGTCACTTGCTCACGAACTCAAAAACGGTAGAATTCAAAAACATGGACACGTCACCAATACATGTGTTCGATCAAATTAGTGGCATGTGGCCTAGAGCATCTGCCCAAAGTTGGTACCGACGATCCATGAGCCGTAATACCCCATGCTTGATTGGCACGACGAGTATCGGCTCGCGGGCCGCTGGGGCCATTGGTTGTTATGAAGGCAAAGACCACCAAGGTACTATGGTTATTCATGCATTTTGCATTGAAGAATACATTTTGACCTCCCGTGCCGGGGGCAATCGGACGAAGACCGGGTTGAGATGGACGTGGCCGGCATAGTCGGCAACAACATGAAGTCTCACAAAGACATCTAGGTACGCACATTGGATGGGGATGTAACACGTTGGTGGAGATCATACGGCCCGCGAAAAATACACTGTAAAGCACGCGTCTGCACAACGTGCAAAGCGTCATAGATTGCGCAATTTTGTGCTTCTTTTTGCTTTGCTTTGTGGAGGGAATTGGACTGTATCTTCCACCGCCGCTGAGGTTTTAAGGTGTCCAGCAATGGAATGCATCGTTTTGTTGTACAAGGTTGCTTTGAATGGCCACAGCGGTGGGTGGTACCTTAGAAACCCTCATAATTTCCGAACATCTTGATGATAGCCTCATCAGTGCCCAGTAAATGCTCATCACAGTCCCCAAGCGTCGGAGGGGGTCCTCCTATGGTGACCGGCCCTTTTAGTACATCCTTGGACGCAGCCAGAGAAAGGAGGATACTCAAGTCCCTCATTAGAGATGCGGTCTTCCCCTTCATGTGCGATGTTACAATATAGTGACAACTCCCGAATCGTAGCTGTGTGTCCATTTGGGCCACACCCGGCGCCTGATTGCCACTAGAGGCAACCATGTGGCCCCCTGTACATCCAGGTAGACTCCATAGGCCCGGACGGATCTAATCCAGTTTTTTGCAAGTGTGAGAGCGACGGTGCCTTGCAAGTGTATATAAACAAGGCCGCGAAGGTGCCAAGCTTCGCCAACACATCCATCCTATTGTGGCCTCGGATGTTTTTGCGCGGCCAAGCCACTCATGATGCAAACGGCGAGTCCCTGCTTTTGATGTGGTGCGCAGAGGTTCTAGTTCCAGGCAAACACCATGATACACTTGCTCGAGAAGTGCAAATGCACTTCGATGACATGTACAAGTTTTGGTTTTTAAATCATCAAAACATGTTATTGATGTGTTCGGCGTGTTCAATATCATACATCGGGGCTATGTACATAGCATATGTAGGGGGTGAGGGTGGTTCCGCATGCCCACCTTGCCAAGACTGGCTGTGGCTTAATGCCCCTGCACGGCTGGGGGAGGGAGAGCGTTGGATTCCGACGGCCCTCTCGACTACCTATCACCGGTGACATCTATCTACGGCCGAAATGCACCGCACGTACAGTGAGAACTGTCACCCTGTCAGCAATTGGGGCTGAGGCACCGAAGGTGTGTGCGTCCCGTCACAAGGTCTGACGTGGTGCTGAACGTGGAATGATGGCTGAATGGTGGCTTTCGCCGGCGCCTGCGTAAGCCGCAAAACTAGAATGTGCTGAAGACAGAAAACGGAAAAAAGTGCATGGGCAATTAGAGGTACAGAAGAAAGAGGGAATCAGTGGACAGGGCATTGCGCCTTGAGACTGGCGTGACCTGAATAACAACCAGTAGTAGCAAATCGCTGATCAATAACGGTTACAGGCTTAGAGAGGACACAAGGCATTGGAAACTTGACGGGCTGAACACTTCTATGTGGGTCTAAAGCGCCGGCGCAGCCGGCGCCTTGCAGGGCGTGAGGACGGGTTGGCGGCTGAACGGTCCATAACATAATAGCTATATATAAAAGCTAGAGGGGGGGTGGAGGTGAAGACGGCGATGGATAGGCGTCAATTTGAGCAGGAAAAGGCAGATAGGGTGAATTATGGGTTCGTGGCGTTGCCCCCTAGAGGGGGGAGAAACTAAAGAATAGACAATTGTCGACGACGTTCTTTTGGTTGAGACACCGCTTTACCGCGTTCAGGATCGGGCTTGCGCTTGGACCCTCGTTTGCTTTTGGGAAGGGGTGGTTTAGCAACCGAGAGGGGGACGGCAGGGGGGGGGGGGGTGATAAATGTGCTAAGGGGCGTGACATGCGTGATCTGAGGTGCTGAATGGGCCCCAGGAGTCGAAAAAGCTGTTTGAACTCAGAGGGGGGGGGGAGAGGAATGGGGAGTGGGTGGTCTCTTCGAGCTTTGCAGACGGATTTCACAATAGAAGTAAGCTGCGCCCGCCGTGCTCGCAATACGGACTTGAGCATAAGCCTTCTTTCCAACGTATTCGTGAGCTCGGCATGAAGGGATAAAGGGACCAATGTTCTGGCGAAGTTGCGCTTTTCACCCTTTGTCCTGGGTCCGTCCGGCCGCAGCTGTACCGTTGATGACAGTGGCCCCCACGCCTCAGCCATACGGTCTAGTTGGGGCTTCCAGGCGGGGCCCCGCGCCAAACTTGATGTGACGTCCCGGGGGTGATTGCTATCACATTCAGGACACCGTCTATCCAAAAGGTCCCAAAAAGGGCCCGATCCATGGATGCCTTTTACACCAAGTGCCCATTTTGCTGCGAAGGAGCTGAACCAAGAGTAGGTTCGAGCCCAATCGAAACTATGAGGCAGGGAAATTCTTGTGTGGTCATGGCGGGGATACAGTCAGCGTCTTTGAGCACCACCAAACTTGCTAATGCACGGGGTGTGCTTGAAGGTGATAGTCGGGGGCTCTGGCGGCTGTCGGTGTGAGAGGGTAATAAGACAGCTGTGAGCCGTGTATTTTTTGAAGCTATCGGCTATCTCATTGCCGACAGAGCTGACGTGTGATTTAAGCCCGCGGCATCCCACCGAAAAGTTAATTTCGCTAAGGAGACTGTTCAGAACCGCCTGCCAGGTGCCCTGCGTCGTGGACAAAGCTGGTGGGAGATCCTTCCTAGACAAAATCCAGTCGACGGTATCCACCAGTTGGGAGTTGTCTATGCAAAATTAGACTCGTCCCCGGAAGTTGTTGGAGCATAGTTAACGGCAGCATTGTACGAACGCCCAGAATTCAGAGTCCTTACTACTCGAGTAAGGGCAAGGGATGGCCAATATTGACACCGTGGAGCCTGGCCAGACCATGACTGCTGCAGACCCTGCTTTAGGCGAGTCCCAAGAGCCGTCAAGGTGGACCCACAACCAGAGGTCAGCGTTTGGGTGTTCAAAAGCCTGTTGCACACTGACACAAGGCCATTTAATGAGGTCGGATACCTGAGGTAGCGGAACTATAGCCGGGTAACGGAAAAGGTGGCCATGCCGGTTGGACTGGATAGCCTCTAAGGCATAAGGGATGGAGTAGGGGGGGAGAGGCAATGGCAGTGTGAGGAGACTGGGTGCCAGCGAGAGGTGCCAGGACTGCGGGGGGGGGGGGGGGTTGGACCAAATCTCTCAGGCTCGGTGGTACAGAAAGTATGCAAGGCATCTTTGATATGGAAGATGGTATTGTCGTGGTGGAACTGAACTTCAGGGTGGCTGGCAGTCTACAAATTGGGGTCGGAGTGGCCAGTGACTGTTCTTGTGTACCAACCTGAATTGAATTCAACATGAACTGTTTCACCGATCTGAAGCTTGGACACCTTGCAAGGGTTCTACGGACCGAACCCATGGCACCTGCCCCAAAGAGCACATACGGCGTCAACAAAAGGCCTGTGCAACCAGTTTGGCTTTTTTGCAGTCGGGGCTGCGGAGACCCATTCGTTGCACTGGATTGGCCCCTCCTCATTGAGGTACCTTATGGAGTAGTTGTAAATGTGGGAGTGCATGAAATTACTGAAGGGCATGATATTGAGACCATAGTTGGAGCGGGGCAATATGCGTGAAAAAAGAGTCAATCAAACTTTTTGCGAACTCGTATATTTGTGACATGTGGTTGGAAGTGTAGAAATATACACCGAGGTATTTGTAGAAGGCGTGGGGTTCACCGGTGGCCGTGTGAGTAGAAATGCAGCCCCCGTGTTGTGACCTGAATGTGACCTGACCGGCTCCCCGCACGAGGTGTAATTCGGTTTTGTCTACATTCATATCTAACCCCAGCTGGCGTGCCACCCCATCGAAGGCTTCGAAAACAATTTTTACATCATGTGGGGAGCGCGTACGAAGGAGTATGTCGTCTACGAAAGCATGAATGCTTTTTTCTAGACCCCACTCCATTTTTGTATCTAAATAGTAGAACATTAGGTTCAGATACAAAATAAAAAGGAGTGGGCTTAGGGGACATCCCTGTCTGACACCGCGGCGTTGGTAGTGGCCTGCAGTGGAATGCCATCCACTATAGGTTGCTCGTAAGCATGTGTGTACATGCTTTCAATGGACTCAATTAGATTTGTGGGAAGCCCGTAACCGTGTAGTGTGTGCCATAAAGCGTGCAGGGGTACGGACTTAAAGGCCTTATTGAAATCAATGTATAAATGATACAGTCGCCCCTTAGACTGTAGCATCCTCGAGACCACATCATAGATGTGGTCTCCGCAGCGGTGGTTACGCAGACCGCCGTGTTGGCAGGGATGGATCGGCTGGTGGTTCATGGACTCCTCAGTGACGAGTTTACATTGCCAGGCTGAAGTGAGTTTAACAATAGACTGTATTAAACATTGGACGGTAATTTGTGGCCTCTTTTGGGTCGCCCTTTTTGTGCAAAAGACACACAGTGGCTTTTGACCACTGGGGGTCGGGGGGGTCCGTGACGAAGCACCATGCGTATGGCCTGTAAGAAAGCATGATGTAGGCTTTCACGGCAGAGAGACAGGATGTAGCAATTGATATAGTCCTGGCCCGTGGCCTTGGTTAGACCGGCGTGTGAGGTAATGTGCTGGAACCACTCAAGGTCAGGCTCAGGCAGGTGCTTAGCTTTGACATGCGGAGGGCATTTAGGAAAATGCGTAATAAGTCCATTCAGGAGGCTACCATCAACAGAAAAGTTCGGGTCGCCGCCAAGTGTGGCCAAGCATTCTGAGAATACTTTACCAACCTCATCTGGCTCCGTCGCTAGTGTTGGTGGGTTGGAGCTGTGGTTCCATAGGTGTACCTGGCTTCGCTGAGTGTGGTTGAGTGCTTCTTCCACGGCATGTTTATTTTTGACGCCTTTGAGGAGTGAATAGTGGAGTTGTTTTTTTTCCCGTTGCGCCCGTTTGGTACGCCATTTCTCATTGATTGCCTACAGCCGACGAAGTGCTGCTTTTCGTTTTTGGGTATCCAGGGGGAGATCGTCCAGAAGACGATTAAACTCGCGTTCTATTGCTGTGACTCTGTGTAGGTCGATCGGGGCAGTAAGTTCTTGGAAAGCGAGTGACACCTGTTCGGAAAGGGCAGAGATCAAGGTAGTGACAGAAGCACGTTGTACCTGGTCCCAAGGGATGCCGGAGGACCAACATTGTAGCGGGTAGAGCTTATTAAAAAATTCTTGCTGCTCAGCTTGCGAAAGGCGGCGAAAACGAGTAACACGTGGGGGAGGAGGGGGGGGTATTGTGGAGTGTAAGGGGGACGAAATGTGGCGAATATAGGGTGATGATCTGAGGTGCGGTCAAATGTGCAGATGTCCGCCTCGACCAGGGCGAAGGAAGGCAGTGATACGAGAGATGAAGAAAAGAGTAGTAAGTCGATCCTGGTGTCAGAAGGAAGCATATTGTTCCTGAATCTGGTGAAAGCTATGGTGTCGTGGTGTTTGGCTCGGAAAGAGTCCGTGGCTTCCTTCTTGTCCTCAATTAGTGAGGTGGGCCAATGCCACCGACTGGGGGTGACACCGTTGGTGTCCAGGGGAGTGACTTGAGCATTGAAATCGCCCCCCATGATCCACATGGGGTATTTTGGAAATAGCTTGTTGAGTTCTTTTTCCAATTCAGCTCCTCTGGGAGCTTGGGCATAGACAGATATGAGAAGCATCGGGGTGTGCCCCGGTAGGTGAAGTGCTGATAAGCACAAGGCGCCTGGGCAAGGGGAGGGAACCTCGAACGCATGAGGGGCGAGGCGATCCTCTATTACCATGGAGGCTCCTTCCGACTTGTCAACGAGGGTTGATGAAAACACTTTTGCACGAACAGATGAACTTTTCCAGCCAAAGGGCAGAAGAGGGCGGTGTGTTACTTCTTGATAGAAGGTAATGCCCCAACCCTGATGCAGGTCGGAGTGCACGAAAGCCTCGGGAGCTTGTTTATTAATATTATGACACCGTACAAAAATGTTGGGAGGGGTTTGTGACTAAGAACACGCGTCAGGAGGCGGGTGGAAGAGGCGCGGTGGCGGGGGGTAGTGGTTGGGGGGCAGAGCTCCATTTGCTAGGGCTGGTGGAGGTTCTGAGCGTGTGGCCCGGTGTGGCTGGTGTTGTTGGGGCGGGGGGGTGGTCTTGGCTGTCGGGGCACAACTCGGTGAATTTCATCCTGGGTCAGACCCAATGTTTTAAGAGCCTATTCCACTGACGGATTCATTATGACATTTGCAGATGGCTGGACCACGGGGTGGTCTGAACCGGGTTCAAGATCTGAATGTGGGGCAGGCGCACGTGCGCCTTGACAACCGGGAATGATGTATGTGGTCCCCTATAAATCAAACAACACGGTTCAGAGCTTGCAGCACGGGGACATAGGGGGAAGGGAGGGGGTGGCGCACACTCGTGAGAACCAATGGGGTACATTTGTGTCCGACGGGGGATCGTTTTGTGGGGCCAAGGAACAGACAATTGGTATATACCAAAAGAATCATGGGCATGCGGGCTCGGTGCAGTCGATGCATGAGCACCGCGCGAAAGCAGCGGCGTGCCGTGACAGTGTGTGTGTTTGGTGTGCGCACCGAACCGAGTTTCATTGCTAGGTGTCCAGTGAAGGGAACAGCGACGACACTCAGAGAGTGTCACCGTGGATGGGGGTGTGAGGTGATTGATAAGGCCATGGGGACTTGCTGGGGCTTGTGTGGTGTCCAAGACAAAGGACGTCTTTCTTCGTGTCCCGTCTTAGTTTTATAGAACATGCAACGTAGTGGCATCTCTCCGCAGCTAGTTCAGGATGTTTGTGACAGGGGATATGGCGCACCGAAGCAAGGCTCTTAGGAAGTGGTAGATGGTTCGTAACACCGTGGATGTGAGTTCTGTGGGGGGTGTGATTTGGGGGGCGTGAATGTGTACTGAAGTACTCATGTGGTGTAGTATTTGCTCCACTGCTCGGTTCGTCCGGCTTCGTGTGCGAGTTCGAGGAAAGCGTGAGGAGGGGTGAAGGAAATGCATACCTGCCGTTGGCGACGGCAGGCATTTGTGTCCCACAGTGAATCTCGTTGTATTGATAGCCAGGAAATACAGCAGCCGGCCGTAGTACATAACCCATAGTGCAGAGAGTATCACGATCTGGTAAAATGATGAGACACGGCAGATGGCTCATTTTGTTTCTGGTACGTTTGAGGGAAGGAGAACAACGAGGAACACCGACAAAGTGCGGCAGTGTGCTGGCGAACTGACATATGGGATGTCTTGAGCAATAACATGAGGTAGCCCAATATTCAGAATCAAAAGAATGATGGCTGAGTGGACACAGTAAAGTCAACGCCTGGATTAAGCGCGGATTAAACACTATGCTGTGATCGCGTGTGTGTACAGTGTGGAGGGTGTGTCAGGTTTCGTTGCTGGGTGTCCAGAGGGGGGGTGAGGTGCAGCTCTGTGTATGTGTTACGGCGGACAGGAGTGTGTGACATGTGGTGTAGTGCGTAAAACTCCTGAAGCTGATGCTTAGCGTGGTGTGACGGTCGCATGACGAATCGTTGGATGTCTTGCGTGATGGCGGTGCTTACTTTTATAGAACATACTTCACAGTGACGGTCCGGCTCAGTGAGTTCACGATGCTTATAGAGGGAAACACAGCACTCCAGAGCGAAGCTCGCAGGGAAACTCAGGCGGTTGATAGTGCCATTGAACTGAGTTGTGTGAGAGACATGGTTGCGGGGATGATTTGGGGGAATGATGCAACCAGCAGATGGCGCGACATTTGTATCTATGTCGGAGTCGCTTGGTTCCGTGAACGGAACAAAAAAACGCCGGTATTGGGATGGAGACAATGCATACCTGCTATTGGCGACGGCAGGCAGACGTGTCCAGTGGTGAAACCCGCGGCATAGATGACCAGTGAATACCACCGTAGTGAAACTCCAGCCAGGCGGCGAATTCGTGTTTGGGACATGTGGAAAAAAGGATTGCGTTGAGCAAGAAAGAAGGATCAGCCTGTGGTTAGGGCAGGAAAAGAGCCCTGTACTGAGAGCTGTAAAAGGGAGGGCACGGCTCGTGTTTTTTTTTGACAAGCCTTCATTTGTGTTCCTCATTCTGCATCCTGCTTTGGTGGGGCAGGGATGCTGCGGAAAACAAGCGAAATTCTCTTGGGGCGCATCACTTTTGTTCCGTCAACCATGTCATCATCCCGTGGTGTGATACCATGACGCCATTGTGAACGCAACCCACAGGTGATGGCAATGAACGAGTGCCTCAAAGCCCTGTTTGAGAAGGGGGTGCCTTCTCCTTTAGGCAAGAAGTCAATAGTGGTATCAGACAGAAGATTCACTGTAGCGATCACAGGCCCCATGCACGGTTGGTCTATGTTAGGAGAGACTCCAGTGTTTGGTTCATAGTCGTGCACCGAACACTGATTGAGGGTTTCTTGGATATCATTTAGACTCAACCATCGCTGGAGCTTGCTTTGGATTTCGTGCAAGTACTCGGGGATTGGGGGCGCCGGAGAGACGTTGTTCCCAGACTTGTCAAAGGAATAACCGAAGTGGATCATTTTTCGGCGTGTGGACGTGTCCCATTGTGTCTCTGTTTCGAGGTTGCTCAGGTTGGTGGTTTCTTCTTCATCATTGACCTGGCCTGTTTCCTGTAGCCACCCTTCTGCCTCTTCGTTGGGCTGCTTCCTAGGTTGGTAGTCACCAAAGCTATCAATTTTGGTGTGTGTTGAGATTGGTTCGGCATTCAGCTTTTCGTCTTGCTCGATGAGGTCACGGACGAATTGTGTTGAGCCCAATGACATACCTGCCATGATGACTTTTTGGTGTTGTGAGTCATCATCGGTTGTGGACTCCACTTGATCGATGACCAACTTTTTGCGGAGTTCATTTGGGTTAACACAAAGGATTGAGGACCCACACAACACGAATTCATGTGCTAATGCGACCGAATCCGCGTTAAGGTATTCTCCGCGAAACACCGAACCATCATAGGTTGGGTTAGAAACCTTAACAAAATTGTCAAAGGGCCCGAAGAGGCCTGCCACCACCATGGCATGGAGAGGGCGCTCTGTTACCGGTACTCGCACCTCAAAGGCAGTTGCGGATGGCGGTTTGGTCCATGTGCTTGCATTTATGGGAACCAATGAAGGGACGGAGGCTTGGGGTGTAGCAATTGAAGATTGGGCCCAAAACCGAACGAGTTGGGCCTCGGGGCCATAAAACATTATGAGCCCGTCGTTGTCAAAAAAAATTGCCAAGACAATGATTGAACCCGGTTCCTACCTAAATCGCATGGCACATTGGCTGGGTTTAAGTGGGCTAAAAACGACACTTTATTGCGAAGGGTGCTTCCACGAATGAAGGTGTATGGTGGCTTTCTCTAAGTGATGTTTTGTATGACCGATAGACATTCGGGGCCGTCCATTTGTGGATTGTCTTTTAGGTGTTCTCAACTTGCTTGGATTTGGTAGAGCTCTCCTTGGTGCAAGTCTTTGAGGTCTATCGCCATTAGAAATCCATCTTGCGCCCATTGGTGGCTCATGATCATGCGGAGGAGGGTTTGTCCTTTTGTGTATGGCAATGCCCGCTCAAACCTCAAAGAAGAGTCATGGGGGGATTTCCGTATCAGCCCACCCCCCAACAGAAACGTTGCCGCCGTTGAGGTCAAGGAGATATCTTCTTGACACGGGGCAAAAGTTCTATTTATGAATTTTTGAAATGATCTTATGTTTGTGAGAAGTTTCTCACTTATTGCCGTCGGTGTCTTGTTTGCCGCCATGTCGTGTACCATTCTGTTCTTGTAGTAGTTGGTGAGAATGTCGCGGTGTACGTTGAAGCGGATGCTCATGGATGTTGCTTGGATAGTTTTGTCGACCTTGATGATGTTCAATGCCCACTGCATGTCTTGACCCCCCGGATAGTCGTCGTGGAACTCAACCGGGTGGTTTGCTTTGTGTGTTGAAGACACATGGAGGGATACCATTGGCCGTTCTTGAACGTTGCCCGGTTTGGTGTTGCCGTTGGACGTACTCAACTCCGGCCGCACGGAGTGGTGAACCACTACCATATCTACATATGGTTTTAGGTCTATTAAGGGACCGGCGGCTAGTGGCATATAGTTTCGGGCCGTTGTTTGCGATTCCCAGGATTGGGTTACATACCAACCTTCTAGTATTGAATCCGCATCTCGCTTGTTCTCTTCTTCAAATATTTGTTTGATCAACTTGGAGTACTTTTTGGAGGTGTGAAACCATTGGGGAGCGTTCTTCCGGTTGTTGGGTGGTTGGATTTAGAAGGTCTTGAAGGTCGTGATGATGTTCTTGAGGTTCTCATATGGACGGTGCACCTTCGTGGTGGAGAAAGACTTGTTGTCTCCAATGTTGAGTTGACTATGTGAGTAATGGACATCGTCTTCATCTATGCCTACCTTCCACGGCTTTTTGTTGTAGAGGTATTGGCGTTGTCGTGATGGAAGGCTGATCCGTTTGCGGTCCTACATGACCTGGTAGTTGCTGTCTCCTTTGAAGAAGACATAGTCATTTTGGGTCTCGGTTTTGTTCGCTTTTTGGGCCCAATTGAACATTGCGGTTGGTTTTTGTTTTTGTAGGCGGAGATCGTCGGCAATGATATTGGATGTTGAGGTTTTCGATCCGAAACCAAATATTCCTGCCATTTTGACTTGTTGGCGGTTGGTTGAGAGTAATTTGACGGCAAGCTTGTTATAGACAATAAATTGAAGGACGGGGACGACGGTAAAGTAGATAAGTCCCCAAATGCTGACCAAAGTGGTGAAATCGATGTAGGGTTGATCAACACGCCCAATATCAGCCAAATTAGGACGATTTATTTTCGATTTGGCTTTACTGCATTTTCCAAATGCTGTAATCAAAAAAAGCTGGACACTCAGAAAGTGATGTACAAGTTTTGGTTCCCATACGGTGTCAATCTCTCAAAATGCCAAGCAAAGCTATAGAAGGACAACCGAGCGGTAATGAACAATGGTGTGGAAATATCCTCCGAGGAACTATGTGACCGTGGTCGAAGGGGATTCGTACCACCACCTTGTTGTTATATATCATTTATGATAATGTGCCGTCCCGCAACTCGACAAGCTTGAGCATGACGGCCTTAAGTGAAGGAGATGAATGCCATTCGAATCCTACCGCAAACAAGCAGCATCGTCGTCATCTTAGCAGCCCTAGACGCGATGGCCGAGTGCTTGTGCAGTGGCGATTCGGCACTGAACAACGGCGGGGCATGCTTCAAGCACTAAGTTGCCCCAACAGCTGGTGCTACACCTTCCGCCATTTGCTTGGCCATAGGACAACGCGACATTGTCTCTTGGGCTGAAAAAATGAACTCTGCCGCACGATTGGGGCCTCCGGAGCAGCCCAAAGCATGGTGCGATGCATGGAAGGTCCCTCATGAAACAAGAAAGAACTCAATGTACCATTTGGTGGTGCCATAAACAACGGAATTGCCCATGTTCCGGGGGTAGACCTGTCCAATTCCTCCTTCGCGTCGTAATACTCCAACCGCACAACACCGACACTTTCTTTGTCCCATTGTAGGAAGCACTTGTGGTAGTGGCAAAAATTGCAAAAGATGAAACACGATGGAACTCTATTCATCGTCAAAATCAAGTGCTAGAAAAAACGGGCACAAACAATGGACTTCGAAGCGGCCTCCTTGTTCACATCTTTCAACTCCGGGTACAAGTTGGGTTTAAAGGCCGTGCACTTGGGGTTCACCTCATGGGAATGATCAATGACGGAGACAATTTGGTCAAGGATTTTCAACGTGTGACCGCGAGCCAAATGGCCCCAGGTGGCAAACGTTGACATAGAAAGTACACAACACTATGGCATTGTCTTTTCGGAGGCCCAAGGGACGAGCCAACACATCGTGCGTCGACTCCGGTATATCCAACTCCACCGCGTCAATCATTTGATTGCGACACCGGCTTGCAACAAGAACACCTAATGTGTGTCCCGGATGAACCTTCGGCCGCCAAAGTGCTCTCTCTAGTTGCCCTCAGTACGGTGTGTAACGGGCTCGTCCTCCTCCCTGTTGGCATCCTTCGTGGTTTTCGAAATGGTAGCATTGGCATGCTCCTCGCCAAACGGCTTGCACCTTATCAGCATGATCATCCAATGCTAAAGGATGTTCAACCATGTAGGCGGAAGGAGAAGCAGTAGCAGTTTATGAACAAATGAGGACTATCGAACCGACGTTCCGGAATAGTGGACCATTTCGACGGAAAACACTTGTGCGCGGCTGAGGGATCCGCTCATCACGCCTCTGTTGGCATAGCCGGGGGGATAACTTCTCATAGCCATCAAACACAACCATTTTCTCAAATTCTTTTAGGGTAGCTTGCACATGAGCATCAGCATGAGGCCTCTTAGGTTGCATCCCTAACGCCGTTTCCCATTATGAAAGAGGATGGCATTAGGGTTGTTTGTAACACACAAGTACCCTAACCCCGCTCCCATCATGAAGGAGAACAGGGTTTTCAAGCATCCTACCGAAACCGAAATAACTGACATCAAGGAGGCAGGGTTTATTCCACCAACAACCAAAGAGTCTGTCCAAACCCAAATCCTCCATTCCCTCTCCCTAGTCCACAATCAATTGCCCCCCTGTACTGGCCCCGAAACCTGAAAAATGCCTCCTGCCCCAGAATTGATTTGCCCACTCATGAATTGCCTTGTGTCTACACATTGCCTCAGAGCACCACCGCGCTTTGCGTGTTCAAATTGACACCCGTTCACCTAATTTTTTCCATATTCGCCATATCCAGTGTGCACCACGTTGCCGTTGTGTCCTTAAACGTGGAGGTAGGGACGTTGAAAAGGAGGCTCTCATGGACCAAATGAGGAACTAGACATGGCCCCCAAGTTGGCTGGGGTGCTGTGCACCATCTCATTGACAGTGGCCTTGCCATGGCCATGCTGAAGCAGTCATGCACGGTGATGACATATGCGCAGGCACAGAAAGCAGATGTTGCCACTGACCCGTCCCTACCTCTGACACAAGGGCTACTGCTGCCCAGAACAGCAAAGATACCGCGTTCTCACTGTTTAGGTGTGTTTCTCTGTTTTTTTTTGGGGGGGGGCATTTCTTCATCGCCGCCAAATGCGCACTTTGAAGCAGCTTGGGGCACTGCTCCTGCACCTCCTTCATCGCCGCTGAATGCACATTTTGAAGCAGCTTGAAGCACTCCTCCTGATCGTTGTTGTACATCTTGCACAAGACGTCCAATTTCTGCACAAAGAAATCATGTTCCACAATGCCGTGATGCGGGATGAGAATGCTGATGCAATACAATGCGGCACGGACACGCTTGAAGCAGGGAAGGGGCTAGGGCGCCCCACAAAAAAGGCAGTCGGACGCAAAAATTGGCCCGTGAATGACGAACAGCTCGAGAACGGACGGAACCGCAATGCACGTATTACGTGGGCCTTCCCTCCCCAAATGGACCAATTGGACGCAAGACATCACGCATAGACAACCTTAGAGGCAGGAGGAGGCAGGAGCTCAGGGGCCAGTTCCACCCAGGTGCGCCTATTTTAATTATAGAAGACAGCCAATTCGAATGGTGTGCCATTATTTGTGTTGCAGAATTGAGTCCGGAACCCACATTGTGCTTTAGCAATGCAGTAATATGTAGTATCCATAGATGCCCCGTAGTCATTTAATTTAACGGCGGGGGTTTGTGCCCGACATTGTTCACCAGCCCACCGTTCATATTTTTTGGGATCATGACTTTTGTGTTGGGCGTTTTGAATGTCAGCCCACCGTGGCAAAATTCATATTTTTTGGGATCATGACTTTTGTGTTGGGCGTTTTGAATGTAATTTTCCCACATCTTTTCCGACGGCACCCAACAATTGAAAAAATTCTATTTTGCATCTTTTTTTTCGCAGAATTCCTTTTTATTGTTTTTGTTTTTTTTTTTGGTACACTTGGTGTTTGGAGGGGTTGTGTTTCATTCATTTTGGTGCCACTGAAAAGGACCTGGGGTACCTTGGACTCTCGGTCCTCACTTTGCAGTCCATGCCAACACAGGCACACAACATATTGCAATGGGGCACAATGAAGGGAAGGGAGGGCAACCAAGAAATAAGATGCACAATGCAGCACAGGTGTGGTCAAGTATGAAGGGGGGCGGCGGCCGAGGAATCATTTTTTTCGCGATTTTGTTTAGCCAATTTCCTTTTAGCGGAGCTCATGGAGCTGAAAATCCTTTTTTTTTTCTTTGCATTGTCATATTTTTGTGTTTTTTCACACTCTGTGCTGGGCTTGTGCTGGGCTTCTTGCCTTCTGCATTGCCAGTGGTGGTGAAAATTCATTGCAGAACAGGGTGTCAGCCCGACCCAACCCTCGCCTCAGTGCATACAGGAAGAGGGGAAAACTTCAGATATTTTTGGTTACATTGTGAAAGAACTCGCGACTGAGAATTTTGATGCTTTCAGTTTTCCTAATTCCTATGGCCTACTCGATGGCATTTCCATTACTTGATTTTGGTCTGGCCAGTCGCACCTTTGAGCAACAGCGCGCCCGCTTTGGATCGCCTCACTGTCTCAGGTTTCGCAGACGACTTCAATACTTAAGATGACACATTGAATAATTGTGGATAATGTGATTGTGATCTGTGTATATCACTGTTTGTTGTGTCACAAACGTGAAATGTCTCAGATACACGCGGTGTGTGCAGGGTCTTATGGCCGTTTGAAGAGTCTTGGTGGATTATGCCAACAGATCTCAGGATTGCTTGCTTCACCTTCGACTTACTTACACGCAAAAGACACTCCACACAAGAAAGAAAGTGGAAACCGGGAATTCATGGACGCAACAGATGGCAGTCATGCAAGAGAACTGCGAGGCAAAGACAAACCACACAGACCAACATTCTTGTAAGGACTGTGAAATAAAAGTGGTCCCACAACTGACCACCCACAGCCGCTCAACAGCAATCGACCAAAAATCGTGAGGCATTGGAATCTGTAAAATTGGCGGAGAGATTTCAAACAACTGATGACTTCCCATTCTTTCTAGCATTGTGTTGTGTTGTGTTGTGTTGTGGTGCGATGTGTTGTGATGTGCCCTCCCTGTGGCGGTCGCAGGTTGACCGCCCTCAATCACTAATGGCTGTCCGTTGTTCCTCCATTCCACCCACGAACCCACCCACCCACCCAACCCCTCGCGCTCCATCCATGTCCCTCCCCCGAGGCTGCCTGCTTGCGTCGGACCCCTACCTCCTACGGCCAAGGTGCCCCGTCCCCCACCCCACGTGTGTGCTAGCAGGGCTTTGTCAAAGCACATCGGCTGCCTAGCCCTTGTGTTTCTGAGTTTCTGTGGCCAAAGAATGCCCGATGACATGTGTAGAAGCCGCTTGGTAGCGGGAGCGAGGAAATTCATCGCTTTCCGCTCAAAAACTCTCCACATTCGGATGAACGTTGCACCCAATTTCATTCATTTTGGTGTGAATTTCAATCAATCTTGCTGTTACCCCGGCCGCTGATGATGTCATGCGCGTGCTCTCATTTTGACGTTAATGGGGCGGGGGGGGGGGGGGTACTTGCCTTTGCAGCACGTCGACACAATCTGCCAATCTGCTAGTCCCGAAGACCGGCACAGACCTGCAGGAGGTCATCCCACTTCTTCCGGTGCTCCTCGTAAGTTAGTGCTAGCAGGTCTTCTGAGAGTAGCTACAGCACCTTTGAGGCCGGGAGAGAGGCGGCAGGGGAACGGAGGCCACCGCACAAAGCCACCCACCAGCAGGACTATTTGCTTGCATGACGCGCTAACAAACACATGCCAGGGGAAGGGGGGGGGGCGTTGACCGGACCAATCGCGTCTTTATACCATGCGCCATTCAATACTATCCGCTCCCGCCCACATCCAGGACTCAGCAGGAATCCGCAGTCCCAGGTCCTCCTCGGTATGAACAAATGAGGACCATCTGACCGACATTCTGAAATAGTGGACCATTCCAACGGAAGACCCTTGTGCGCGGCTGAGGGATCCGCTCATCACGCCGGCCCAAGCCGCCAAGCTTCCTTCGAACATTGTAGGTTCAAGATGTTCTAGCTCTCACATTATTATTATGATAGACTTGTGGGCACCACAATGCTCCCTACCCATCCGACCTACTTGGCAACATGTGTGATGTATCCAACCCCTCTTTGAACATGGTGGAGCAATAAATGTTTGGGATGTACATGGGTGGGGAAATACTTCACCGGGGACAAGGAAGTGAAACATTGCCCATTTTGTTAAAAACGACGGTTCTCATGCGAAATTGGGCACATTTATTATCTTGCTCCCCTTGCAAAAATGCATGCAAAACTACAAAAAACATGGAAAACGGGAAAAATGCATGCCAAACTGCAAAAGTGTATGCAAATGTGCAAAATGTCATGCAAGAATGCCAAGGAACAACATATGGTCAAGAGGCAAAAGTATGCATTGATGGATCAATGAATCATTGGTGTTGCAGGTGCCTCACATGGTGTACAAACTCCTCCCACACAGCAGCACCAATAGTTTTCGGAACATGGAACGTGCAACTAATGAGCGAAATCTTACACTTCACAAGTTCCCATCGCGCAATGCTATATTGCGCAACGGTTTGAAAAACGCATGCAGCACCCTTCCATTGGCCATGAGTTGAATGCTTGATCTTCCCTGTTAGGTCACGCCATCGCCCTTCAAACCCATGGCAAAGGAAGGGGTACAATATACCCAGGTCTGAAGGAAGTGTGGTGCATGGCACGTGCAGAGATGTACCCATGGTGTTGTCAATGGCTCGAGCTCATTGAGAATTTGCCTCAATTGTGTGGTCCCGTTGCATGCTGCAGCAATTTCAGCATCTATGGGTTGTCCTATTCGTTTGAACTTCGCAGCTACAAGGTCAATTATGGGAACATCTCGGTTGTTGATGCGCTTTGTTTCTTGGCTCTCTGTTGAAATTTTGTCCACAATGGTGTTGCAAACCAATTTGTTGAAGAACTTGACATATTGACTTGGGTAGTGCTCCACCATCCGTGATGTCTCCCAACAATAGATCGGCTAAATTAAGATCCATTGTAGCCAAAAATCTGCCAACCGCAGCAACACTCATTCTTGCTCATTGTAGGATCCTAGAGACCAAGGGTATTTGCACGGTGTACCAAATTCACGGTGCGGTGTAATCGATAGCCAATTGTTCGACAAGGATTCGTGGAAACATTGCATTGCTTGAGGCAACAAGATCCGGACGGTGGGTATAGCAGTCATGTGCGCCCTTCTCCAGTCTTGGGACGAGCCCCTTTTTCAGGCATTGTTGCTGTCTGGCCAGGCACGGGTATCGTGGAGGTGATTTTGTCATTCGCCTTGTTCCTCTTCTGCGATACTGCAGTGGCACGTCTGCTGGGTAGGATGCTGGCAGTCCGTGATGGTGGGGATTATCTCCGAAACCACCGTGACGGCAGCACATCACAAAGTGGCCCCAAAGCCTGCGGCAAGTGCAGCTGGATAGTTAGATGGCGCAGTTGCACTTGGTCCTCGGCAGAGGTTGTCAATTTGTCCATGGCAGCATGGGTCAACAAGATGCCACACCCGATGAGGCCCCACATCAGGCGTGCCGCCACCAACCACGATGAGTGTTCATAGTGTGTACCCCCGTGCTAGGATACGAGTTGGCTCCCACACCAAACTTCTCTTGGCGGAATTGGTGTCAACATCGGCTTGTGGAACTCAAGGTGAGGGGCATGCACGGCGCAGGGTGCATGTGTGTCACGGCACTAGCGTCAAGGTCCCTTGGTATATTTAACATTTCGCCACAAGACCACATTGTAGTAAGCATCCTGGTCCAAATGCCTTCCCTTTGAAAACTACAACATTTTCTAATTCTGAAATGTCTATGGAAGTCTGGTAGCAATATTCATCGCAAGGCATGGCAACCTGCAGTAGGGTGGGCTCCGTGAAAAATATTGGTCTTCTGTGCTAATACACTTATTTTCACTTCAACGAAAAAAATCAAATCACAAAGATCCATCCTTCAAAATTTTGACAGAAACAACATCGTGTGGGGCTTAGGTTGGAATATAGAGCTAAGCTCCGCACGCAGGTTGGCCAAATGCCATTTCCCAAGCTCCTGAAGCTAGCGTTATATAGAACCATGCATGTGCCCTGGAATTTTGGCAGCCACCATACGGCTATGTTGGGAAGCAGGCCCAGGAACGTTGGTGCGTGGCACTCGAAGGAATGTGGCCTGAAATTCTGGCGGTTGATTGGGGTGAGAAGCCTGCTTTCAGGTTTGATGGCCATGTCGTCCATGGACCTGAAACCATCCTCATCAGCCAACGCAGCCAAGTCCGCTAGATGGGCACATTTTAGTGTCATTGTCCTCTGAGCCAAAGGCGATGTAGATACCACCGCCCTCTTGCAACTTCTTGCATCCTGCAACTTTCAAGTATAAGCCAAGTTAGGGAATGGAGGGCGATGGGGATTCATGTGTGTCACTGGTGCACCAAGATATGGTTGTTGCAAGGCACAAGAGGTCTGTGTCCAAAAAGGGAGGTACAACCAAGGGCGAATGTGGGCCGGATGTCTCAGTCACGCCTAGAGAAAAGAAACGGATGCAGCCACAACAGGGGATGGGCTGGCAACACACAGCTCTACTCTTCCCCTCTGTATTAGTGTTCCAAACCCCTCTGTAGCTGTAGCCACTGCTATCATCCACAATAGATTCATGCATATCTCACAGAAGAGTCATCCTATCATACACACACACACACACATAGGGCAATGCAGTGTGTCAAGTCTGTACAGGGGAGGTGTCATTCCTGTGTCAGAGCCCACACAGGGCACCTGCACGCATTATGGGGGTGTGAGTGAAGAGCCAAAGCAGGCCCACATGTGACTGAGCTTGCAGACTATCCCCTCTTCAACAGTAAAGAGAAGGAAGCAACAAAGCGTGCCAGTGCACCCCCGAGCCCACGGCAAGATAGGGGGGGGGGGGCTTGGGTCAGGGAAGAATGCCGGAAGAGGCAAAGGCTGCTTCAGGGCTCAGCAGGGGCATGGCCGAGCCTCAGAGGAGGAGCCGCTAGTAGAGGCGACTACAAAGGAGGAACTGCCACTGTCCACGGCTCTCTAGTGGGTAGATGCAGGTCACCGGTTACACAAGCGTTAGCTGAGGCAACAACATTTGTCTCACTGCCTGGATGCCAACGGTGGTTAGCGCCTCTTAACGTAGATATCCCTCCCTAGTCAAAGGCACTGCCTCCTTGCGGCCTGGTCATGTTACTTTCACACACACACACACACACACACACACACACACACACACACGGAACAGCTGGCACGCTACTATGAGTCCACATGGACACTGCCCACACACGCACGAACACACGCACAACGACCATATGTCTACCGAGTGCGGTGCACAACCGAAGGGGTGGAAGAGGCACGCCTGCAGCGTGCACTGGCAGGCAGCCTAAATACGGGCCTGATGCCGTCATTGTCCCTATGCGCCAAAGGGGGGGGGGGTCCACCACTTTTGCGAGTGACCTGTTTCCGGTCATTGGATCTGGCCGCGTTCCACAGGCGCCATACTCTGCCATACTATGTCACCGTGCGCCGCAGGGTGGCAGCCAGCGCACAGACGTCAGTCACACATGCGCCGCGAGTCCAGTCACTTTGCCCAGCGCACTGTTTGCCAGCATGTCCCACCTGCAAGAGGCTGAGAATCCCGGCAACACTATGCTGCAGCAAAGGACACCACAACCCGGGGCACATATACCGGCGCCCGCTCTCGAGAACATGCGCCCTCCATGGACACCCGCCCTGCCCTCGCTGCACACTCATGTGTACGGATTGTTGTGCCCGCGGGCATCACAAAGTGTGCACGCCAGCACCAACACGCCCGGCCAGCAGCAGCGCCCGAAGGCCCACGCAAACGCCATGCCTACGCTCCCCAAGCCCCTCACACTACCCCCTAGTGCGCTCACCATACATCCCTCTCACACCGCCTGTCCCCAAGCGATGGAGACCCAAGACCCCCCCCCCTTCGCCTACGGCCGCCCTACCGCAAGGAATGTCGGAAGACGACGGGATGGAAGTGGCTCACCCCCTGTTTGGACAGAGGCACGGAAGGGCAACACAAGAAGTGGCGCAAGCAAAGCCCGCGCAGAGAGGTTTTGACTCTGTGGAAGAGCAGGCAGTGTGCACATCAGCTAGCCCCGCCCACGTGCCGGGTTACTGGTGCACAACCTGCCTCGCTGGATACCCGGGGGGGGGGGGGGTATGTGGAACACCCCCCAGGGCGGGGTCGCCGTCCTGGTGAGTGAGGGCCTCACCCCAGAGCTGGTGAGGCTCCCCCGCAAGCGCGAGTCGGACCCCCGGGTGTGGGCCATGTGGCACTCCACCCGGTGGGTACATGTGCGCGTGGCACTGGGCGACGGTGCCACGGTGCTGCACGCCGTCTCGGTGTATGGGGTGGTGGGAGATCGCGAGAGCAACTCGGCGCTGTGGGAGGACGTGCTGCACCACCTCTCCGGCCTCAGGAACGCCCCGCATATTGTCGGGGCGGACTGCAATTTCCCGCTTGGGCGGCTGCGGGACGTGCCGCAGGCGATGCTCGCCCACCTGCTCACACGCCGGCTGGTGGACCTGGACCCGGAGTACGCAGATTCAGAGGAGCTCTGCCAATGCGGCTACACGCTAGGGGAGGAGGTCGCAGCCACGTGCATCGACCCTTCCCCCGACGCTAGCGCCCTCAGTGGCTGCACCGCCCTCGGTGGCGGAGCCCGAGCCGCGCGCCCCATGAGCGACGTTTCTTCCGCGATATCGCGCGTGCTGACGGCATCCCGGGCACCGCCGGGATCCCCCCTCCCCCGCTGCGCCACACGGGAGAGGGACAAGGAGGAGGGGTAGACAGCACAATGGGGGAGGCACCAGCCCCCGCCCCCCCTGTACCCTCCTCACCTTCGCCCCCACAGGAGGCCGCAAAGGTGCAGGCGGCGCGAGACGCGGGCGCGGATGCACCGGCGTTGGACGAAGCGGCGCCACGGGCGCCCGGCAGCAATGACCCCTAGCCGCCCCTGCCACCACCGGCACAGCGGGCGGGGACGAGAAGGTGGGGTAGCGACGCCCCATGCAGACCCTGTGTGACGCGCACAGGCCCCCCGCGTGCAAGTCATGCAGGGGGCACCAGGGGGTGCGGCATTGCTGCTCCGGGCGCACCACGAGGGGCACCCTCGACTGGTGCCAGCGGCGGAAGGTGCACGCCCGCGCACGCTGTTTGGGCTGGGGGGCTTGTGCGCGCCCTCCCCCCCCCCCAAGGGCGGGGCAGTGACTACGACAATGGGGGTAGGGGCTTACAGGGCTCGGGCGCCACGCTGGCACCCACACGGCGATCGGGGAGCCTGCAACGGGGCCATGGGAGGGCGGAGGGGGCAGACACCTGACCCAGGGCGCCTAGTCCTTCCGTCGCGCCGTGGCACCAGGGGTGGGCGGGGGGCAGGGGGGGGCGGCACAGCCAGTCCCTAACCCATAACCCCCTCGCCTCACCCGTCGCACAGCGTCCAGGACTTTCATCGGCCCTTGCCCTTGTTAATAGTACATTGTTAATAGTACGTTAATAGCACCTCCCGTCACAAGAGCGGCCAGGACATTAAAAGCCTTTAACCCTTGTTAATAGTACAGGGTGGGGGGGGTTCAGCCGCGTCCCCACCCCCCCTCCCTCCCCTCCCGGGGGCTGGCGGACATTTTCGGGGACATCTCACGCCGGCTGACGGCGGCTCGGGCGGGGTCATCAGCCAAAGGGGAGGGCGCCGACCCCCCCCCGGGGGCCGCGAACCCCCCCCGAAGGGGGGGGCAGGATCAGGGGGCTTCGGTCGAACCTCACCCAAGTTCTTCGGGGGGCGGCGCGCCGAGGGCGGAGGCGGCAGAGGGGGACCCCTCAGGGGGGGGACAGGAGATGTCGATTGACTGCCATCCCCCAGGGGACAGCTCCGGGGGGGCGGCGGCGGCGGCATCCGCTACACGGGCGGAGCAGGAACCCCCCCCAGGGGCTGTCACAGGACAGCAGGCAGAGTCCCTTCCCCCCTCCCCCCCACAGAAGAGGGCGCAGCGGGCGGGGGGCAAAAGAGTGGGGCAGCCGCGGCGCCCCATGCAGACCTTGTGCGATGAGCACAGGGCCCCAGCGTGCAAGTCATGCAAAGGGCACAGGGGGGTGCGGCATTGCTGCAGCCGCCACCACGAAGGGCATCCCAGGGTGTTGGGGGGGGGACAACGGTGTCTGCCGGTCCAGAGGGGGGGGCTGCAGCTGCAGCAACAAGCGGGCGTCTTGCCCTCCGGAGGGTCGGCGGTCGTGCCAGCCCCCATGATCAGGGGGGAGGGGGGAGGCCCAGCAGGGCAGCGGACGGCGGCGTCGCCCCGGGGCGGCACACAGGGCCCAGGTCAGGGCCACGGGAGGGCCTCCGAGGAGGGCACATAGCCTCAGGACGGCGTCCTTCCGCCGCGCCGCGACATACCGGGGGGCCGGGGGTGGGATAGGGCAGGCTTCAGGCAGGCTCTAACCCGCTAACCCCTAACCCTCCCGTCGCAAGAGCGGCCAGGACATTAAAAGCCATCAACCCTTGTTAATAGTACAGTGCACACACACACACACACACACACACACACGGGCAACACGTACACTGGTTCACTGACCACTGCTGTTACGCCTCCGATACATGTGGTGCTCACATGTGCTGCTTCCATGATCCTCTCTCAACACAGACCCACACTGTATTCCCCAATTGATGCATGCACAAGCAAACACACACACACATACACACACATACACACAAATGCACCGCAGGTACGTCTACCAAACCAGCGATTATATTCGACCGCTGTTTGTTCTCTTGGGACTGGCCTGAGGCCCTTGGCGAATGGCATTCGACCTGTGGGGGCGCAGAGCTCACAGCGGTATGAGCCAGCCCAGGCCCTGCACAGTCTCTTGGAGGTGCATGAAGTCATCCTGTGTGCAGTCCAAACGATACTTTGAACGTGTTGTTTCTGTCAAGTTTTGAACAGGGGTTCTTGCAGGTGCAGTTTTTGTTGAATTGTTGAAGTGCATTTACCAGGGCAGCCTTTAATGCCCAAAAAGTCTGCCGCCCACAGCGCTCGGCCCAGGCAGTCCGAGGGCAGCTGTCGGAAGTCAAGAGAGGGTGGTTGGAGAGTATCTGTCGCCTATTACACCAAAACTCACGGCGGTTGGAGGGTTGGGGAGGGCGTTAGGACGGTAATCCACCGCCGTTGGAGAGCTACCGGCCCTTGCAGGGTAACCAACAGCCATTGGAGGGTAATTGGAGGGTGACGGACGGCGATTGGAGCTGGTACAATGCGAATGTTCTAGCCCTGTGCTTTGCACATACTGGTTACGAATGGTGTTGTTGTTGTTCTTGTGCTAATACCCCTCAGACAGCACGTTGTAGTGCACTGGAGTGCTGTTGGTGCATATGTTGGGGCATAGGCAATGGTCAAAGCAATACAGAGACCGTTTTCGCAGTGGCTTTTGCTGTTGTCTGCACGAAGGGTAGGTGGGATGGGGTGAATGGGGTGAATGGGGTGAGGGTACTGTTGCTTGTTGGCCAACTACAACGCCAGAGATGTTCAGGAGGAACAGGAATGTGAGGTGGGTGTGGTACATGTTGAGTTGTGTCATGCACAGTGAGGTCCAGGCTTTGGTAAATTCAAATTGTTGTGCTGTGCGCGAAAAAATTCAGGGTGCTAGTGTTGAGGAGGAGGAGACCCACCCCCTCCCTTTTTTCCGTCTTGTCAAACGCCACCCTGAAAGATGCCCCCATTTGCTTCCTCACCACCACACAACTTACGAACTCACGGAATCAGGGTGTTGGACTGCGGGATATGGGGGAAATGGGGAAAAGCATCGCAGGATTCGGAATTGACCTCCAGAGCGAATTATCTCTTCGTTCCCCTACAGCCCCACAGCTTCTGGAACGGTGTACAAAGCCCGCCCTCGAGGCCCTGCCCCTGCAACGCCTCCATCCTGCCTTCCCACGCCCTCCTGCAAGTGCCAACGTGTATCATCCCTCTCCCGTTCCTCCCCTTCCTGTCTATTGTCTATGTTTATCTGTACAGAACCCTGAGCCCTGGTCCCCCAAGCGCCCAAAGGTTGGGTCGCCCACACGGTTCTCTTTCACCCTGGAAGTCCCCAAGGGGCATCTGGTGCTTGCAGTGGCGCCCAGCAAAGAGGAGGCCTCCACATTCCTGCAGGTGTGTTCCAGCGCCATGGCGTGTGGCCACTACAGCTTCGCCTGAGATGCACTGGGTGCACTGCGCAGACCGTGTTCGTTTGGGACATTGGTGTATCTTTGCAAGGCCCAGGTAAGGCACAGACGAGGAGGGAGGATGTAGTAAGATGGAGTGGAAAATGATGCTTACAGTCTTAGACTTGATCTTCAAAGCAGCAAAGGGGCCCAAGAAAAATTGACCGGAATTGAGGGAACGCAAGAAATACAAAGCCAAAGGAGGATGGGGATGGCGCTACGTCTTTCCGCAGGGTAGTGGGGGCTGGGTTGGGCGAGCCCACAAGAGAGAGAGAGGAAACCAAAGACTAGGATAGTGCAATCATAAAAAGGTGACTCAGCAGAAGGGCCAGTTGAAGGGCAAACATCATGAAGAAGGGAGGTGTTGCTATCATGCAACGAAGGGCACAAGCCTTTTGCTTGCAGGGTAGCGTGGTTGTGCCCACAGGGGGCCTTCCTCTGCCGGTCCTAGGATGCAGAGTCCCTTCGCCTCCTCCCGCCCCCACCATGGCTGGCGTGCCCTAATCAACGACAAGGGTTAGGTCGGGTCACCAAGCTGGTGGAACCAGTGAGGTTTTAGGGATCTAGAGTGGCGCAACCAAGGTTCCAGAATCTGTTGAAAATGGCAGAAATGCCAATTTTTTTGGCCACTTTTGGGTGTTTTGGGTGCCTAAGATGTTCGTGAAGGGGACCATTTGCATGGGAACCAATCGGGATCATGAACAAACACATTGGGGCACCGTATAGTAGCGTTTGCACGCAACTAGTGGGCTCAAAGACCCCTCCCTGTCTAGGGTCACAAAGCCTTGAAAAGGAGCTTTTTGGAGACGTCTTCACATTCCACCTTCTTTTGTTGTGTTTGACTGCTATGTATTGCCTTGGGCACCCTTCTGGTGATAAATACCGATGAATGGGAGTATTTGCGAGCTATTTCCACAGTGCCAATACCCTTCAACGACCCATTGGCACCAAGAAGTGGTGCAGTGCGCACCTGCCAGGGTAGGTAGGGTCAGCGGCGGTGATCCATGGGTCAAAAAGTGGTCCTAAACGATTTTTTCCAAAGTTGGTCCTGGACCTTGGGGTGCTGAAACAAGTGGTTGAAGGCTGTTGTGAGACATTTCTGACCCATATCACCCCATGCAAGTTCCAAAAAATGCCTTGAAAAGGGGCCATTTTGGGACTGAAAAGGGGGCAAAGGGGGTCAAAACTGCATTGTTCCAAAAGTGATCCTCGATCATCTGGGGCCCTCAAACAATTGGTTTTCAGCCGATTGTCACCTATCTTTGAACCATTTTTGCCCCCTAGGCCCCGTAGGATAGGTCCTTTAGTGGGAGCATCGGGCGCATTTGACAAGGCCCTTCAGGGGGTCCTGCATTGGGCCTTATCGGAAGTTGCAGTGGCGTGTACCCTTCATGGGGTCCCTCAACAGACCTCCTTATTGAGCCCCTCTGACTGGTGTACCTGATGTTCCCCCCCCCCCAGCAGCTCAGTTCCAATATTCAGTCTTGATTAGGGAGCACAGGTCATGGTTAGAGGGAGGGCAAGGGGAGGTTAGGGGAACCTGTGATGAAGCAACGCATGGCCTTGGTGGCATGTAACTTGCCCCCCCCCCCCCCTAGAGCCCCCCCCCCATTGCCCCTCCTGGACCCCCATCCCCCTCCCCAATCACCCCCTCCCAAGAGGAGATGGCCAAAGGAGTCTTCGAGGGAGTGTTCCAATTTGCGTGCCTTAACACTCAAGTGGGCGATATGAACAGTACGGTCCCGTGTCCAAGAGCCCCAGGCGAAGGCTTACCTCAGCGCCGAGACAATCGGACATGTCTGTGTCTGTGCGCCCTCTCTTTGTTTGGCCTTGCGCTGCATCTAACGTCTATTTTCGCAGGCGATCGTTGGGGAAGCCCCGTGGGTGACTGGCTCGTTGACGGTTGACGGCCGAGTGGCATACGCAGGGCGGGACCCATGTTTAGTGCCGGGCGGTCTTGCGGAAAACGTGACTTTTGGGAGACCTCTCGACGAGACACGGTACGTTATGGCTCTGCTGCGGGGGGGGGGGGGGGGCGCTTGTACGCACGGGGCCGTGTGTGCCACTACGCACACACGAGACGTGTTGTTGTCTGGTGACGGCTTTCGGGGGAGGAGTGAGGAGGCAATGGGGCCACGGGGGGGACGTCTCCTCGGTTCTGGTACGCGACTCCCCCCCCCCTTGGGGGCCTTCGGCCCACTTCTACTGGGGGGGGGGGGGGGGTCGCATATAAAAGCGAGGAGACGTCCCCCCCGTGAATGGGGCACTCTCTGTCACGGTCACACGAACACATGCGTCAGGGCGCAGGGCTCCCAAACGATTGGGGATTCGGGGGCCACTCTGGGGCAGGGTATCCAGAGCGCAGTACCCCTCGACATGGGGATCCAGACAGAAAGGTGACTCGATGTGACCCGCGGCAGCGGATGGATCGGACCCAGAAACCTCCGGGGCGCCGTTGAGAAACAGGTATACCCGCCCCCAAAACAGAAGAGGGCACAAGAGGACGCAATGGAGGAGTGCAGGCAGATGATACCTGGCTGATCAGCCCCCCTGAAAGTCAATGACCGGACAGTCCTGGGGCGCAAGGACGAGCATGCAGAACGTGCGGGAGGCGTTCCCTGTATGAGGACAGGGGCAAAGATTTGATATGAATGTCCTGGGGCAAGGGTATTCCTGACGTTCTGCGAACGCAGCTGACGGGGACCTCAGGACTGCGGGTAGTGAAACGGCCGCTTTTGTGCGTCCGCGGTTTGCGCTGCAATTTTTCTTTCGGGCGCCTCGGGCCTGCTCACGTTGTCCATCGGGCGTCAGTATCATGCAGCAGGTACTCCATTGTTTTGACTTTGATTTGGTTGACACAAGTCCTGTTCGAAAGTGCATGGGCTGTTTCTGTGAAGGGATCTCCGCCTTCGTGTGACTCTGTGCAAGCATGTGACTGCATGCGAGCCCGTGTGTCTGTCCTCTTGAGACATGTGGAACAGTCCAGAGGGAGGCCCGTGCTTGGCATGTAGTTGTCTCGCAGTGGAGTTAGTTGATGATTCCGCTGGGATGCGTGGTCATTGGGAGCCAAGCTTGGAGGCCGAATGGGGCCAAGCGGCATTGGTCCCTGTACTTGGTTGCGAGCGCAAAGTTGAGGGATTGACACAGAATCCACATAAGCTCTGTTTCGTCACAAGTCTCCACAACCCACTTGTTGAGCATCAGATGGCCTACTGAGGGTAAAAGAAAGACAAAACAGCATTTAAACATGCTTCACGTGTGATATTATATCACTGCTTGTGGTCGCAGTATCAATCAATCGGGAAATTTTGAATTTTGAGGGGTTGAGGCTCAAATCACATCACCAGATGTTGTTACATCAACGCGGCCATGAGAAAGAGGTCAAGAAAGTCAGAAAAAGCCCCCCTCCCCCTTTTAGGGGGTCAAAAATCCCAAATCTTTCGGTTGTTTTCGATTTTGAGCCAAAAAAGCATTTTTGGGTCCCAACTCCATGGGGCTCGGTGAGGCTCAAAAACTGAAACAAAGGCTAGGCACCAATCTGTTGGAAAAAGGTGCACCTGAGATTGACCAGTGGCATCTTCAGCAGGCGAGGCCTGAGAAGCAACCCATACCGCCTGAAAATGGCAATGTGCTTACCGATGGGCCCCCCTGAGGGGGCGATCAGGGGTATCCAAAGATTGAATCCAGGACCTCTGCCATCGGTCAGGGGGTTCGTTTAGAAGAAAGTCGTTGAATGGGACAGGGGTCTGGGTCAAAGCACTGTGGCCGCTGTAGGCCTCCCGAGGTCTGCCCACCATGGTGCAAAAAGGCCCAAAATGACACTTTTAGGGGCCAACAGGCACCACTCGGGTGGACTTATATGCCCTTCCATTGTCACCAAACGACGACCCAAGCCTGGCCCAAGGGTATCCGCAGGCTGTCAGGGGTCGCTGAAAAATCTCGATTTTTCAGTCAATCCATGCCGGCCATTTTCAAGGGAAACAACACAAACGGGCCATGGCCGGTCCTAAGCAGGGCTACAGGCTGCAGCACATGTCTGTTTGCATCCCACCATGCGTATACTGTCCCAACACCCACAATCCCACCCCTCTAGTGCTCATCCCACTCTGCCGCCTGACGAGGCCTGAGCACTCAGCTGCTTTTCTAAGTGCCTGTGTGGTTTGTTATGTTACACCTGTATGTGTGTGTGTGTGTGTGTGTGTGTGTGTGTGTGTGTGTGTGTGTGTGTGTGTGTGTGTGTGTGTGTGTGTGTGTGTGTGTGTGTGTGTGTGTGTGTGTCTGTGTGTGTGTGTGGGTGTGGGTGTGTGTGTGTGTGTGTGTGTGTGTGTGTGTGTGTGTGTGTGTCTGTGTGTGTGTGTGTGTGTGTGTGTTGTCTGCCTAGAGGGGCATTCCGCTTCGCTGCACAGGTGGACAATCGATAAGCCGATGGACCTACGGTAGAAACAGGTTTGTTGAAAAAAT
Source organism: Eutreptiella sp. 'Long Island Sound 2002' (assembly GCA_964036045.1). NCBI lineage: Eukaryota > Euglenozoa > Euglenophyceae > Eutreptiales > Eutreptiaceae > Eutreptiella > Eutreptiella sp. 'Long Island Sound 2002'. The sequence goes on from OZ038383.1 coordinate 15,213,672, forward strand.
AAAGTACAAAACAAACACAAAGGGAATACAAAATGAACATGTTTCAACTAGACACAAACCAGAAGTTGAGTACAGAAACAGGAAACAAAAATAAGAAAAAAAGGGGGTGACATAAAACAGGGCCATTTTCAGCCCAACCAGAAAGGGCAGTTTTCAGCCCCACACCCCACCCTAGCCTAGAGATTCACCCCGCAAACGTAATTCCATTTTACACAAAAGTTTTTTGTAGGTACACGGGTCTACTCAATCACACCCCCCTGCTTGGAGGGGTTCGTTGTCAAGGGGGGCTACCGGTCCTGCCCTGCGATGCAATGCGGGACAACCTTGACAACGGGCCCCGTCGGTCTTGGGTGTAGGTTAGAGCCTCTTGACCCCGTGGTCGCTTGTACTGGGTTACAGCACCATACGCGTGCACTACTGGAAAAAATGTGGGGTGAAATCTCTGAGGCAAGTAGAGGCAGGGTGGAGAACAAGGGAAGTAACACAGGGGTATACAACATGCAGAGACAAAGGCACACTTACAAACACACGGCACACTTGTGCGCGCACATCCAATGGCAGGGCCCGGAGGTGCACACTCGCCCGGAGGGCGTCACAGAGTGTGGGCCTCGCGGTGGCGGCCGTGGAGCACGTGGTGGTGCACGCTCACACAAACAAGAGATTCCACAAACCACTCACGTACATACAACAAACGGTAAGCAAATGCACAACACGTGTCTCTCTCTCATGTCTCCCTAGGAACACGGGTCCCTCCCTCCCTCCCGCTCACCCCTAGGTTAATGGGTCTCTCCATCCATCTCCCCCTTTCTCGCTCCCCTAGGAACTTGAGAACTGTGGGCGACCGCACCCTAGAACCGGCGGAGGAGGAGGCCCCTGGTTTGCAATTGGTGGGCGACCGCACCCAAGAACCGGCGGAGGAGGAGGCCCCTGGTTTACAAGTGGTGGGCGACCGCACCCAAGAACCGGCGGAGGAGGAGGCCCCTGGTTTGCAATTGGTGGGCGACCGCACCCAAGAACCGGCGGAGGAGGAGGCCCCTGGTTTGCAATTGGTGGGCGACCGCACCCAAGAACCGGCGGAGGAGGAGGCCCCTGGTTTACCAATGGTGGGCGACCGCACCCAAGAACCGGCGGAGGAGGAGGCCCCTGGTTTACCAATGGTGGGCGACCGCACCCAAGAACCGGCGGAGGAGGAGGCCCCTGGTTTACCAATGGTGGGCGACCGCACCCAAGAACCGGCGGAGGAGGAGGCCCCTGAGTTCAGAACGGACCCCCCACCCCAACTCACTGGCACCACGTGGTCCTAGTGAGTTGTGAGTAAGGTAGTAGTAAGGGTGGGGAGAGGTAAAAAGGGGCAAACCGGCGGGTCGACGGTTTCTCCTGGGGGGAAAACAGACCCATCCGCCCAAATCAAGGTAAACCAGACAGTAGGAGACTAAAGAACAAGGAGGAGCGACAGAATTGCGCACGGAGTTAGAACTCCTTGGGTCTGGGCCACCCGGGGAGTCTCCTGGCTACCATTAAGCAGCAGAGTTTTTTTTTTGCTGCCACTGAGCAATAGGCTTTTTTGTGGTCACTGAGCAGCGGAGTTTTTTTACTGCCACAGAACAGCAGGATTTTTACTGCCAAAGAGTGGTAGGCCTTCTTGCTGCCACCAAGAGGCGTGCCCTTTTTGCTGCCACTGAGCAATGTTTAGTTGTTGCCGCTAAGTAGCATGCCTTTTTGCTGCTACTGAGCGTCAGGTTTTTTTGCTGCCACTGAGTGACAGTTTTTTGACTACCACGGAGTTTTATTGGCACCAAACACTGCAGCCTTTTTGCTGTCACTACGCAGCACGCTTTCTGCTGCCACGGAGCAGTGTGTCAATTGGCTGCCACCGAGCGGCGTGCTTTCTAGCAGCATCAAAGTAGCAGGATTTTTGCTGCCACTGGGTGGCAGGCCTTTTTTGCTGCCACTGAGCGGCATGTAGGGGTAACCACAGAGTGCAGGCCTTTTTGCTGCAACTGGGTAGCAGGCCCTTTTCCTAGCGCTGAGCAGCAGGCTTTGTTGCTCTCAAAACCGTCAATAGCTGTAATTACGCAGCAAGCTATATGCTGCCAAGGAGCAGCAGGTGTTTTAGCTGCCGCTGAGTGGTGAAGCAACGTGCTGTCACAGAGTAGCAGGTTTTTTGCTGCCACAGAGTGGTGCAGCTTTGTGCTACCACGGAGCAGCAGGTTTTTAGCTGCCACAGTGCAGCGGACTCTACAGCTACCATGCAACAGAGCAGCAGGGTTTTGGCAGCCCCTGTGCGGCTGGATTTTGCAGCCACTGAGTAGCAGGTGTTTTCCTGTCACACTGTAGCACCAGTAGTACCAGTTTTTGTTGCAACTGAGCAGCAAGCTACTTGCTACTACTGAGCGAAAAGCTTTCTGCGGCCACTGAACACAAGTTTTTTTTTACTGCCGCTACGCAGCATGCTTTCCAGCTGCCACAGAACAGAGGTATTTCTAGGCGGCCACTAAGCAGAGGGACTTGGGCGGCCATGGAGGAGCGAGCATTTTTTGCTGCAGTTGGGGGTTTCTAGCAGCCACAAAACAGATGGCTTTTTTGGGGCCCCTGACAGGCAGGCTTCTTAGCAACCTCGGGATGCCAGGCCTTTTGTGGCCACAGAGCAGCAAGGTTTTTGGCTGTCACGAAACAACAAGCTTTTTTACAGCCAATGGGCAGCAGGACCATTGTGGTTGTAGAGCCGGCCCTAGGTCCGCTGGGGGACTAGTACCCAGAGTAGGGGTGCAAAGGAGGCAGCCCAAGGTCCACTGGGGGACTAGTACCCAGAGTTGGGGCGTGACTGAGACGGCCCTAGGTCCACTGGGGGACAAGTACCCAGAGTTGGGGCGCGACTGAGACGGCCCAAGGTCCACTGGGGGACGAGTACCAAGAGTTGGGGCGCGACTGAGACGGCCCTGGGTCCACTGGGGGACAAGTACCCAGAGTTGGGGCGCCACTGAGACGGCCCTAGGTCCACTGGGGGACAAGTACCCAGAGTTGGGGCGCGACTGAGACGGCCCTAGGTCCACTGGGGGACAAGTACCCAGAATTGGGGCGCGACTGAGACGGCCCTAGGTCCACTGGGGGACAAGTACCCAGAGTTGGGGCGCGACTGAGACGGCCCTAGGTCCACTGGGGGACAAGTACCCAGAGTTGGGGCGCGACTGAGACGGCCCTAGGTCCACTGGGGGACAAGTACCCAGAGTTGGGGCGTGACTGAGACGGCCCTAGGTCCACTGGGGGACAAGTACCCAGAGTTGGGGCGCGACTGAGACGGCCCTAGGTCCACTGGGGGACAAGTACCCAGAGTTGGGGCGTGACTGAGACGGCCCTAGGTCCACTGGGGGACGAGTACCAAGAGTTGGGGCGCGACTGAGACGGCCCTAGGTCCGCTGGGGGACGAGTACCCAGGGCGCGACTGAGACGGCCCTAGGTCCACTGGGGGACTAGTACCCAGAATTGGGGCACGATTGAGACGGCCCTAGGTCCGCTGGGGGACTAGTACCCAGAGTTGGAGCGCGACAGAGGCAGCCCTAGGTCCACTAGGGGACTAGTACCCAGAGTTGGGGCGCGACTAAGACGGCCCTAGGTCCACTGGGGGACGATTACCCAGAATGGGGTACGGTTGGGACGGCCCTGGGTCCACTGGGGGACTAATACTCAGAATTGGGGCGAGACAGAGCAGCAATTTTTGCGCTGCCACAGAGCGTCGTGTGTTTTGTGTTGCCGTAGTGAACGTATTTTAGTTCTGCCACACAGTAGCGTGTGGTGTGGGCTGCTACAGAGCAGCAGATTTTGCTTGTTGCCATGGTGCAACGCTTTTTTAGTTTGTTTTTGTGTTTGTGCTATAATATTGTTTTTGGTGACTCTGTTTCTTGTGCAGCGTTTTTTTTTTGTGCTATCACAATGCCGCATTTTCCTTGTACAACCACAGTGCAGTGTGTAGTTTTTCAGTTTCTGCTGCCTCAGTGCGGCATGTTTTTTCAGTACTGCCACGGTGCAGTGTGGGTTTTTTGTGCAGCCAGAGGGCGGCATGTTTGGGTTTTTTGCTTTGTGCTGCCTCAGTGCAGCATGTTTTTTGTGTGCTGCCGCAGGGCATGGTTTTTTGTTGGTCTTGTTTTTTGATTTCTGTGCTACCACAGGGCAGCATGGTTTTTGTGCCGCCGCAGTGCAGCGTGTTTTTTGTCCAGCTGCAGCTGCAGTGCTGCAGTATTTTTTGATTTTTTTTTTTTTTGCAATGAGCGATGAGGGTTTTTTTGTTGTTGTTGTTTGTATTTGTTTTTTGTGATGCCACATTGTTTTGGGCCCACCATTTCTAGTTCCGCGAGTGTCTAGTGCTGCCCCAGTGCAGCGCATTTGTTGTGCTGCTACAATGTAGCATATTATGGTGTTGCAATGCAGCGTGTTATGGGTGTTGCCACAGTGCATCAATTTTTTTTGGTTTTTGTTTTTTCTGCTACCAAAGCGCGGTGTGTTTTTGTGCTGTTGCAATGCAGCGGTTTGTATGATGCCACATTGCAGCGGGCTTTTGGTTCTGCCGCGGTACAACATGTTTTTTTGTTGGTGTTGCCACAGTCCAGCTTGTTTTTGCGATGCCGCAGTGCAGCGTGTTTTGTGTGCTGCCACACTGCGGCATCAAATTTTGTGCTGCCATGGCACAGCTTTTTTATGTAGCTGCCATAGTGCAGCATGAAATTGTGTGCTGCCACGGTGCAGCGCTTATTGCTGTGCTGCCATAGTGCGGCTTGTTTCGTGCAATGGTGCGGTGCTGCATGTTCTTTGTGTTGTCATAGTGCTGGGTATTTGTGTGCTGCCACAGGGCAGCGTGTTTTTTTGTTCTGCCACAGTACAGCATTGTTTTTTTTTGTTTTGTTAGTGCGGCCACGGTGCAGCTGTTTATCTTCCTTGTGTTTTCTGCTGCCGCAGTGCAGCGTATTTTTTGTGCTGCCACCGTGCAGCTTGTTTTTGTGCTGCCGCACTGCGGCATGGTATTTGGCGCTGCCACAGTGCAGTGTTTTTTGTGTTGCTGCCTATTTTTGTGCTGCCACTGTGCTGTGTGTTTTTTGAGCTGCCGCAGGGCAGCGTGTTATTTGTGCTGCCACAGTGCAGCGAGTGTTTTGTGCTGCTGCAGTGCTGTTTTTCTTTCTTTCTTTCTTTGGCTGCTACAGTGCCACAACAATCGGGACCAAATGGTGTCATGGGCCCATTGGGAGCCCAATACCCCAGGTGCAGGTGGGGGAGCGGCTGGGATGCACCCCAAGTCCACTGGGGGACAGGTACCCAGAGTTGGGGTGCAACAGGGACACACCCTAGGTCCGCTGGGGGACGAGTACCCAGAGTAGGGGTGTGACAGCCACAAAGTAGTATGCCCTTTAGCCGCCACGGAGCATGCGGCTTTTTAGTAGCGACATGGTGACATGCCTTTTTTGCTGCCACTGAGTAGCCGTCCTTTTAGCTATCGCTGATCGCTGATCGTTGGGCCTTATAGCTGCCACTGAGCAGTATGCTTGTTTGTAGCCATTGGCTTTTAGGCAGCCACGGATCATGGTTTTTTGCTGGCGCAGCGGGCTTTTTTGTTGCCGCGGCGGCATGCCCTTTGCAGCCACTACTCAGCGAGCTTTTTGCTGCCGTTGAGCACCAAGGTTTTTGCTGCCACGAGGTAGCTGGCTTTAAGCGGCCACTGAGCAGCAAGCTATGGCTGAGCAGCAGGTTTTTTAGCAGCCACTGCGCGTGGGCCTCTTTGCTACCACTGAGTAGCAGGCCGTTATGCAGCCACCGGGCACCAGCCTTTTAAGCTGCATAGAGCAGCGGCGTCTGTTGCTATCATAGGGCAGCAGGGTATTTTGCTACCATTGAGCAGCAGGATTTTTGCAGCTTAAAAGTAACAGGGTTTTTGCGACCATTGAGTTGCAGGCCTTCTTGCTGCCACTGAGCGCCAGCTTTTTTTGATGCATGGAGCAATGGGGTCTTTTGCTGCCATAGGGCAGCAGGGTTTTTTGTTGCCGCAGAGCAACGGGGCCTTTTGCTTCTTCTAAGCAGCTGGGTTTTTTGACTGCCAGTGAGCTTCTGACCCTTTTGCAGCCATAGAGCAGGAGAATTTTTGCTGCCATTGAGCAGTGGGCCTTTTCGCGGCCACTGGGCAGCATGCCTTTTTGATGCCACTGAGCAACAAGTCTTTAATTTGCAGCTACGTAACAAGCTCCTTTGCTGTCACCGGGCAACAAGCCTCTTTGCTGCACCAAGGTAGCATGCTTTTATGCTGCCACCGAGCCATGGGCCTTATTGTTGCCACAGAGCAGCATGTCCAATTACTACCACAGATCGCCAAAAATTTCTGCTGTTCTGAGCCAGAGAGCCATAGAGCAGCAGGGTTTTTCTTAGCTGCCGCAGCACAATGGGCCTTTGTGCTGCCAATGAGCAGGAGGGTTTTTGCTGCCGCAGAGCACCAGGCCATATTGCTGCCACACACTGGCGGCGTTTTTCGCTGCCATTTAGCGGCAGGCTTTTTTGCTGCCCTAGGGCAGGTTTTGTTTTTCCTCAGTCACTGAGCAGCAAGCTTTTTCACAGCAACTGAGTAGCATGCTCTTTTGCTGCCACTGAGCGGCAGGCTTTTTAGCTGCAACTGAGTAGCAAGCTCTTCTGCTGCCACTGAACAGCAGGCCTTTTTGCTGCAATAGAGTAGCATGCTCTTTTGCTGCCGCTGATTGGTAGGTTTTTATGGGCACTGGGCAGGAGGCCTTTTTCGCTACCACAGTGCGGCAGACCTTTTTGCTGCCATGAGCAGCAGAACAATTTTTGGTTTCTTTTATTTTTTATTTTAATTTTTTTTTGCTGCCACCGAGCAGCATGTCCCTTTGCAGCCACTGAGCACCAGGCCATTGTGCTTCACTCGGCAGCGTGCTGTTTTGCTACCGTTGGGCAGCGGGGTTTTTTGTTTGCTGCCACTGAGCAACAGGCCTTTTTTGCAGCCACTCAGCAGCAGGTTTTTGCATACCAGAGAGCAATATGTCGTTTTGCTGCCATTGTACCCCATGCTTTTTTGCCGTCACAGAGCACCCATTCTTTTTGCTGCAACTGCGTGGCATGCTGTTTTGCTGCCACTGGGCAACAAGCTCTTTTGCTGCAACTGAGCAGCGTGCTTTTTTGCTCCCACAGCGTGTCAGGCCTTTAGTGCAACCACTGAGCTGCGAGCTTTTTTCCTGCCGCAGAGCAGCGAGTCCTTTTGCTGCCACCGAGCAGCAGGCCTGTTTGCTGCACTGAGGAGCGGTCTCCTTAGCTACCATTGAACAGAAGGTCCTTTTTTTGCCGCCACTGAGCAACGGGCCTTTTTGCGGCCACTGAGAAGCGGAGTTTTTTACTGCCACACAGCAGCGTGTTTTTTGCTGCCAAGGAGCGGTGGGCTTTCTTGCTGCCACGACGAGGCATGTTTTTTGGCTGCCACTGATCAACAGGCTTTGTTGTTGCCACTAAGTAGCATGCCTTTTTGCTGCTACTGAGCGTCAGGTTTTTTTGCTGCCACTGAGTGGCAGTTTTTTGCCTACCACAGAGCAGCATGTCGTTTTGCTGCCGCTAAACACCGCGCCTTTTTTGCTGTCACTACGCAGCACGCTTTTTGCTGCCACAGAGCATCGTGTCCTTTGGCTGCCATTGAGTGGCAGGCCTTTTTTGTTGCCATTGAGCATGCTCTTGTGTTGCCACTGAGCGCAAGCCTTTTTGCTGCAGATGTTTGTAGCAGGTGTTTTCCTGTCACTGTGTAGCCAGTTTTTGCTGTGACTGAGCGGCACGCTGCTTGCTACCACTGAGCAATAGGCTTTTTGCTGCCACTGAACGCAAGCTTTTTGGCTGCCGCTGAGCAGCATGCTTTCCTGCAGCCATAGAACAGAGGGCCTTTTGGCGGCCGCTACCCAGTGGGATTTTTGCGGCCACGGAGCAGCGGGCATTTTTGCTGCCACTCAAAAGCAAGCTTTTTGCTGCCGCCGGGGCTTTCTTGCAGCCACAGACCGGCAAGCTTCTTGGCAACTTCAGTGCGCCGGGCCCTTTGGTGCCACTGAGCAACATGTTTTTTTGCTGTCACGAAACAACATGCTTTTTTGCAGCCAATGGGCAGCGGGCCCTTTGCTGTCACAGGGCAGCGGGCCTTTCTTTTTTCTTTTTTCTTGTTTATGCAGCCACTCAACAGAGGGGCTTTTTGCTGCCGCAGAGCAGCGGGTTTTTAGCTACAGCTGAACCGCGGGCCTTTTTGCCGTTGGGTAGCAGGCCTTTTTGCTGCCACTGAGCAGCAGGCTCCTTTGCTGCCATAGGGAGGCTCGCTCCATTGCTGCCGCTGACCAGAGTACCCTTTAGCTGCACTAGGTAGCACGGTTTTTCGCTGCCACTGAGCAGCAAGCTTTTTTGCAGCTATTGGGCGGCAGGGTCTTTAGGTGCCACATAGCAAGGCAGTAGGGTGTTTTGCAACCATCGAGCGGCAAGTTTTTTGGTAGCCGCTGTGCAGCACGATGATTTGTAGCCACTGAGTACCGCGCTTTTTTGCGACAACCAACAGTGGGCCTTGTTGCTGCCACTGAGCAGCAGGACCTTTAGTAGCGGCTGAGCAACAGGTCTGTGTGCTACCGGTAAACTGCAGGCTTTTTTGCGACCAAGGACTAGCGAACCGTTTAGCTGCCACCAAGTGGCAGGTCTTGTTGCTGCCACTGAGCGGCATACCTTATAGTGGCCACTAGCTTTTTGGCAGCCACGCAGCTGCACGGCTCTTTGCCGCCCAAGAACCACAGGCTTTTAGTAGGTTTTTTGGAGCGGCGGGCTTTTTGCTGCCGCAGAGGAGCAAGCCCTCGTGCTACCACAGAGTGGCAATTTTTTTTTAGCTGCCACAGAGTAGCAGGTTTTGGCAGCCAAAGGGTGGCATGTCCTTTGGCTACCGCTGAGCGGCAGGGTCTTTTGCATTGAATGGTAAGCTTAGTAGTTGCCACTAGGCAGCGTGCTTTTTTGCCGCCACCGAGCAACAGGTTTTAGCTGCCACAGGGCAGCCTGCCTTTCTGCTGCCACTTAGCAGCAGGGACTTTTGTTGCCATAGAGCGGCAAGCTTTTTAGCAGCCATTGGGCAGCAGTCTGTTTTTGCTGTCACCTAGCAGTGTGTTTTTATTTGCTGCCACCGAGCTGCAGGTTTTTGCAGCCACTGAGCGGCATGCCTTTCTGAAGCGACTGGCCAGCAGGGTCTTTTGCAGCTATTGAGCGACAAGCTTTTTAGTTGCCGTTTTAGGTGCCACTGGGGAGCGGATCTTTTTGTGGTCACCAGGCCCACTCACAGCAGCAGGTTTTGCAGCCACTAAGCACAAGGTTATGCGGCCACAGAGCGGTGTGTCCTTTTGCTGCAGGTGTGCACGAGGCTTTTTTAGCTATCACTAGGTTAGGGCTTTTCTTTAGTTTTTGTTGCAGCAGGGCTTTTTGCTGTAAGTAAGCGTAAGTAAGCGGTGTGCTTTTTTGGTGCCGCTGAAAAGCATGCTTTACTGCTGCCGCTGAGCAGCATGCCATACGGCGGCCACAGCACAGCACACCACAGAGTGGCAAGTTTTTAGCTGCCAGTAAGCAGCAAACTTATTGGCTGCCGCTCAGCAACCGGTCTTTTTGCTGCCATTGAGCAGCGTGCCTTTTTGCTGCCACTGAGCAGCAAGCTTTTTCGTTGCCAATGAGTAGCAGGTCTTTTTGCTGCCACTGAGCAGTGTACTTTTTGACAGCAAGCCTTTTTTGCTCCCGATGGGCCGCAAGCCTTTTAGCAGTGGCGGAGTCGCGTGTTTTTGCTGCCACTCAGCTGCATGCCTTTAGCTACCACCGCGCGGCGTGTCTTTTTGCTGCCGCTGAGCAGCATGCTAAATAGCTGCCACTAAGCAGCAGGCTTTTCAGCCGCCACTAAGTGGCAGGCTTTTTGCTGCCACAGAGCATCAGGGATTTTTGTTGCGGCTGCGCAGCACCCTTTTTAGCAGCCGCAAAGTCGCAAGTTTTTGCTACCACTGAGCAGCATGCCTCTCTGCTACCGATGAGCAGCGTGCTTTCTAGCTGCCACTGCGCTGCAAGCTTTTTAGCTGCCACTGAGCGGCATGCCTTTTTGCTGCCACTGAGTAACAGATCCTTTGTTGCTGCTGTGCAACGTGCCTTATCACTGCCACTGGGTGGCAGCAGGCCCTGCTGCAGTTGCGCCGCAGCATGCCTTTCTACTGCCACTGGGCAGCAGGGGCTTTTGCTGCCACTGAGCGGCAATTCGTTTGGATACCAGTGAGCGGCAAGCGTTTTAGCTGCCATAGAGCAGCAAGCCCGTTAGCTGCCACTAAGTGGCAAGCTTTTCTGCTGCCATTGAGCAGCATACCTTTTTGCTGCAGCTCCACAGCATGCTTTTTTGCTACCACTGAGTAGCGAGGTTTTTGACTGCTGCTAAGCGGCACTTTTTTTAGCAGTCACAGAGTAGCGGGCTTCCTTGCTGCTACTTTTTTTTGGCCGACACTGAGCACCAGGCTTTTTTGCTTTCACCTAGCGGTGTGCAGTTTGCTGCCACTGAGCAGGTTGGGCGTTGCCAGTGAGCACCAGCTTAAATGGCCACAGGGCAACATGTCCTTTTGCAGCCGGTGTGCAGCAGGCCTCATGATGGCGCTAAGCTGCAGGCTTTTTGGTGCCACTAGCCAGCTAGTTTTTTGCAGTCACTAAGCAGCATGCTTTTTCGCTGCCACTGAGCAGCACGGCTTTCTGCTGCCACAGAGGAGCATGCCTTTCTGCTGCCATTGAGTAGTAGGGGCCTTTGTTGGAACTGAGTGGCAAATTGTTTAGCGACCGTTGAGCAGCAAACTTTTTAACAGCCACTGGGCAGCAGGTCTTTTGTTGCCACTGCGCATCAAGCTTGTTAGCGGCCACTGAGTGGCAGGGTTTTTTGCAGCCACTGGGCAACACGCTGAGCAGCGCGTTTTTTAGCTGCCATCGAGCAGCAAGCTTTTTTGCAGCCACTGAGCGGCAGGCCTCTTTGCTGCCGCTGAGCACGGTGCCTACTTGCTGCCCCTGAGCAGCAGGTTTTTGTAGACACTGAGCAGCGGGTTTTTTGTAAGCACTAAGCAGTGGGCTTTTTTCCTGCTCTTCAGCAGCACCCCTTTGTGCTGCTGCTGAGCAACAGAGGCTTGGATGCCACTGAACGGCGGCGGTCGCTTTTGCCGCCACAGGGCACCGTGGTGCAGTGCAGCAGGTTTCCTACTGCTGCAGTGCTGCGCAAGCCAGTGTTAGCGGTGTAGGTCCGCCACACTCATAGGCCCCTCTAAGTGATGGAGGCTTGCGCAGCAGAGGCTGTTGTTGTAGTGTTGTTGTTGCTCTGTTCAGACAACAGAGGGGACAGGTATTTTTGAAAACTACCCTTTTCCGGATTTTTGGTGGCCAGTTTTCTCGACACGCACGCCAGCACAGTTTTTTTTTTGTGGTTTTTTCGGGTTGTTTTTTATATTTTACAAAATCGGTCTCCCACGCACCCATCTTGTACAGGTCCATCGGTGCACGATCCATCCAGAACGGAATGATGCGCCTCCGGGTAAGAGGGCTACGGGGCCTGCGTGTATACCGTCCCCAACAACAACAACAACAACAACATGTGTGTGTGTGTGTGTGTGTGTGTGTGTGTGTGTGTGTGTGTGTGTGTGTGTGTCTGTGTGTGTGTGTGTGTGTGTGTGTGTGTGTGTGTGTGTGTGTGTGTGTGTGTGTGTGTGTGTGTGTGTGTGTGTGTGTGTGTCTGTGTGTGTGTGTCTGTGTGTGTGTGTGTGTGTGTGTGTGTGTGTGTGTGTGTGTGTGTGTGTGTGTGTGTGTGTGTGTGTGTCTGTGTGTGTGTGTGTGTGTGTCTGTGTGTGTGTGTGTGTGTGTGTGTGTGTGTGTGTGTGTGTGTGTGTGTCTGTGTGTGTGTGTGTGTGTGTGTGTGTCTGTGTGTCTGTGTGTGTGTGTCTGTGTGTGTGCGTGTGTGTGTGTGTGTGTGTGTGTGTGTGTGTGTGTGTGTGTGTGTGTGTGTCTGTGTGTGTGTGTGTGTGTATGTGTGTGTGTGTGTGTGTGTGTGTGTGTGTGTGTGTGTCTGTGTGTGTGTCTGTGTGTGTGTGTGTGTGTGTGTGTGTGTGTGTGTGTGTGTGTGTGTCCAGTTCGTAGTTAATGCCAGGGGCAACGTACTCTGCGCGTGCTGCAGGCGGCAACCAAGGGCTTGCCCGAGGACTGCATGCATGAGCTGCTGGCCCTGTTTACATTCACCACAGAAAGGCACCTAGCACGTGAGCACGTGTCATGCTCTGTCTTTCTGATTTCCTTTGACACGTGCCTGACGAGACCAAGAACATTTGAGCTGCTTTGATCAATTGCCTGTGTCCTGTGTGTGTGTGTGTGCGCGCGCGCGTGCATGGGGGGGAGAGGATGCTTGCTCACATGTGCAATGCAGTGGAAACGATGGATGAGTGCCCTTGTTGCTTGGCCCTTGGTGTCATCCACTGATGCCATGTTTGCCCTTTCCATCAGATACAACGCGGTGGTGAAGCTGTGTGATTTGGGTGACCAGCAGGAGGGGGCACTGGGCGATGATGATCAGGTCTCAGTGTCTTCATTCACAAGCTTTGCGCAAGTGCCCAGCCCAGATCCCACCCCTTGCCCCACACTTACTCAGCCTTTATGGCAACCCCATCCCCAGCCGCCAGTAATTTTGGTGCCACTGCGGGAGGGACACGCAATAGTATGCGGTCTCTTGTCCGGAGGCACGCTGGCATTGCGTGTCTTGTCCTGATCGGCCCCTGTTGCAGACGCTGTGATGTGCAAAAAGTCACCAGCCGCATTGGCGCTGGACGACACTGATGTATAAGCTGCACATGCCCCGGACATGCACGCGGGTCTATGTGTTGGGTGTCTACTGGTGCCATCTGCCCCGGACATGCGCGGGACCGTTGCCCTTCTACAGCTGCCAGTGGGTCTTGGTCGGACACCACCGATTGTAGTTCTCTATGGGACGATTGCTGTTGCGCATAGCCCAGCACCAGTCCGGAGATTGGCTGAGCCCGGTCCCACCCACTCCCATTCAATGGGGATGGGCCAAATGCTGTGCCTCATGCCAAACGTGCCCCCACCCCACCCCACCCTACTCACCACCACCACTGCCGCCCCCGTGACTAAGAAAAAGCTCCAATGGCCTGGAAGCAGGTGGTCAAGGCCTGAGGAGGCCACCTCTTGCATTCCAAATGGTCCCCAGGAACTATGGCTGATGATCAGCAAATCGCATATGCGCGACATTTCCCATGTTCCTCCCTCTTATTCCCCGATATTTGCCTCGCGCTTTGTAATGTCTCCGAAAATTTGCCGTGCGTTCAGCTCTCAGATGTTCTTGTCAGAGGCATTACAACGTACCTATTCCCTGGAAAAAGCCACTGAAGATTGGGCATTTTCCAAAACCTCCCCTCAGGCCGCTAAAAAATGGACGTTATCGAGCACGATCATGTTTGCCGTCCGAAGGACTCTACACGTGGCCTTATGCACTCTCCACTGTACAAACTCCACTCTGCCACTTTGCCCACATCGCCCTCCACAATCCCCCAAGTACGCATTGCACTGAGCACTCTGCAACCTACAGGTTCACGTGTGCATTCCACAAACCATACACTGCACTGTGCACTTTACAACCTACACACGACACGATGGGAAATTATACAGTAAACGGTGCACTCTACGAACTACACGCGGCACCATCCACCCTACACATTACACATCAGACTGTGCACTTTACAATTTACAAATAGCAGTGTGCACTGTACCAACTGCACATTGTAGTCTGCACCCTCAGATTGCACGTTGTACTGTACTTGCAAACTACACATTGCACTGTGCAGTATCCAGACTACACCATGCACTGTGCACTCTCCCACTTACGCATTGTGCCGCGCAAACTACAAACTACACACTGAATTTTGCGATCTATATGCTACATGCTGCATTTGTGCAGTCTAATTGTTACACACTGTACTGCAGACTCTACAAACTACGTATTGCACCGTGCACTCGTTAGCCTACGCACTGCAACTGTTGGTAAATCCATACACTACACACTGCACTGTGCATACTCAAAGACACAGTGCAAGGCATAGTTGATAGACAGCACAGTGCGATGTGTATTTTGTAGTACACACTGTGCACTGTGTAGCTTGTAGATTGCACGATGCAATGTGTATTCTGTAAAGTGCCATCTGCCATGTGCAGTGTGTCGGGTGCCTCAGGCAGTTTGTAGTTTGTAGGGTACACAGCGTAATTAGTTGATAGAGTGCACGGTGCAGAGTGCACAGTTTACTGTGCAGTTTGTAAATTGCATCGTGCAGTGTGCAGTTTGTGGGCTGCACAGTGCAATCGGTGCAGTGTGCGTATTGGGAGAGCGGCAGGCATTGGTAGGTGTTGTGCATCGGTAGGGTGCACAGTGGAGGCCTGAGCTTCTACAGTGCAGAGTGCAGTGAGCTCAGTCTCTTGAGTGCCCAGTGTGGTGCATCACACTGTCGTTTAGAGTTCATAAAGTGTGTGGTTTGTGGACTGCACAGTGAACCGTGTAAGTTGTAGATTCCACAGTGTAGTATGTATAGTACATGAAGTGCACAATGCCATGTGTAGGTTGTAGAGTACACTATCCAGTGTGTAGTTACAGTGCACAGTGTAGTGCTCCGCTGTTAGAGTGCTCAGTGAATTGGTCGATGTTAGAGTGCATAGCGCAGTGCATACTTTGTCAGGTACACATTGCAATGTGTATGTTGTAGATTGTGCAGTGTGCTGCTTAGTCTGTAGAGTGCAATGTACAATATGTGCTTTGTGAAATACACAGTGCTATGGAAACTTCGTTTTATGCACGGTGCAGTGTGCAGGTTGTGGGCACGGTGCAGTGATTGTGCTGTGCACTCTGCAAACTACGAAATTACACTGTGCAGTCCACAAACTACACACTGCACTGTGCACTCAATTCTACATACTACACTGTGCTTACTGCAAACTACACATGGCACTATGCACCCTTGAAACTACGCATTGCACACTATGCAATGTAGCAGCTACACAATGCACTGCGAGAGCTGCAAACTACATACTGAGGGAGCGTTAGCGCGTAGGGCATGCACAGGGCAACTTTTTGAGCTATTTCCGATCCCTACCGTTGTGGGACCCCTAAGAAGGCAGCGGTTATGTAGCCAATCCACCCATTTTTGGGCCCCCGAGAAGGCATGGGTTTGGTAGCTAGGTCCGATTTTGTCCCCGCGGGTCCTAGGGCGCCAGCCCGGCGAATTATGGGTACCACATTTGCTTCCTCTACACTTTGGTGCATTTGAATGGGTTAGTACAATCAAAAGCAGCCCGAAGGTACGTCCCTGTATTCCGACGGCGGCCTCCAAATGGTGGAAATTGCGGGCTCCGAGTACCAAGCTGCGGGAGCTGCGGTGACAAAAGGACTCCTACGCATTCTGGCCGTGACCAAATTTGCTGACAAATGACCCACGCGGGAGTGCTCTTATTCTGACGTCCGCCACAAGGTGTGTGATCACACGCAACACAAGCGAGTCATCATGGAGTAGATCCCCAGTCACCGTCAAGAGTCCAAGGCCCTCAGTGCACAGGAACGTGAGCAAATCCGGCGCAATGGGGAGGTGGATATGCTCGCCAAAATGGCCACACAGCTACCGGTCCCAGACTACGATCTCATCCGTCGGGAGGATGTATCAGTCTGTGGCAGTCTGTTCAATGTTGTGCACGGATGGTTTGTTGCTTCATTTGGTGGGCAAGAGGCAACTGTTGGCAACGCCAGCTACAGGGCCGACCACACAGCCGGGCCCCCAGGCAAGTCCCTATGCACACAAGGCCCCCAATGCATTCAATTCTGTCAAAAGTAATAAATTTTGCATGGCCACAAACCCAATGCCCTCGGTTCTGCCAAAAGCAATAACATCTACATGGGCACACACCCGGTGCCTCCGGTTCAGCCAAAAGCAACAAATTTTGCATGGGCACACACCCAATGCCTTCCGGCCATGCCAAAAGTAATATATTCTGCATGGGCACACACCCAATGTCTCCGGTTCAGCCAAAAGCAATAAATTTTACATGGCTACACACCCAATGCCTTCCGGCCTGCCAAAAGTGGAAAGTAATCATAAAAGTAGCGCGCAGGGCAAACACTCCCCCACTGTGCCGTCCACTCTGCAAACTACAGATTGCACTGTGCACTCTGCTACAAAGCTACAAAGGACACTATACATACAACAAAATACAGACTGCACTGTGCACTCCGCAAACTACACAACGTGTGGTCTGTGGGGCGCACACTGCCATGTGTAGGTTGTAATATGCATGGTGTAGGTAGAGTGCACAGTGCAATGTGTGTTTCGTGTAGTGCACAGTGCAGTGTGCATATTGCAGAGTGCATATTGCAATGTGCATTATGTAGGGTATGCAGTACAATGTGCAGTTTGTAGAGTGCACAATGCCATGTGTAGTTTCTAGTGTGCATGGTGCCGTGCGTAGGTTGTAGAGTCGACGGTTCAATGCAGAGTCAGTCGAGGGCACCATGTAACGTATAGTATATACTAGATACCGTGTAGTATGTGGGTTGTAGAGTCCGCAGTGCAGTTCCGTATTTTCTAGAGTGCACCTGCAATTTCATAGTTTGCAATAACCTAACCAAGTTCGTAGTTCGCAGTGCCATGTGTTGTATGTGGGTGCATGGTTTACTGTGCTGTTTATGGATGGCACACTGCAGTGTGTAGTTGCAGGATGCTTTCCAATACGATATTGATGCCGGAGTCCTGCAGTTGATGTGCGGTTATGGTCTCAGGAGTGGACGGCCATGCAATTAAAGGCAGTGTACCCCAAACTTTGCTTGCATGTCCAACCTATATGAGGATTCTTCTTCTTTGGAAGTGTTGCCTTGTGTGTCTATCGTTTCCAAGACATTTTCTAGTCCTCCGGCAACCAGAAGCCTCCGAGATTTTACACGGGCATCATTCAGTGCTTATGGAACGAGCCCCTGGTGTTGGGGCCAGTGCGCTTGACTGCTACAGTAGGTCAGAGCAGTGGGTGGCGCAATGGATTCCAATTTGCCACGTAGTTTCAGCGCCAACGCACTGGCCTTCACACATGATTCACAACCCTGCGAAGGCAGGGGTGATGCGGCCATGTTGGTCCTTCCCCACTATGGGGACCCAAGACGGCAGGGGGTGACATAGCCATATCGATCTTCCCCCAGCTTGGGGACCCTGAGAAGGCAGGGGTTATGAAGCCACTTATGATTTTGTCCCCCTTGTTGGGGGACCCCCGAGAAGGCGTTATACAAATGTTGTTTGTTGCTCATTGAAGATCCTGCCCTCAAAGCTTAGGCCCGCACAAGGTAGCGGTTGGTGTGGGCACCCTTGGGCACCTTGTGGGGCACCCTCTTTGGTGCGTGCCATGCCAAAGAGGGGTCTCTTTACTATCAACCCTACAACCACCGTGACATTGGTGAGAAGGTGAGGAGGTAGAGTGGAGACGTCCGCCGTTGTATGCTAACCCCTTAGGCCACCACGTCCCTGCCACTTTGTTCATAGCAAGGTTTATGAGAAACGACATGAGTGGAGATCATTATGAGATGATCAGTTATCTGCAAGATTGCATTGGGCGTGAATAGACCGGGAGGTGGCTACATGGGGTGCGTGGGTGT
Organism: Eutreptiella sp. 'Long Island Sound 2002'; assembly: GCA_964036045.1. Taxonomy (NCBI): domain Eukaryota; phylum Euglenozoa; class Euglenophyceae; order Eutreptiales; family Eutreptiaceae; genus Eutreptiella; species Eutreptiella sp. 'Long Island Sound 2002'. Next base: position 15,231,394 of record OZ038383.1, read on the forward strand.
GAATATTGCCTGGACACCACGGTGGTTTAGAGAAAGGGGTTGTTTTTTGTCCTATGCCCCCCACCCCCGACCCCCGTTCAAGGGGCTAAAATGTTTCAGGGGTTTTGGGGTCAAGGACTGCTCTTGGGCGCCCCCCATGCCTCCTGCCATCTCCCTGTTCCCCTGCACGCCGGCATTGACCAGAAGCCCGGCCCCAAGTTCTGTGCTCGTGTGTTCAGGCTTTGGACTGCCGGGCCCAGTTCCTCGACAGTGGCACATGGCTGCAGGTCAGTCTCGCCAGGGCCGTGTACAGCGAGGCCGACATTTGCATATTCGATGACTTGTTCTCTGGTCTAAAGGCTGATGGTATGCGCATGTCTGCCCCCAGGCTGTGGTGTTGGGTGCGGTGTCTTGTGGGGGCTCTCTTGTGTCTCCGGAAGTCGCCCTCTGTCCAGAGGCCCAAGGGGGCGGGCGTACACTTTGGGAGTCAGGAGTCGGAAATTTTGGTTTGTCTGGACGGTCTCAGAGCACACATACCCCCTCTTGGGCAGGGGCACGCTAGAGGCCGGGGGTCATGCAGCCTGCAGCCTCTTCGCTGCTGCATTGCCAGGGGGCCACCAGCCCCCCGGCAGTGCGTGCAGCTGCACGCCCTGCCCCCACACCACCGTGTCCCGGTCCGTGTGACGATTCTCCGATGGTACTCTTGGGGACGAAAGACACGTGATTTCGAACGCAGGCTCACACGACACAACAATACCACAACAGCACCGCAACATCAACGCAGCTCTGCCCCAAGCCCCCCGATGGACACACAATGCACATGGCCCTGAAGCACCGATCCAGAGCTCTCGCCCACCGTCTCTGTCCCGCAGGTCCGGACACACGCCTTCCGCCTGATGACCAAAGTCCCGCTGAGGCTCCAGAAGGCGCAGAGCCTGTCTCAAGGTACAAAGCGCATGCCATTCTCCCGCCGCTCTCTCCTGAATACGTCTGTTGTGGGCGTGGGGATCGCATGCCACCTCCCGCTCTTGAATGAAGGCCCACTGGAGTGTGCCAAACGAGTGTGCCCCAGTTCTGGGCCTGTGAGTCTGTTCAGCAACGTCCGTCTCGGGCTGTTGCATAGTGTGGCGGACACCCCGCCCCTACCCCGGGGGGGGGGGGGTTCAAAGGCATTTTTCAGTGATTTTGGGAAGAATGGACCCCTCGGGGGGGGGTTGGGGGGGTTGGGGGGGGGGGGGTTTCCTGAGTGCTTGGTTTGCTGTGGTCCACGGATTGACGAGGGTGCCCCAGGCAAAAGCGAGATGCAGCGAAGCCTTCTATGCATGGCGCTCATGGTATTGTGTTGTCGGCACTGCGGTATCAAGTGTAGAGATGGATAGTTCTTCATCCTCTTCGGACTCACACTCTGAGTGATGAACGTCCACCTCCGTGACAAAGCACTCATGATGGGGAGCAGGGGACCACCAAGTGTCCCGAAGAGCATGGCGTCCTTCTTCAAAACTACAGCCAATGTGGGCTAGCAGAGCGTAGGTACACCCCCTCCCCCCCGTGGGTGAGTCGGTTGTGGTTGTGTGGGTGGGCAGGTGGGTGGCCATCTCCAGCCCCTGAGACCCCTGAACGCCCCTCCTGCAGGGTTGCTGAGCAATAGCCTGGTCCGGCTCCCAGAGATTGTCTCCTGCGCAGTCTGAGGGGTGACAGAAATGCGACACATGGAAAGATCCCCATGTTCTGTTGTGGAGCAATTTGCCAAGCGGGGTTGGAGGGCATGGGGGTGCGGAAAGTTGCGAAACCTGCCGAGGTCTCAAATGATTGCACTCCATTGGAAGAGTAGGAGGAACTCATGGTGCGCCCGGATCTGGGCCCTCCTTTTTGCCGGCCCGGCAGTCATCTTCAGGGTCCTCCGCCAGCTCATTCCCTGATGGCGATCATGTCGCCCTGTACTGTTTGTGGCGTGGTATTCATTTGTGGGAACCGCTCACTGTCTATCGCCTGTTCCTTCTTTGGACTGCAGTCCCACACCCCACAACATCTGCCAGGCTCCAGCTGATTCATGCCGGACCCAACCCCCGCTCTCATCCCCGGTCCCTTTGCCCCGAAAGACCCGTTCTCCCGGGGCCCCACCCGGACATTCTTGGAGAGTGTTACCTCGCAGGGACAGCGGCCTCCCCTGACCGCCCCAACCCCCCGGGACGCGCTTTTGCGCGGTGTTGGATTGTCCTGGACCAGAGGCCGCGGCGTGAGGGGGCGTACATCAGCCCTGGGGGTGTGGCCCCTCTCCCCCACTGCACGATGGCCTACAGTCCCTTTTGTGGGTGTGGGGGGTTGGGGCCTCCCCTGCCCTAAGTGACGGCCCCCGCTGCAGTGTGCCCCACGCAAATGCCGGTGTGCCACAGGGACATGCCGAGGAAACGGCTTCCTGGGCCTCAGGTGCGTTTGCACTGTTTGTCTGCCGGCGAGACACGTCTGGCCCGACTGGAACATGTCTGCACCCAGTCCCCCCCTCCATCCCCCCAATGGATTGCCCCCCCCCCCCCCCCCCCTTCCCCCTCTCGTCCCCCATTGTTCAGTTCGTCATCGCCCGGCAGTGCGCCCGCTCTATTTTATTCGGTGGTTCTGGACCAATTGATCGCGAGGGGCAAGACCGTTGTCATGTCCATTGGGGCCCAGGATCTGCATTACCTCAAGTACGCGGACCAGATCGTGGTGTTGGGTATGAGTCCTCCGCCGCGTCTCCCCGGACCAGCCCCCCGCATGCCCCACACCGCCGAAGAGGTGTGCATCGGCCGGCAGCCGTAGGGCAAACTGAGAGGGGCGTGTCTCAGGCGGACCTGCCTCTCCACCCCCCCCCCCCCACGGGTGCAAAAACGGGTGGAGGAGACAGACAAGCAACGACACCGGTGCCGGCAGAAGAAGACCACAGCGAAGCAAGTAAAAGAGGTGAAGGAACAACAAAAAGACAAGAACATCGCCCCCGGGGAAGAAGAGGTGGATTTCATCCACCATCCAGGGCGAGATTGCAGGGGCAGGGCAGGAGAAGAGCAGCAGATCCGGGAAGAGTTTAGAGGAAGCCCACATCAGAGTAAGGAAAAGACCACCGAAACAAGAGGAGCATCAGATGGAAGGGAACGGGACAACGAAAAGCAGCCAAGGAAGGCAAGCGGAGCAGCAAGGGAAACCACGGCAGGGGCAGGATCACAGGACACAGTGGGGGACCTAGAGGTGGGCCAGGGAGTGCAGTTGGTCGGAATGAAACACGGGGACTTGGAGGGGTGTAGGGGAATAATTGAAGAAGTGGAGGATGGAAAGGCCCAAGTACTGCTAGTGGGAGGAGAGAGGCGAGTACGGGTGAACAAACAGAAGCTGAGAACTGATGTGGAGGTGGAGCCGGTCGAAGTCCTGTCGCCGGATTTTGCAGAGGTTGGTCTGCAGGCCCAGTTAGGGGTCTTACCTGGGGCAACCAAGGAGGAAGTCAAGGCGGCGTACATGAAGATGGTACTCAAACTCCACCCAAACAAAAACAAGAACAACCAGGAGAAAGCAACGGAGTTGTTCGAGCGGTTGAACTCAGCTTATGAAAACTGGAGGAGTGACGGGACACCAGCAGGGCAGGGAGGGAACAACCAATCAGCCCCACAGCCACACTACACAAACTTTCAGTTCAACCCGACATATTTAAGATCGAATTTCTGCGGACAAAATGAGCCGCGCAGGGAGACCCCACAGCGGGCCCAGCAACAGAGCAGAGAGGAAGATAGAAAGGACCAAGGGGCAGAATACACGTGGAGCTCGTGGCTGTGGGGAGCAAGAAAAAGTCGACGGGCAGAGCCACAGCCGACAGGCGCGCCCCCACCACAGGGATACAACACAAACACGACCAGACCACTGTTTTTTGGAAAGAAATTCAGGTGGTACACAGCAGACCTACTCAGGCTACAGGGGGACCGCATCCTGAGGGAAAAGAGACGACGGGGGTGGTCAGGAGACTACCTGAATGGAGGAACACGAATGTACCTCTTGGGGCCAGATAGAGTCTACCTGGTGCAGGTAGTGGCAGGCTGTGCGTGGGTACCGGAGTAAATGGGCACCTGAAGTGTTTATCGTGGGAGAAGGGATACACTTCACAGTGGACGACTCAGTGAGACTCATGGCCTAACTAAACCACGCTAACATCATAGCAATCATAGCAGCAGAACTGGGGTTGAAAACGTATGAACACTAACTCACACAGCAACACAGAAGACCACACACCACAACAAACACACAGGGGCACAGAGATGTGGGGGAGACGAGACAGTGGCAGGGCACTGATGTTGGCGCCGACCGAACCACAGGTGATCTGGCAACTGAGGGTTATGGGACACCGATGGCGGACGCAGCCCCGTCAGGTGTCGGAGATTGAGACTGATTTGGTTGCCAATGCCATACTACACACCGCAACCACCACTCAGGGGCAAGGAGAGGTGGGGGAAGCCAGAGAGTGGGAGGGCACTGATGTTGGCGGCGACCAAACCACAGGTGATCCAGCAACAGAGGGAGAGGGTCACCAATGGCGGACGCAGCCCCATCAGGACTCGAAGATTGAGACTGATTTGGTTGCCAGTGCCACAGGAAACCACATCACCAACAGCAACGCTGACTCCACTCAGAATGGATCCCCCTCCCCCAGCACCACGCCCCAGCGACTGCCCTTGCAGCTCCGCCAACGCCACACCAAGACCGACACCAACAATGGCGGAACACGCTCACCCATGCAACAACAATAGAGGGCAGCCCAGGACAGCAAAGGACAGTCCAAAAAAGAAGCCCGGGGCACCGCGGACCCTGGGTGATGAGCCAACAGGCTCTTTACAAGGGAGGGGGGGGGGGGGGGGGCACGGACTCCTCCCTCTCCCCAACTGCGGGGACGCGTACGAAGGGGAACTAGCCCCGGTCCCGAACCCTTAGACCGACGGCGGGCGCTACGTGCATGGTCTACGACCGCCGCGCCAGGTAAGTCCATCATGCCAGCAAACAGCATGCAACTACGCCTAGGACAGACTTGGATATGTGGGCCAGCAGAAGCAAGTGGCCAAAAGCACCCACACCAAGCACACCGACACCAACAAGGAGCCCCCTTGAGCTAGGATCTCACTCCTCAAGGGGAAGGAGGGGGCAGGGAGAGACGAACCCACTCCCACTCCCACTCCCCCTCCCCCGCCCCCTTATGTACCCCCTCCCTACAGCAACACGCACCCCTGCCACCCAATGCCCCCCAGGGCAGAAAGAATGGAGAGGGCGGGGAAGAAACTGGGCAGGGGGAAAGGGACGAACCAAGGAGGGTAGCAGGACAAGGCAGACCGCGCTCGCCGAAAACGGTGCCAAGAGCAGAAGGAGAACAAGGAAAGGAAAAACGGGAAAGAATCATTGTGGTTGTTAGAAGCCCCTGTCAAGAAAATTATCCTGTAGATGCACACCCCAGCGCGCTCAAGTCAGTGCTAGAGTCGGCCAACCCAACATGGACTCGGAGTGTGCATATGGATGCACCTCGTTGACGGCACGGGCAATAGCCCGTCTCCGGGACAGCCGACCCTGGAATAGTCAAACAGGACAAGTCATCCAGGGGCTCCGTCGACACAACCAAAACATGTTCGGGCCCACAGAGGGTCAGAATGAGCAGTGGCGAGAGGCCAATATGCGCCGCCAAAGGCAAACAATCAGATACCGAGGCATTGTGCCAAACCCCCCCCCCCCATTCCCTTCGTGAGCCCCCCTCCGACCCCTCTGCCCTTGCACCAAAGCCGCAGAGACCCGGGATTTCTTTCGGACCCCAGCACTCAGGCCGACGTTTGTTTCCACTGAACATCATGTCTATGCGCTGCAAGACTGCCCCTCTTCCAAAACACTCACTGAGGGTTCGTTCGCTGGGGTGAACGTACCAAACCCATGCGCAGTGTTGTGGTGGTAGATGACAAGGGGCCCTAGAAGACGGTGCCATAGCTGGTCCCCCAAGTGGGAGCAAAGGGCCAGCAGGTCATGGGGAGCCCCCCACCCCACCCCTCCCCCGCTGAGTGTGCCATCCGGCCCGAGTGACATGTCTATCAAGGGGCCGCCGTTTGTCTCACGCTCGTCAACCCTGACCCAAGGAACAAATATGGCACTGACAAAATCAGCCTTTCGGCCGACGCCAGATTTGGTACATCGCTTGTGCAGTGATGCCTTGTGCTTTTGGTACCCTCCCCCGGGGGGGGTAGCGTGGCGCTGGTGCACAACGGCTGTGCTGCCCCTTCCGGTGCTCCGTTGCGGACGAGATCCTTTTCGAAGGATATGATCCGCTCATCTACTATGTCTTTGTCCTGGTCTGCTCTCATGAAGATGATGAATGGCCCTTCGGCCCCAGCATTTGGTTTCCCCCTTTGGTCTGGACTGACTGCAACGCCGGTCAGGAAGTCTAGTCGTGGCTTTATGGGAGGAAAACCTCGCACCAACGATCAAACAAGTTCCATGTGCGTGGATCACACGCTTGCCACAGGGTTGACAGCATCTTGACCCTCCCATGAATTGATGGTGCCTCTGTTGCATCTAGTCGACAGTGAACGAGGAATTTTGGGCAAAACGCTGCGGAAGGGTGCCGCATCATGTCACAGGGCATGGAGCCTCAAGCCCTACCGCCGCCCAGCAAGTTTTTTTTGGCAAAATGCTCCCCCACAACACAAGCGAAACATGCACCCATGGAGACACCTTTAAACGTCCACCAAGCGGCATCATGCGGACTCAGTAGACAAAGGCGAGGTTTATGCAAATGCTGGGACAACGACAAATGGTTGTGTCCTATAGTGGCGTGGTATTTGACATGCAAGGGCCACGTTTAGCACCACGCCACTACTGCACAGGCATGCATTGGAAATATTCCACCCCATGGTACCAGGGCAGCAGTAGTAGCAGCCTCCAGAGCAACCGTGAGCAGCCAGTTGTCCTCCTTTCCGGGTTCCACCATGGGCTTCAGTGTTGTCCACCGAGTCTATCTACTGCAAGCCAGGCCGACGGCAAACGGGAGTGGCCTAGTGGTGCACAGGGGCAGGACAAGGGAGGTCAACGAAGTATCACCGTTGCAGAGGTGAAGACGACGTTCCAAATCAGGCGGGGCCGAAGGCCTGATTTTGTCAGCGCCATATTTGTTCTTTGGGTCAGGGCTGACAGGCGTGAGACAAACGGCGGCCCCTTGATAGACATGTCACTTGTCCTAGACAGCACACAGTGGGGGAGGGGGGGGGGGGGGGGCACTCCCATGACCTACTGGCCCTTAGCTCCAACTTGGGGCACCAGCTATGGCACTGTCTCCAAGGGCCCGTTGTCATCTACCCCCACATTCAACAGGTGGTCCAAGGGACCACATCATTGGCTCAACGGACAGGCGGTTGGAGCTGTGGCAGCCGGATCAAGGTCAACCAATGGGTCAGCACACCGTGTGACCCTGACACCCTCTTCCACACCTTTGATCCCCGCCTGGGCCCCTGTGCACTTGGCGGCCTAGAACGTGCCCTGCAGTGGCAGGGCTTGTGTCGACTCTGCGAATTTTGGAAGTTTGCAGCTCTTGATCCAACCCACGCCCAAAGTATCTGCCTTCAATGCACCACAACACATTTATGCCACAACAGCATCCACTGGGCATGGCCCAAAATTGTTTCCGGGCAACCATGCCAGTATTGCTCATGCAACAAAGAGATTCCGCACGTGTCACACGTCGCGGGGTACAGAGTGAAAAATGCATGGAATCTTCCAACAGGATAATCGGCCTGGTACTTGCCATCTTCTCTGTTTGGAGCTTGAAAAAAGTGCATTTTCAGGTTGCACCAACATGATACCCCGCTCAACACGTTGGTTCTGCCGGGGGGGAGGGGGGAAACAGCCTCTGCAAGGCACTCAGGGAATGTAGGCTTGTATTTGTTTGTGCAAGTCCTTGATGCTGAAATTGAATTTCACAAAATTTGACATCTCCGGTACATATAGTGAATTTACAGTCCGAGAGGAGTTCAGGTGTCCCAGCTATTTGAGGGTTGCTGGGTGACCCACACTGGGCCTTCCCTACCCTTTAGCCGGGGTTGAGCCTTCTGATCGCCGTCGAAACCCTGGGAGAGGCCGAGCAATCCTCCTTCCCCATCATCGTGATCCATATTTTGGACAACATTTTGCTGCTATCTCTAGACAAGGCATTGGCCGAAAACGCATCTGATCCAACTGGGTCCCGGGGCTGTAGTTTGGGGGGGTAGTTGGAGCAATTTGTGGGCATAGCAATAAGGTGTGACCCAGCAGGACGGTAAGGGATTGCCTGTCTGGCAGCGAGTGCCGACAGCTACATCTTGGCCATCCGACGAAATGCAAAGCAAATTTGCCCAATGCACTTCCACAAGAACGACACCGGCGACTGGCAGAGTATATACCCCACAACTTGCAGCCGGCCCCCCAGCATGTGGGAGGTTCTTCTGGGCCTCAATGGCCCCAGCGCAGTGCCTGCTTGGGGGAGTAGAAGCCGTTTCTACCCGAGGGAGGGAACGGCCACAGATGGACCACCCAAAAAAAAGTCACGCCTGGAAGAGTGACTGGGCAGAGGTCCGCCACGCCGCTGCTGGCACCATCATTGCATTGGTGGGGGGTCATCACAAACCCCCGTGGCCCTTCCACATGACATGTGGCACCCACAGCTCAGCAATGATGTGGATGCAATCCTGGAACGTTGTCAGGGACGCCAGGCCCGGAAAAGTGGATGCATCGGCTTGCAGGGGGGGGGGGGGGTGACGGTGAGCAGCAGAGGGCCCCGATGGCTGCTAGATCTTGTGGTGTTCCTCGTGTTTCACGTCCTTTATCCTCCGTCCTCCCCATGATTGCATCAAGGCACGCACCCTGTCTCTTGTGCTGTTGGATCTGCGCACAGGCAACGGAGGCATCACAGCCGCAGGCACTTATGAGGAACTGGAGGCGTGGGAGGAGGAGTTGCGTGGGCTGCAACCCCAGGACGACAAAGATAAAGCAACTGGTGTGTACCCGGTATTCTGTGCTGCTGCAGTGCCCTGATGAGCCTTGCTGGAGGTGTTGACGTTGGTATCGGGGAAGATGGCAGGGCACGGATTGTGGAGTGGCGGGGGCACACATTTGGAGTGGTGGGGCAGGCAGTACCGCCGACGGTCAACCCAGCACCCAAAGTGCAGCGCCGTGTTGGACGGTGCGACTGCTGAAGTTGACATCAGGAGTTCGTGCAGCAGAGCGAGGAGAGCGGCACCCTCACTGTAAGGACGCGGTGTCTTTGTTGTTATCAGCATGCAAAAAGGTTCATAACCATGCACTCACGTGAAGGATGCTATTATGGCATTTGAGTGGTGTTGCAGTGCATTGGCCGACCGTATGATTGCATGAGTGCACATAACGCTCAACGTTCAGACATTGTGGCCAGTTTAGCATACAGACTGAATTACGTTCCTCCCAAGGGCACAGAGGCATTGTCAGTGCAAAGGCCACCCTTTGAAGCATCCCGTCTGGTTTTGGTCTGATAAACTCTGCGCGGTGATTTTTTTTTTTGCTCCAAATCGAACGTTCATGCTTTACAGTATCAAAATGTGTTGACTTTTTGACACCCTGAACCCACCTCCCTTCCCCTTGAGTTGGTACCTAATTAGGGGGCTTGTGTTGGCCCAAGTTGAAAGAAAATGCGGATATTATTGTTATCAGTGATTCTAAAAAGAACACCATTTTGGGTTCCGGTGTCCGATTGGGTTACATTTTGCGAATATCTCTGAAAGAGGGGGGAAAATGTCATTGACCCCTTGACCTAAGAACCTCTCATTTCATGATTACAGTTCCTGTTTTGCGCCAGCCAAACAGCCAACACATGGCGCCACCGCTCAAATTCGTCAGTCTGAATGCATATTTGTGCTTCCTTTTGCACGCTGATCACTGTGAGGGACCACCGAGGTATCTTCCGAGACATGTGGCCAAAGACACACAAACATCGCAAGGAATTCAGAAAAACTTGACACCAAAATGGCAAAAGAACGCAGAAATGCACCGAACTGAGTCTAAAACCACAACTGTGCTCATGTGTACTGATCCTCTTGGGGGTTCAAAATGCACCTTTTGGAACAGTAAGCCTTCTTTCAAAGATTGGGCTCATTGACGGGCACCATTGTTGAATTTTCATCCAAACTCGGGGAATCCTATTCCACCCCCTCCCCACAGCCCCCCCCGCCGCCGAGGGCGCCAGCCTCAATCTGCGTACCATAGCCAAATGGGTTAAGCCTCGGTCAAACCTTGTCAGGGGAGGGGGGCCGAGTGGGGCCCAAGGGTCAGCAGCACGGAACAGGAGACACAGCAGACAGGCGCCAGACTGTTAACTGCTCTTGGGACCCCTTGTTGTTTGTTTGTTTTTGTCTTATGCCCCCCCCTTCCCCGCTCTGTGCACAACATTGCCTCTCTGCTTGATATCATCGACACCACAGTGCCCCATAAAGTGTTGTGTCTTCTGAGCAAACCGCATGTGATGCATCGGACTACTAGCACTGATTACCCCAGCACCTGTGGCAACGTGCGCCTCAGGTGGTGACCTGCTAGTCCCTTGCCCTCACTGTGCCTTCCTGCTGTGCCTTTACGTTCCTCATTGTTTGCTTTTCTGCTTCGTCACCACTGGAGGTGATTTGGTTGGCCCGTTGCACCCACTGTGCGTCGATCCCCATCTAAATTCAACTGGTTTCTTCTGCGCTCACCATGATCTCCCTGACCAATGGCCAAGGTGCCAGGTTCTATCTCTGGGTACCTCTAGGCATCTCTTGGTTGGGCCCCCTGGTGTTGCCCAGTAGCCCGCACAAGGGATGTTTTGGGGCGTTTGGGGACATGGCAGGCAAACGGCAGGTGGGGTGACCAGTTGTTGCCACAATGTGCCGATCTAGGCCTAGGTCCTGTTCTACCCTATTCATCAAAATGGACCATCTACCCAATGCCGAGCGTTACGAGCCGTGTCTCACGGGACCCCTCATCTGCCCCTTTTGGGGCTCCACCGGTCGTTTTTGGGCTGTATTCAGGGCAGCATGGGTGGGCTGGAAAATTGTGCTTTTGGGGGCAATCCTTGCTGACCCCTTGGCTGCCTTGGGCTCAGCTTAGGTCATCACTTGGTGACACAACAAACATATGCAACCTTGTGGCCGACAATGCAGCACCAATCACGGCCCCCCCGTGGTATCCATTGGCCCCAAAGGGCTGTTTTGGGGCGTTTTGCGCCATGGTAGGGCAAACTGGGTTGGTTGGTTGGAGGTGCCCCGCTGAAGGCAATGGAAGTGTCTGGAGGTTACCTGACAGCCGAGGACATTGGGATTGGGTGACCGCAGGAACCAAAAAGAACACTCCAAGGTTTGATCGCTGAAAATGATTCCAAAGGCAATTGCAAGTGTGGTATCACAAATCATGTCCGCCCTTTGTCTGACCCTGCTCTGTCCTGTGCCGAATCCTGATGTCAAGGCTGATGGTCCGCTGCCTCATATGGCAGAAACCACGGTGTTGGATGCCCTTGCCGGCCATTCCTCTGGCCAAAAAAGCTGTGTTTGGTGCAGGGGTAACGATTCCAGCAGGCCACCATTCGTGTGAATTTGTGGGGGGGGGGGGGGGGAGCACGCACTGATGCACCAGTACAGTTCACTTTCCATGAGGTTCCACTTTGTTCTGTCACAGTCCGTTGCTGCTTTTGTGTGGTGTGCCCAGGTGTTTACGCCTGGGACAGTTTTTTCAGCCTACGATGAAAATATTGCTGGTTGGATCCTTAATAAATTGCCTGCCACGAAGGCAAGATGAAGGCTTGTGGTTCTTTCACTGTGTGTGGGTGCGTACAGTGATACTGTGGCTATGTGTGTTGTGTTTGGCCAATGATTTCAGGCAGACACAATGGTGCACGTGCATAGATCAATGGTATTTGTGCATGGTATTGCTGCGACCTCTGCCCTGCGCACGTGCGCATGTGTGTGTGTGTGTGTGTGTGTGTGTGTGTGTGTGTGTGTGTGTGTGTGTGTGTGTGTGTGTGTGTGTGTGTGTGTGTGTGTGTGTGTGTGTGTGTGCAACAGGATTCACTACGGGTGTCTTGGACAGGATAGGCAGTGATCTACAACCCTGAGTTCAGCGCGGGAACCCCATAGACGCGCCAGTCATTGCTTCAGACTTCTGGCTGTCACTTGATTGTGCAGGTGCAGATGCGGTGGAGGACAAAACTCAGCCGGTGCAGAGCAAGAGTAGCTCAGATTATGTGGATCATGATTTCCAGGAGGTATAATGACTGAACACGGGGGGTGCCCAGGCTCAGACCCCGACACCAACACCCCCACCCCCCAGGAGGTCCAAAACATGGACGAGGTCCGGACCAGATTTGGCCTAAATTTGGCGCCAAAGGCGCCGGAAAAATTTTTTGTATACGGTGAGAGGTAAAGTTTCGTTTTCAGCCCATGTGTGTGGACTCAAAATGCTCGGAATTTTATGGGGAATCCAAATATGTGCGCAAAACATGAAATTTTTCTGACCCCTCACCTCCCCCATCCAGCCCCTTCAAACCTGGCTGCTGGGATCGGACCCCCCCCCCCAGGGGGTAGAATTTTTTTCAAACACCCCACATGTGTGTGTTCAAAATGACCAGCACAACGAGGGGGTCATTTCGAGGTATCTCTGTTGGGGTACCCGGGACCCCCGCCCAGCGGCCCCCCGGGCCCCCCAAGAACCCCCCCCCTACCCACCCACCCACCCACCCCCACAGGGCCCAAAAGGTTAGGGGGCGTGTTGGTGTCAGGTCTGAGCCGGAGTAGCCCCCATGTGACTGAACCCTTCAGGGGGTTCTTGTTGAGCATTGAGGTCGGTTTTGAGGAAGATTGAAGAAGGTCAAGGGGGTTGAAGGGGTTTGCAGACGGCAGCAGGAAGTTGAGGAGCGTTGCAGATGGTTCGAGAGGTGTAGGGTGTCGTTTTGGGGTGTGGAGGTTTGTAGAGGGTTGGTGTTGTTTCTTCTCATTGCATTGAATTGCTGCAGCTGTGCCCTCTTGAGGCGTGGTGACTACTCGTCTGCTGCTTGCCCGTTACATGTAAGGCAGTCAGGGCCCTTCAGTAGAGACGTGGGTCTCACACGTGTTTCTATTGGCCCAGCCCAGTCTCCCCCACCCCCTCTCTGTCGCCGGCAGCTGTTCCTCACCGTTTTTGTTTGCCGGCAGTTGGTCGGTTAGCCCTGGGTTTCAAAAATGGCAGGTAATAGTGTCGTAGCCCCCTGTAGCCCCCCGTCGCCAGATTGCGCCAAAGGGGGTGAGGGTGGCGTTGCGGGGTACGCAGCGCCTCAGGGCTGGGGGAGGGATGGGGGTCACAGTCGACGGCGGATAGGCTAGTCGTTGATGACCTGCTTTCAATACTGGTCTCACAGGAGCAAGAACTCGGCCAAACCGACCCCACTGACCGAGTAGCTTTGGCAGGCCTGAGGGGTCGACCGTGCGAAGTCAAGCCACAGATGAGGATGAAAAAAAACCGCTTGGTGTCATTTTTGACCCCCATTTTACTCCACTGACTCCCTTGACGGTGGTGTTTATGCTCCAAATGGCCCTATATGACCCAAAAATCACCCAATTTTGACCACACTACAACCTAACCCTAACCCTAACCCTAACTCCTTTGATTTTTGTTGACTGCTGATGAAGGCCATGAACCGGCATCTACGGCCTCATGGTGATGCACAATGATGGATCATGATGTTTGCAAGCGTTTTCCACAACTTAAAAAGCTTCAACACGCCGTTGGCACCGGGGACCAGCACACTGCGCATGTGCAAGGGTCGCGACCCAGGGGTGTCAAAAATGGATAGAAAACGGTTTTTTCCGAAGAAGCATCGGGAACCACAAGGAATGGGGAAATGGCATTTTTCGGTTGTCACTAGCCACTTTTTGTCGGTTTGAATCCTTGTGAAGACCCACAATGGCTCGGAAAGGGCCCAAAACGGGCGACACATGGATTTTTCGATTCAACGGGTTCAAGAACGTTCTAGTGCACCAAAATGGTGGACCAGGAGAACCCAAACTGTGCCGGTCCCATGTCCTCATGTCTCCATGAAGACCCAAAAAAAATCGCCGAGTAGTCACCCAAGAGTCGAAATTGGTCAAACCTGCCAATGTTCGATTGCCCACTGCCTTCCACCAATCGCAATCCCCGTAATCGCAATGGTCCGTAGCCCCAGCACCTTTCACCCCAGTATCTGCCCTTCGGTGCCAGTCGCACACACACACACACACACACTTCTCGCCCACGCAGACCAGTATTGTGGTCTGGACGCAGTGCCGCAAGTACCTCGAGGCCTGCGGTACGCAGAACGTGGCCCTCGTGCTGACGCTGTACCTCCTGCAGCAGCTCCTGACCGCCGGGTGTCTCCTCAGCCTCGCCGCCTGGAGTGCCGGCGAGCTCGCCCTCCCTCCCATCGCCTGTGGGACGCTCATCGCCGCGCGCTGCGTGCCGCAGCCCGCGCGCGAGCCCCTGCCCGAGCCCCCGGCGCTGTCCCAGGCCCCGGGGGGCGGTGCGGTGCAGCGGGGGGGACGGGGGCGGGAGCTGAGGGCGGCGGTGCCCTGGCCCAGTGCGACAGTCCCCCCGTCGAATCGGTCATTTCCACCAACGCTCACGAGGGCCCCCCGGGCGACATCGGGGGCCAGTGCGGAGCCCGTGCCCTCGTCCGGGGCCCCGGGTCATGTGGGCGCTCTGCCGGGCGCATGGCCCCCGCACCCGCGCCCACCCCCGTCGCCCACGCCGCTCCCGTCCCCATCGCCATCACCGTCGCTGTCCCCTTTGCCATCGCCTTCGCCACGGGCATCTCCGTCGCCGTCGCCACAGCCCTCGCCTCATCCACAGCCCCCGCACCCACTTCCGCCGCCCCACCCGCAGTCCCCCCCCCACACGCCGTCGCCCTCCCGAAGCCCCGCGCCATCCCCACACTCACCGAAGGCATCGCCGCCGATGTCTTCGCCGCGGCCCCACCCCGACGCCCCACCGCAGCCGCCGCCGCCCCGGCGCCGGGATCGGTACTCCTTTTTGTACGTGGGGTTCACACTCGGGATCATCGTCGTCACGTTCCTCGGTGTGTGCGGCCCCGCGGCGCTGTGGTAGTGAAGTGCAGTGAGGGGGGGTGCCCCGGCTGTGGGCAATGTGGGTCGGGGCGCGTTGGTGTGGCCCCAAAACGGCTTTTCAGAAGGGGTAGGGGGGTCCCGAATACGGGCGGTGGGTCATCCCCCACTGCGCGCAGCCCCTTGTACTTGGGGGTGGGGGGGTCTGAGTGTCTATTTTTTTTCGTATTTGGTGAAAGCCTCCTACGGTTCGTGATCAGCCTTGATCTCTTTTTGGCGGTGCATGCTGTTGCTTGCGCAATTCCGTTGATCGCAATCACCACTTGACGCACCCACGTGTCACCGGACGGGGGCTCTGTCTGACCACTCGCCGACCTGCTGGTGCGCGACTGGTTGTGTGTGTCCCAACCATCGTTGCCAAGCCTCGGATTTGAACGGAGTATGTTAGGAGGCCCACAACAACCAGCACAACCCCAGGCCGTCAGAACGCAGCGACCTGACGCAGCATGCGAAGGGAAGAGCGGGTGACCGTCCAGGGCCCCGTGAAGAAACCGCAACCCGACGGAATGTCACACAGGGGGGGGGGGGGGCTGCCATGAAGGCCGGGTATGGCGGCCGGTACTTCCGGGTGTGTGCACTAGTTTGAGTTTTTAGAAATAAGTTGTTTACAAGGCTTGTTCCAAGCCACTGGGTTTCCGGGGGCGGGGGGAGGCCCGCCACACCAAAGTGAAGGGTGCAGATACCTCATCTCCATTGCAGTTTTGTGGACTACACCCCCGCTGTGTGACAAACGATGCATTCCGTGGACTATGGCGTCCAAGCAGTCACCCGTTGCTTCGTTCCGCACACTCGCTGGCACCTCTACATCCACACACATTCCTGCCTGCTGTTCAAACGCCCCATATACTCCACATCCACAGTGGTTGACAAGAGTCTTTGGGGGCCCTATCGGAACGAAAAGGCGCGGCCTTGGCACCCCAGGCACGTGCTCCACAAACTGCCTTGTCTAGCGCCTTTTTGTGGATGTACTTGGGGTTTGCACCAGGATGCTGTAGGGGTGTGTTGTGGGGCCCTTGAGGTGAGGATCCCCAGTACAGTGGTGGGGACCATGTGGGAGGGGAGACGCGGTGGTGCAAGTGGCATTCCTGAAGGAGGGCATGGCGGCGCAGGTATACATGCTGGGGGGTGTGGCAGGGGCGGGCGGACGTGGCGTGGGTAGACGCTACACGAGTACGGCACTACACACGTTGGACAACGTGGGGTTAAGGACAGATGACAGACGTACACAATGTGGAGGTCAGGCGCGCAGTGGAGGTGCATGCGGGGCGCGAAACAAGGACGGGGATGGCCCAAGGAGTAGACATGATGGGAATGGGCAGGGACAGCCCACCGGGCGGGAGGAATATGGTCGTGGTGCAGAACGGGGGAGGTGGCCCTGGCACTCCAAGTCAAGATCAGTGGGTGTGGGGGGGAATCACACGGCGACTGGTACAAGAGGCACAGTACCACATCATGACATGGCGTAGCAGCCTGGGGGGGCCATGTGGGCTGAAGGGCAAAGAGGATCGGTGCCTATGCAGGCTGGAGAAAGAGGGGGGCCGAAGGGTACCATGGGGTTTGCGTGAGGGCGACTCAGGCAGGCCATGTGGATGCAAATGGGGGAGGGCGACGAGAGGCCCCCCATATACCTCAAGCAGGTCGACCGCCTGTGGGTTTGGTATCCGGACGCGGGAAAGGGGGATTGGTCTGATGATGGCGGAGGACAAGGGCGTCGAGGAGGGAGGCACAGGAGGCGTACACGCAACCGCCGCTCGCCAAGGAGGTGGTCCCAGGGTGGCAGTGCTGTGGATGCAAATGGGGGCGGTGGGTGGGCGATCTGTGAGCGCGCACTGGCTCGTCAGCATCAGGGCTGATGGTGCTGATCAGCAGCTTGGTTCATCCCCCCCCCCCAACACACAGCAGGAGTCTTGCCCCCCCCTTCCCCTTTGCCTCCCGCTGCAATCCAGCCCTCGTTTTCATAGGGAGCCTGTCCGGGTCACGGGCGTGTTTGGAGGCGTCGCGCATTCTGCACGGCCGACTGCTGCGGTGCGTCCTGCAGTGCTCCACATTTGTGTTCGACGCCACGCCCCTTGCGGCGCTGCTCAATCGCTTCGGCACGGACACGCAGAGCGTTGACATGGAGATGCCCGGGGCGCTGATCCAGTGCCTGCAGACGCTTGTGTATGATGTCCCTGTCATGGGCTTGTGCTCGCCGTTGCAGCATTTCGGCGTCCTGCTCACAGTGCCTGGGGAGGGGGGGGGCAGGAATGAGGAGAGGACGGGGGTGCCAGGTCGACCAGGAAAAGGGGGAGGAATGAGGGTGCCCGAGGCCGCATGCAGACCCCGGGTCCATTTGCGTGGTCGCCAACAGAGCCCAGCAGCGGCACCCACTCACACGTACCTGTGCGGTCTGGTGTGGCAGTTGTGGTGGAGTGGGCACAGGGGGGTACAGGGGGTGGCAGTGGGACAGGGGGCCGTGGAATGGCACCACAGAAACCGCGGAGGCAGTGGCAATCGAACGTCTCGTTGGCAATCATTCAGCAGAGCCCTGTTGGAGAGGCCGCTGTCTGTCGGCGACGCTGTGTACCAAGACAAAGTCGCAGTCTGGGGCAGGAGATGGAGGGGGCGTCAGACGGAGGATGGAGTCCATCAGGGCACCCGTGTACCCCGGCAGACTCACAGTGTCGTGCAGGGGGGGGGGGGGGGTGCAGCACTGTTGTTGTTGGGAAAGACCTTGTTCTGGGCCTTGATGGCGTTTGGGCTACGCACCCACCACCCACGAGTACCCGCCAACCGCGTGGGGTCACTAGTGAAAAGCACTCCAAAGAGAGATCAAGGGCATATACCTCGCCTTTTGCGGGGGTATTGGCGAAGCACACCCCAAGGCATGATGTTGGATGTTGGACCCCTTGTAAAGTCATCACCTTGCGGCTTTGGCCCATCGTCGGATCCTTGTGACGTCCAATACAAGTATGCCCCAACCCCCAGAAGAGGTTTTTGTCGGGATCCCCCTGACCCCCCCAACCCACTCCGCCCACCCACCTAGAACCTACGTTTTACTGGGGGTGTTCAAAAACATCGGAATTTTGCAGTTTTGAGCCAAAACAAATGTTTCCGGTCCTCAATGATCCCTGGCTATACCCAAAGTAAGACCCACACTGATCAGCAGCGTTCACCCTCGAAGTTGTAACAACCCAAAACTGATGTTTTTGACATTGCGGCTGCGAAAAGTGATCCCATATCACACAGGTAACGCATATTGTGCGCCCTCTTTGTGTGTTTTTTGCCCCCTTTCCTCCTTTGCATGCGTGTCACTCTGTTTGGGCACGGGGTACTCGGGGGGCTCCTGGCCGCCGGCCGTGCCCTGGACCCGTCCACAAATCCCATCTCCCCCCAACAAAAAACAGCAGTAAGGGGCTGGGGAAATGGTTCGGCTGTTGAGGGTGAAAAACTGTTAGTGCACGAATCCCCCCCTCGCCAGGCTCCCCTGCACGGTGACGGTGTCCAAGACAGATTCAGCCACGCACGCACGCACACACACGCACACACACACACGTCATCTTAGAGCCTAGAGTGTGGTCGTTATGTGTGCCCGGCAGGTCAGCGTAAAGCCATCTTCCGCTCCTATGGCCCCTCACACCCCAACTTGGGAGTGCACAGACCCCACCTTCACGTTCATTTTCAATCCTCACCGCCCGTTGTGCCCCCCTCAGGGTCATCGCTAGTGTCCTCTTTGTGCAAGTCCTGATCCATCCCGAGATGATGTTGAGTGCCGTGCTCAGCGTCTTGGTATTCATGCGGCTCCAGCGCTTCCACCGGCAGTTCACTCTGGAACTAAAGCGGGTCATGTATCACATGGAGTCACGCATCTCCCGCTACATTTCGGGTCTGTGCGCCCTGCGTCGGTGCTTATCAGGGCGCAGGTTCAGCCTTAGCATGCGGTGCGCACGCGGTGCAGAGGGACAGCCCGGGATGGCGAAATTGAGTGTGTCGGTCGAGTCCCTCCACCCGCCGAGCGGGTTAGAGGCGTCGTGGGTAATGACGGAAGTGCAGCCCCAGCGAAGAAGAGCGATCCCGTGATCCCATACAACGATTTGGTCCCTTCATCCGTCGTCTGTACGTTTATGGGGGCCGCCTTGAGGAGGACTGAGGGGGGCTGAGGAGGTTCACAAAGGGTTCAGCGCGTGTGGCACACGGGGCCATTGGGGGTGGGAGACGCTGAGGCGGCGGGACAGAGGCTTCAACTTTCGTGGGGGGGATGTAGAGGGATGGGGAGGGCTGCGGGGCCGAGGCCGGCCCACGCCCGTGTGGATGTGCAGGTACCATCCGATCGCTGCCCAGTGTCCATGCGTACGGCGCCGAGGCCACATACGCCTCGTTCTTCATGGAGCTGGTGAACACCAGTGCTCTGGCCTCCATCACCGCCCACACCTCAAGTCTGTGGCTGAGTGCCCGGTTTGGCCTGTTTGGGGCCTGGGCCCTGTCGCTGTCGGCGTCGCTCTGTATTCTGCGGGCGGAGAGCCTGCCGCCCGCGATCGCAGGTGTGGTCTGCCCCCCTCCCCCTCCCCTTGTCGTGTGTTGCCTCGCGCGTGTTCAGGGTGGGTGTCCGTGGCCGCGGGGTCTGAGGGGGTCGCGTCTTGGCACGGCCGCATGCCATGCGCCGGGGGTTGTCCGGGGTGTCACCGTCAGAAATCCGGTGTGCCGGGGCCGAAATGGGGTCGGGGGGTGGGAGTGGGGGGCGCGCTGGAGGCGGGGGGGGGGGGGGGGGCGGGGGTGCAGGGGGAGGTGAGCCTTGCACCGAATGAACGTCCTCCCCTTCGGACGCGCACAGCCCCCCCTCGGACCGACCCAGACACTCCTCACCGCTGCGCTTCATGGATGTGAAGTGAGCCAGTCCTGGAGCAGGTGCCCACCAAAAGTGGACTGTACGCCCAAAACTCAGACTTGAAACAATGACCATGGGAAACCTGGTCTTCGTTACCCCCCCCCCCCCCCCCCCCCGTGCGAAATCGACCCATAAACCACCGTTCCCAATCATGGCGGTCCGTAGACAAATCGTACGTCGGACAAGGCTTGGGGCTGAAATACAGAGGAGGGGGCAATATAGAAGGGCCTGCCTCACAAGCAGGGCGCACAACTATTAACAACAAGTGATACTTCATGACAGCAACAAGCAGTACTTCAGCACACAACCAACAACGATGCATGGAACACACTTTTGGGGGTGGGGGTACACCGGTAACACTCATGGCCCCTTCATGCGCTTTGTGATGTTGTCCGGCAAGGGCAATGCCTCATCTCTTATGATTGTCACGCCCAGGGATTGCTCGCTACGTGACGAACTGCTTTGGTGGCCAGCCTGGCCCCTTACCCTGA
Organism: Eutreptiella sp. 'Long Island Sound 2002'; assembly: GCA_964036045.1. NCBI lineage: Eukaryota > Euglenozoa > Euglenophyceae > Eutreptiales > Eutreptiaceae > Eutreptiella > Eutreptiella sp. 'Long Island Sound 2002'. The sequence goes on from OZ038383.1 coordinate 15,251,868, forward strand.
CCCCCCCACACACTCATCCCTTTGTTGGTGGTAACCAATTTCCCCGTGGCCTTGCGGAGGCCCACTAACAAGTGGTCTGAGTGCTTCAGCGATGGTTTTCTTAAGTTCAGTGCCCCTCACAGTGTGCCGGTGTAGATTGGTGGTCTGCCGCACTTTCGCTGATTTTTGCATTTTGACCGAGGCTTCGTGAAGCTTCGCCATTGTTTCTTGGGACGCCGCAGCGTGGGGAGAGTTGTGCGTACAGCTCTATGACGGCAGGAATTTCCCCACACGTGGGCCCCCAAGTCGGTAGGAGTTATGTAGCCATTTTGATATTGTCTCTGCTAACCCAACCCTAACCTGGGAAGCCAAAAGACGGTAGGGGTCGTATGGCCATTTTGATTTCGTCATTTATGTCACCTGCTTTGTTGGGCTGATGCGCCTCCTCGGATGGCCACAGCATGGAGGAGGTCCGGACCATACTTTGAGCCACGTGCGCCATGAGCCATTGTGGCTCGTGTATGACCCGTGAACCAAATCCGAACGCACCACTTCCCTGAGCTCCAAATGCTCAGAATGTCGTGGAGACTTCCAATATGGAAGTCGGATTGGCTTATTGGTGCTAGGGATTTGGCTAGGGGCCCGTTGGAGGGTGATTTTTGGCACCCACACATCACCACTCGCATCCCGTGCTCCTCTTGAGTGCGGCCGGCCCTGTGCCCGTACGCGTTATGTCACCATATTCGTTCCTCCGCGTTTTTGGGGACCCCACGACGGCAGGGATTGTGTAATAATTGTGGGGATTGGCCGCATCGGCTTTCCCTCCTTTTGGGACCTTAAGACGGATCGGGGGATGAGGCTGGTGCTGCCATGGAAGCATGGAGATCAATACGCTTCCCACGGGAGTGAATGCCCTTGTAAGGGAAGGGGGGGGGGGTCAAGGTTTCCTGACGTCCACCTTTGCTGGAGCCAGCGGACAGTATTTGGCCAGACCCCACCAGCCCACACACACACACACACACACACGCACACCCGCCCGCCGGGGGGGTGGGATGTTGGGCCGGGGGGTCCGTGTCAGGATTTGGGCGGAGCGATCCCCCAGGGTTTTGGCAACGTTCGCATTTCCTCAGGCAGAGGCGTTGAGTCAAGGGTTTTGAGTGAGTGCGTCTGTGTGACCCACTTGTGTGACTGTGGGGCCGCAGGGAAGCGGGCGCCACGAGGGCTGCGAATGGTATCGAGAGTCCATCGCGGTCCCTTCAGAATGCGTTGATACCGACGGATGAGGGGGCCCGGTGTGCGGAGGGCGCTGCGTTGTACGATGGGGCGTTGATGCTGCGCCTTTGTTTCGGGGGGCAGCCCCACTCTGATCAGGGCACAGGCAATGCATCCGTCGCCGTGGCCTCTCAGGGGTCGCACTGCTGCTCGCACTCGCCATGGCTGAGCTCCTGGAGCGGCTGGTCAAGTGCACGGTGAACGTGGCGACGCAACTGGCGGCCGTCGAACGCATCAGTTACTACTCCCAACTGCAGCCAGAGACGCATTCCCTGGTCCGTCTGATATGCGCCCCCTGCCCTGCCTCTGTCGCGGGCACTGGCCCTGGTCGCATGCGCCGGGGGGGGCATGGCACGCGTGGAGCGCCCGGGCGCACTCCATTCGGGAATGAGGGGTCGGTGACAGAGACCCGGTCCGGGGGGCGTACAGCGCTCGAACAGCCCCCGAGACATGAGAACAGACGGCACGAGGGGTCCGCCGGCAGCGGCTGTATCTTCCCGTGCCTTCCACTGCCGAGTCCTGTGGAGGGCCGTGCAGTCCGCCGGGTTGTCACGCCCCAACGCACACTGCCGCACGGGCCTAAGCCTCTGGAATGGTCGGACGGCGTACCCCGTGGGTCGCAGTGATGGGGCCTTTGGAGACACACACAGGACCGTCTTGCCACAAGCCCCCGGTCTGCAGGCCATTTGGGGGGGGGGGGACAGGGTGCGCTCTGAGGTCCTGCTTTGTATCACTTCCCGCTCTATGCGAACGCCGTTGCCGTATGAGGCGTGTCTCCCCGTGTCATGTGCGATACCCTCTGGATCACGCCCCATCTACGGAGGAGTCATTGATGTGGGAAGGAGCGTTGGGGGGTCCAGGGGTTTGGCAGGGGGGGGGGGGGGCTGTGAGCCCAGTCGGGACCGTCTCGTTAAAAGAGGATTGCCCCGTCGATACACCCCATCTGCACGATCGCTGCGATGCACAGGGTTTAGGGGATGACGCAAGCCCCCGGGGCAGCCCCGATGCGTGCCCGTGTTCCGTGCCACGCAGTCTGGGCGTCCCTGCCTCTGTGCCGCCCGGAGGTAAAGCCGCATCGCCCTCCGAACACGGGCCTAAATGGGAATGGGGTGGGGGCAATTGGCTGATTGGGACCCGGGGGGGGGGGGGGGACTGCGGTGCAGCGTTGGCATCGGGAGGGGGTGGCGTGGGCACGCAGGCCCCGGTGACTGCCCCTACGGAATGAACATTGATGTCGTACAGGGGGTGCGGCAGGCGGGGAGGCGCAGGTGTGACGACACAGCGCACGCAGGAGACTCCAGGGGGCCGGCGATTTCGGATTGCGTCTGGTCTGACCACGTGTGCCATGCTCCACGAGCCCCTCCAGCGCCGGTTCTGTTTGCCCCACCTGCACCTCAGCCGCAGAAATGATGTGCACAGTAGCCGCGCCCCCGGGGCCGCTCAATCCTCAAGCCTCCCCCTTCACACGCCTCCGCCAATACCCGTCCGAATGTGATTCACAGGCCGACCCAGGGAACAGCCTCCCAAGCCCATCCCGCAGCCTTCAGCGGTTCATACCGGCGTTCACGAGCCCGGCGTCGTGGCCACTGCAGGGCCCGGGCTCTCCTCTGTCTCCCGAGGGACCCCCTCAGGTGAGCGACTCAGGTTTGCGCTGCGTGTGCGTAGTGTGTCACCGACGGGTACTCCACCTTCTTGGCCCATTTGCCCTGCTCTTTGTGTTTGTATGATCGAGGGAAAAGCCCTTCCTGCATTACGTCCCAGTAGCTTGGCGTGGCCACGTCCGTCGTGGATTCTCAGGTTGAAACTGAGCTGAACATGGCTGTTTTTCACTACTTCAACGGCCACGGCCTGGGATACGGCTCCTCAATGACCACGCATTTTCGGAAGCCATCCCACTACCCTGACCACCAGCTCCCCCAGCTCCGTGTCCACTCTGTTGTTGCTGCGCTGCCTTCTCTCATCCCTGCCCCCGATCCCCCATCCCCAACCCCACCCCCATTCCGTACCTTCCCAGTCCCCAGCCCCATCCTCACCACCATCCCCCCCCCCCACTCCCCTTCACTGTTTCCATGCCAATGCACACCCACCCCTGCGCTGGCCAAGTCCGGGCTATACTCGTGTGCCTGCTAGTGCTCTTGGCCATGCTTTAGCCGCACGTCATTGTCCACAGCGTGGGCGGACTACCTTCAGTATTGGCCCGTCAAAGGCACCGTAGAGATCCGGGATCTGGGCGTGCAGTATCAGCCGGCACTCCCCCTTGCTCTCTCGGGGGTGTCACTCAAGGTTCCCGGGGGGCAACACGTGGGAATATGTGGTCCCTCAGGTGTGTGCCCCGTCTCTGTGTGTGCATGTGTATCTTGTCATCAAACAGGGCTCGCAAAGATGCAAAGCGGGGGAGCAGACACATGCATTGGTGGCACGCGGGGCGGCAACAAGGCAAGTTCAGCAACAACGAGCGGCACTGCGCCACCGCATCACGGCGTTCTCGGGATGTAGCTACTCGGCTCCATTGCTGTTGGGTGTCGAACTCCCTTGTTCAATGCACCAGGGCCCAACACACAAGACTTTGCGGATACATCAGAGACACACATTCGATAATGGGACGTGTGCGGGGGGGGAGGGGGCTGAGGGGGGTGGTGTGCAGGTGGGGCGCCACGTACATGTGTGCGAGGAATGGGGACCCTCCGAGTGAGGAATGCATTTGGATATCCGCCCAACAGCGGGTCCCTCGAGCCTCACACGTCGCCGGGCTGTGTGCAGAGTGGTGTGCACAGGGTGTCGTCCCCAAGGGGCACACGGATGGCACAAGGGACGCAAGGGACACCAGTTGAGGAACACCCACCGTCCTCAGCACCCCACCGCTGCGCTGCTCCTGCCCAGGGACAGGGGGGCGGGGGGCGTGCAGACCGCCCTGGATGACTTGGTGCGCTGGGGGGCCAGAGGCGCTGCAACTCGCCAAGTTGTGTGCGACTGCGACGTGTCACGCCCCAGTCCTGGATCCCATGCTCCAAAATACCTACGACCCTGCGACCCACGCCCTTCGGACATCCGTGAAAAAGAAAGGGGGGGATGTCTCATTCTTAAAGGGCCAAACCGACGGGTCAGTGGAGGCAACGCCACATGTGAGATGCACGATCGGAGCAAACACATGGACCCAGTACATGAGGCTGCCAGCGTAGGGGGCGGGGGGGGGCGTTGGTATGGGACCACTACCCGGCCGTTGGGCGGAAGTTGGCTGGTGACCGCCGTACAAAGTTATGGGCAGCAAACTCGGGTCAACAGTGCCGAACGCTCCCCACCCCCTGCACTTTCAGGGGTCCATCGGGTGCCCCTTTTCGCACTCGCGGGGTGTGCGCACAGTGAGGGGGCGTTCTACACCGCCACCGATGGTTGCTCCCACGCAACCTCGGGAGAAGGCTTTTCCTGCGGCGCGCAGTTTGGGTGAGTACCCCAGAACAGGACAATTGTGGTCATGCGTGCGTGTCAGTGTGTGTAGCGTCAGTGGCATATGCCCCGTTTGCCATCTTTGTATGCTTCGTTGGTGTGGCATCCCCTTGAGGCCTCTCTCCACAAATGGTGCACGTGGTGCTCTGAATAGTGCTCGTAAACATGTGCACGCGCAGAGCGCGCGCCGCCTGCTGCCCTTCGCGGACGGTTTGCCAGGGTCGCGTTTCATAGCCGCGGCCCCGGCGCGGATTTCATCGCGCATTTGGGGTACCTGTGTGTCTTTTTTAGGAAGCGGCAAGACTACGCTGCTGTTGTCTCTCAGCCACCTCGTGCCGTGCAGGTGTGTACAGACACGCCCCATCCATTGCGATCGTTGGTGCGTGGAGAGGCCCAAGTGGAACCGCAACTTAGCTCACCTCCAGGGCTCAGAAAGCCCACGGGCACACGCCACATCGGTGGTCACATACGCCTCTAAGTACGCCACGTCGTCTGTCTTGGGTGTCACAATCACCCCGAAGCAAGGGCGAAAGTGCGTGACTTTACACAGAGCAGGCGCCGCTCCCGGTGCCGGAAGCCTTCATTCGCAGCCTGTGATGCGGGGGTCGTCCGGGGTACACGGGAGCGGAGGTTGAGTGTACGCGCGGATTCATTGGTTTGGTTGACAGGGCCACTGTTGCGGGTCAAAGTGGTTGGGGGTTTATGAATGCTCTGCAAGCCCCTGTGACGACAGCGGACGCCGGGAGGCAGAGTTCAGAATGGCCCCCAGCGCCGGGCGGCAAAGAGGGCCGTGGCCACCCGGTCTCCCCCAGGACACGCAACGACCTCCCGGAGGAGGGGGACGGCGGCTCTGTGCACCCGTTCACCCACTGAATGCCCTGGGCCCCGCTCCAGCAACGCCAATATGATGGGAACGGGGGTGTCTGGCAAAGGCCCCGGGAGGCAAGGCAGGGGTGGGACGAGGCGGATTGTGCGAATCATGGCCCAGCATGGCCCTCATGGACACCGTGTCCAAGGGTCAGAGCCAGTATCCTGCGCCGGCGGGTGGACAGCCCACACCCCTCTTCTGAGTGATGGTCTGTGCCCCCAACTTGAGGGGGCCTGACTGACGAAGATGGTCCAATTTGTTTGGGAGGGCCGCTGCGGATGGGGGGATACAGGGCGGTTGGGACTGCTGGGGGCTGGCGCAGGGGGAGAAGGGTGCAGTTCGCACCTTTCCGCTGTTTCCCGCCGTTTTTGGTCCGTCTCTTCCGTCGAAATTTTCATTTTTGTGTTGCAAAGGTGCGCAGCACAAGCGGAAGTATGATCTTGGCAAAGGTGGGCTGGCTGTGTGACTGTGCTTCGCGCAAATTTTGGGAAGCGGCTGAGCTCGGAACACCAACCAATGATGTGGTGTTTGGCCTGTGGCACATCAAACAGAGAGTTGTGTGGGCGGTCATATGGGTAGAAAGTGCCACATAGATGGGAAAGCCCAGGGGACAAGCCAGGCCGCCAAAAATAGCTCATGCAAAGGAGATAGAGGTGGAGCAGACGCTGCTTTCAGGGGACTACATCCAAAAAGCCCTGGCCTTGACAGCAGTTATAGCCGTGCGGCACATTCGTAAGCCTTGTGCCTTCCAACTCGTACAGCCCTGCGCAAAGCATTCCCGACCCTTTCCAAACTTGTTCATCCCTCTGCATGCCCTCTGACCCTGTACAGCCGTCCGCATCCTTTGTCTTCAACTTGCTCGTCAGTGCCCCCTCCCCCTACAATTTGTGCAGCTCCATACAATCCCCTTGCTCTTGGCAACCCTGTCCCCTCTTGACAATCCTCCACATTGCTCTCCAACCCTGTAAAACCGACAGCGCTGCTACAACTTTTCACCCTGCACAACCGGATACTTTGCTCTGGATCCCTGTGATTGGACAGTACAGCTCTTCCCCGTTGCCATGCCAAATTGGACGTTGGGTGAAGGCCAGGGTGGAAGCCAGGGAGGATGGATGGCGTTTCAGTCCTGCTGTGGGGCTCTGTACAGGAACGGAGTGATTGCTGTCGACGGGCTGGAGCAGGGGCACATCCCGATGGAGCTCTGGAGGGCGAAGATTTGTGTAATTCCAAAGGTCCAAGTTGCCTGTCTGGGGCATGGATCCCAGCCCTCCTTTGCTGAGTGCGGCAGACGCCATGTACCTCCATGGGGCGGGCGGGGGGCCACAATAGCAAGACAAGGACGCCCAGCAAGACATCCGACACTGCGTAGCTCCGACCAACGCCCACCAAATCAATCAAACCACCTCCACCCTCATCAAGCTCCTCTGTATCCGACTGCTTGTCTGTATGCCTTGTACTGGCTTGGCATGGCCATCAGTTGTACCAGAGGTTATGCATGGGACTTGCAGGCGGGCTCGCAGCCTGTGCTTCCTCTTTGGAAATCGAACATGTGGCTCTGAGACACTCGCCAGCACCCTGCCCCTGTAGTACTGGCGGGTGGGGGAGTACTATTCGATTCGCATTTTTCCGCATTTTTGGTTCATTGGCGCTTTGTTAATTGTAGTCTTTGTGCTAGTGCCTATCCTTGAGGTTCGGGTTGAATTGAGTGTGCTACGCATTTGTGCCCCATCCGTTCAATCTCAGGGTGATAATTTGTGCTGCTGGCAGCAACATCATTGTTGGGGTCATAAATCTGTTGCACTCCAGCACACTATGATTTCACCAACTGAGTTTGAGGACCCCATTTCTGATGCCTCTCTTCAGATGAGGGTACACAGAAGAAATGGAAGCCTGGGTTGGGCAAAGGCGGAGCTGCAGCCCATTATTGTACCATGTCCGTTGCCACCTGCACGGCACAATTTCCGGATGAGCCTTTTGAGGGTTGCTTGAGTTCACAGCACCAATCAATCATTCGGGGAGATGCCATGAGTATGCACATTTTTGAAAAAGGCTTGGAATCCCATGGTGTAGTTTCGTGAAGCTATTGGCGGGAACAAATAGATCACATTTTTTGTCGCATAGTTTTCGCATTTTTTTGCATCTTTTTGGTTTTCTGTTGGATCACACAATCCCCCCACCCTCCGCCTATGGGTCCCTGTTGAGGAGAATGCCCGGCACATTTCCCCTACCAGTGCTTTCCCAACGCATTCCCCACAGATGCCACGCATTCCAACACATACAAATTCACACACATACAGAGAGGGTGTTGAACAGTAATTTTTGGTGTCGAAAGGGAAGGACATCAGGTCTTATATCTTGTAGCTGCCATTTTGTGTGCTCACTGAACTCTGTCACTACGGCCTCATTACAGTCAAAGGCTAGTTTGGCGTTGCTTGGCTGTGGTGCACCCAGGGCAAGGGGCGGGAAAAAAATTCGGACCGAGAGCGAACCTTTGTGCTGTGTGGGATGCCCAAAGCCCGATGCGCTTACCCAGACAAGGCTGCTAGGAATGAAGAACGCCCCCCTGAAAAGCACAGGTAAGAGTGGCTGGGGGGGGTTGGTCAACAGGGTTTTTCTTTGTGTGTGTCCTACCCTACGGGGGGGGGGTGTCAGAATTTCTGGGTGGGTTGGTTTCCAAACGCCCCCCCCCCTCCCCCCGTAGGGTAGGCCATTGTGGGGGACTTTGGGTCAGCGCCAAAGGCGCTGGTCATGGCATGTTGCCTGTGGTAAGGCATTTTGTCTATGGTAGTTGGGTGGATGGGTGGGTGGGTGGGTGTCCAATAGCCCCGCACCCCCTGGGGGTGAGATATTTGTGGGTGGGTGGGTCCCCCAAATCACCCCCCAACCCCCCTCTCTGGTTAAGAAAAACCCTGTTGGTCAAGCAGTGAGGCTGAGTAGCTGGGCCCAGTCCCACTGCGGCCGACAACTGCAGCCCAAGTCAGTCCTCTGGGAGTCACTCTCTGCGTTTAGGATGCGGTGGTGTTTGAGTCAGGCTCCGTCAGGCTCAACCTCGACCCATTGGAGCAATACACCGATGTGGACCTGCGGGCCGCGCTGCAGGTGTGTGTGTGCAGAAGTGGGCAATGGCGCTGTAGGGCACATTAAAACCTGCAAGCTGCCGCAGCCGACGTGTGGAGCTTGTTCCAGGTGCACGGCTCGGCCTGTTCCAATTATCGGCTTGAATCCTCGAGTTCTAACCGCGTTGGCGTTTTTAGGTGCATTCAGAGGCCGGGGCTTTGCTGCCGGTCGAGTAACAGGGGCTCGAACGTGTTGACATGGATGTCGAAGTATAAGGCACGTGCTCTAACCGGCGTCTCTCCGACGTCAGAGGGTAACCGACAGCAGTTGGGGGATGACAACGGCGGCGTCGCATCGCCAGTTGCAGGGCACCCCAACTACTTGTGGACTCTTGAGGCCCAGGGGTTCCTTCATTCAGGCATCTGGGCAACTGACATTCCCCATCAGGACCTAGCGAAGCACCAACTGCAAACCCCAAAGGGGTACTATGAGCCAAACAATGCAGTGAGGTGCTGTAGGTCCTTTGAACTGGACTGCTGCTGCCACCACCGCCACTGCACCGATTGTTGATACAATTCAAACACCATCAGACCAGACGCTGGGGTGGGGTGGGGTGGGGTGGGGTGGGGTGGGGTGGACTAATCGCATTCACTATTCGTTCAACACATGAGACAGTCACATCAATAATGCTCTCGGCATCTGTCGGTATTGAATCAGCGACGCATGCAGGTCTTTATGGCTTGACCTTCCCAAGCCCCTCCTCAGAAGTCCGCGTCATTCGCAACTCCCTGGTCGCCAGATTGTGGACACTGCTGCTGCCGCTGCCCACTACACCAATTCAATAAGCGTCGATGCAGGACAGCTGTGCAGGGAATGCGAAGCGTGTGCACACAGTCCGTCACCCCATGGGGAATCCCCCCCTTCCGCCTTGCGAGAAGCAACATTATGGTGCCAGCTCACCTGCCAGCCCCATTCCAGTGCCGGCAGTACCGTTTGCTGTCATGGGAAGCTACCTCACATGCAATTAACATTCCAGTCTGACCCGGACCGCACTTTTGCAGGCTAAGGAAGGTGATACTGGAAAAAGTAAGCAAAACAAGCTGCTTTTCAAGGCTGATTTTGGCCATTTTTGACCCCAAGAAGCGTGCTTGAGACCAATAGCTGGGTGCTAAAGCTAGCACAGAGTGCCCCAAGGTGTTTGTTCATTGCCTAATTGGGTCCAATTCAAATGGGCCCCTCTATGCACCACCAACACATCCAAACTGCTGAAAAAAAGATCCAACCGACCTCCATCAATGAAAGCAGATTAGACCAATGCCGTGGACGTCGGTTGCAGTGCACAGTCACTGACCAGCTTTTACGAATCGTTCCTCATCCTACACCTCACTCTCGTGTGCTTTGAGGCACACGGGCCTCGCCTCTTTGAGCAGCACCGATGCTTTGCAGGGCTGCCCACCACAAGGGACACACCTGCAGCAATACAAGTTCATGCATTGGCTGATCTGCCCCTTTCTACGGTCACGGGTCGCTTCTTTGGCTGCTTGTGATGTTCCCGCGCAACAACAACCACCAATGACTCTCCCTTTTGCTACACACCTTCAGTCAATGGAGCATCTGGTTGTGACAACCCGTTGCGGGCCCTCTGCATCTTTCGCCGCAATGTAGCAACCCACCAAGTCTTGGTTTAGCAGGCCGTTGGGAAAGTGTTCGCCATGGCCCCTTGAACACTGATGGACATCCTCGCGGTCGCATGCAAGGAGGGGGCACCACAGCACCCACTCTCCACGACCACGGTAAAAAAAAGAAAGAAAGGAAAATCTTGTGGTGCATTTTCCATGGGCTGCTCTTTTACTGCACCAATGTCCTCGGCTGTTCACTACCTCCTCAGCAACCGTCCACCACGCAGTTGTGACTGGCAAGCAAGGCAATTGTGGGGGTGAAGGGTGTCCCTATGGAGACCTGGATAACGGCAACACAATGTGTATGCCCCTCAAGCAAATAGCCTTCATGCACTTGGCACACACTGCGGTGTACACAGTCAGGTCACATTGTGGGCGATTTCACATTTTCTCCAGCAATAGAGTGCTCTCCGTATGAGTAGCAGCGACCCGATGGCAGACAAGTGATCGTTCAACTTTTCTCTCAATAAAAATTGAGCCTTCCAAGAAAAACCAAGAGGCTGAAAGTCTAATTGAGCAATTATTTCAACGTTCATCATTCAGGAATTTACATTCAAATGCATGGGTTCGGTGATTCAGCATTTCGTTGAGGCTGCAAAGTTGGGGCCATGGCAAGACACAACCTACTACCAACAGCGGTGTTCAAGGCGCCAACAATGACTCCAAGCAGTGACCCTTGCGTTGTGCCACGCTGTTAGCCTCCCAATGCGGCTATAGCAACACCGTTCTAGAGAGGCCCACCCTCAAGGCCACATCAACAACAGGTGCCGATACCTAAGCTGTTGCCAAAGCTCAGTACCAAAGCTCCATGAGGAGCTCAATGGACCGCACCTAAGTGCCTTGGTGTTGGTGGGGTCTGCTACAAAGACATCGGTGCTGGCATTCTGGGGGAGTGCTAGCCTTGGATAGATGGCAAGCAACGCCAAAAGCTATACCCTTGGAAGAAGGTGGATGCAATCATACGATCGTCCCACCTCAGCACTAAAGAGTGCAGTTGTCTAGTTTTCTATGGCCGGGAAAGAAATGTTTTGTGGCACCGACATTGGTGGCCGGCTCCTCATGTGGTGTCTTGGTCCTGCATCAGCATCCATGTGTGTGTGTGTGTGTGTGTGTGTGTGCTTCCTCCCTTCTCTTCAGTGACTTTGATACAGTGACCGCTTAACCTCCAGGGGTGCACCTGTGTCACGGTCGCTGAGCAGCGCAGGGCGGGGGGTAGGATCTGAGTCTCCCACAGCACCTCTCTTTGCCTTGCACTGCAGAAAGGCGCCTAGCCACATGACACTGTCACACTCATTGTTTTTGCTGGCCTGACGAGCTGAAGCTGTCCAGTGCAGTGCCCTGTTTGCCTCCAGGGTTGTTGTGTTGGATCCATTGCATAGTGTGTGTGTGTGTGTGTGTGTGTGTGTGTGTGTGTGCGTGTGTGTGGGGAGTACCAGATGCAGTGTGTTTTTGGGGTGTAATATTGTATGAGCGATTGGACCCTTGGTATAGCAGCCCGCCCCTCCAAGAAGTTGGCAATGTCAGTGAGATGTCACACCAAGGTGCTCGCTAATGGAGAGAGATGGCTTGGGTGAACCCAAGTTGCAGTGGGCCCAGAGCACCAATTGCTGATTGTGAGCTGTGTGGATTTTGCTTCCCGCAAGCTGTATGCATGTGTTTGTCAGCCTTTTTCCTGTTGTGCTTGTGTACTGCCAGCTGCGGACTACATCCCCTATACTCGACAGCATTTGTTGTGGAGTGAGATTTTTTCTCAGTTTTTCCCTTCGCACTTCTGTTTTGCTCATGACAAAGCGCAAGTGTCTGTGTGTGTGTGTGTGTGTGTGTGTGTGTGTGTGTGTGTGTGTGTGTGTGTGTGTGTGTGTGTGTGTGTGTGTGTGTGTGTGTGTGTGTGCAGGTGATGATCTTGGTCCACTGCCACTAAATGAATCGATTCCGGTAGCGCCTGGTGGATGTTGTATTCCAAAGGAGGCTGCCAGAGGCTCTGTGCACGCTTCATTATTCTGCCCGCAGACCAGGGCTGGTCAAGCAGCCACCCTGAGGGAGGCAGGGGGGGGGGGGTTCACAGCAGGATCCCGGTCAGCAAACAAAAAAGGAGCAGAGGAGCAGCTGAGTGAAGGCCCTGTGAAGGGGTGCGAAACGCAAGCCACAGGCCAACGGGCTTCGGAAGCTCCTGGTGAATTGATGGACGGATGAGTTGTCCGATGGGGCCAGTCTTTGGGGATTCCATCCGTTGTTGCAGGTGCTGGTCAAGTGCCAGGGGTTTGACCGCCGGCTGACGGCAGGTACTGATCGGCTGGGGAGTCCAGCAGCTGTTGTCTTTTCTTTCTGGCATTAAGGACAGCCCCGCCCAATTGTTGCGCACAAACGAGGACTGCTGCACATACATCAGCATTCTGTCTGGTCTGCATCAGGCTGTTAATCTGCAATCAAGCATCACGTCGTTGGATGCGCTTGCGACCGGCCTGGGGCCTCACAAGCGGCAATTGTTGTACTTGGCCAGGTACTGCCTGCTGCTTGTGCCCCATGTCAAGGACATTTTATCGGACATCACGCATCACAAGTGGTGTTTCATTCATCATCATGGGCGGGATATCACGAAATGCAGTTCTGGAATTTTCGCATTCTTTAGCCGCTGCGGCCAAAACTGCTAAAAAGCTGTTTAAAAAGCAGCTGGTGCACCATGCCCTGCCCATGGACCCCTCCGCCCCCCCCCCCCCCCGACACACACACCGAGTGGCCAAATGGCGTGAAAACACGCATCAAAAGGGTGTGAAGCATGCTGTGCAATTGGTTGTTGATCATTGCAGGTGGTCACCACATAAAAGAACAGTTTTGAAAATTTTCTACATTTCGGCCATCGGGACTGAAAGGTGCTTCAGCAGGCTGTGCTTCCGCACGCGCCCTCACACGAATGCCTATAAATTGGTCAAGCATCCATCCACCCGCCTCGAGCCCCACAGAGTTGGTACTCAAAATAAGTTTTTTCGGCTCAACAATACCAAGATGTGAAAAAACTTGTGTTGCCTTCGGCAAGTCCATTTTGCAGAGGCGTCGTCACAAATGAAACGGGTCAATTATCTGAGTTGTTGATGAGACCAGCCTCACCCGATGTTGCATCACGCCCTAAAGCCTGCAATCCCCCTGAGCACCCAATGGCCCCAGGGGATGAAAGCCACATAACGTGGGCCTTCACATGCTTTGAGACATTGGATCAGTGGGAGTGGTCCCCATCAAAAACCCGCCCTCCTCTCCAGACAACACCCTCCGTCAGGGTCCTGGGCATGGCTCTGCACGGGCGATGCCGCACCCGCATCCCAACAAACCTCTACCCAGCACCAAAGCTTGGCAATGGGCGCAGGCAGAAAAGGCTTCTGAGCTGCAATGCGCCTGCAAAACAAGGCGCCCAAAGGGCCAATATTTGAGCACAAACTGTCACACATATGTCATACTTTGGCGTCTCCCGGACTCTCTCCCCTCCGGACATCCAGCCTGGCCCAAGCACCCCCCCTCCCGGTCACCCACCCGTCCACCCACTCAGACGCCCAATCCCACGCCGTCGGGATTGCATCACACGTTGCGGGCTGCAGGACCTCCAGCGACCAATGACGTGCACAGTCCCTCGGGTGTTACGCACACGTATGTGTGACGCGACGGCCAGACAGTGGTGTTGCAGCTCGAGTAAATTGACTCGGATTTGCTTTGTGGGGACGATTCTCTGGTATCTTTCTGTGGTCCCGTCAAAAAAAGGCAGCGCCCCCCTGCCCTACAGCAAAGTTCAGGCCGATTTTCAAAGCCACGAGTGGGCGGTCGCCGCTCTAATCACTAGCACAATCCCGGTGCTGTGTGACGGTCCATCAGACAAGCATCAGAGACACATTAAGCCACACACTCGTGTGTCGCTTGCAGAAGGCAAGTCACCACAATGTTGGTGGTCTTGTTCTTTTGTGTTGGCCTTTTGGGGGATATGTGATGTGCAAATTCCGGCAGAACTGGGGGAGTCCCGTACTTGAATGGGAGGGGGGATCGTCTGCCGCCATGAGCGTCCCTTCACGGGGCAGCAACGCGACCCTGTGCCAGGGGGTTGGGGGTGACAATACGATGGGCGCCCTGGTCCAGTCATTTTGAAGATGAGACGCCTGTCGTACATTTGGTGTGGGGGGGGGGGGGGTACGTTCGCACATTTTCCGCATTTTTTTTGAGGTTAGTTCGCACATTTTCCATCGGTGGCCTTCAATGATAACAGGGGGCCAAAGGGGGGCAGGCCCATTGGGGTGTCGATGGCGCGGCGAACATGTCACAAATATTAAGGGCCATTGTACATGTTCGCATGTCTTCCTTCGGTGGCGGATTGCACATTGCCCCCCCCCCCCCCCCCTCTGACCACACGCACAGCTCTGTCCTAATGAGCTTCTTGGCTCTGATCTCTTGCACTCGTAACACAGAAGGGCCACTGGCCCTCGCCTGCCCATCGCTCTGTTGGTGCAGGGCATACCTGATGCAGTCCCGCATCATCTGCATTGAGGAGGCCCCGGCCGCGGAGGAGGCGCGCCAGGCCCTGTACGTGTTGCTGCAGACGACTTTTCTCAGGTACCGCAAATGTGTGCGAGGCAGCGCGAGGGCGGGCGGTAGGGCCAGGGCCCCTGCAGAGGGCAGCAGTCGGGGCACTGGCGGCAGCTGTTGCCCAGTGGATGGGGCAGATCCCGCCAAAAAGAACGCGCACGCCCACTCCCACCGACGCAGGTACACACGCCCAGACCAACAAACGCGTGCGTGCACACGCACACTCAGGCCCACAGTGTCGCTTTTGTTGATGGGGCGGGTCGCTGCCTTGGGGGGGGGTGCGTGTCCGCCCTGACGCCTGCGATGCGGAAGGGGGCGGGGGGGGGGGGGGGGCTTCAGGTACAGCGGCACTACTTGCGACTGGCGGCGCGGGCCTTCACCCTATTTTTACGGCTGTTGACATCCAAATGAAAGGCGTCTTTCCTCGTGCTACGAATCTCAGACCTCCAGCCATGGGTACACGGGCTCTCAGACTGGGGATGCACAGTTATTGGGGAGTGTGACTGTTCAGGACAATTCAACCACATCACCCCGCAGACTGTTGTGAAAGATTTTACAGAGTCTGTGCGATGGCTGGCCCAGCACCGACGATGGAAATCCGATGAGCAAGTCTGGGGCATACATCGGGACACTACACGACTTGACAGGGCAGGCAAAGGAACATCTTCCTGATTCTTCCATCTTGCTCATCAACATCTTGACAACCTCCTGTACTTATCCCTGTTAACTGACACATACACACAAGCTGTGGGCCGCATTTGGTCACGTACGGGCGCCATCCCCATGGGTGGTCCCTTCAGCGCCCAAAGTGCAGACTTACGATACGTGTGGGGAGTGAAACAAAGAGTCGACTTAATGCGCTGGGTAGGACAGCTCCAGTTTTCGCCAGGAGGGCACCCCCTGTGGATGATACCTTGGGGGAACACCGTGTCACTAGCACAATTCCGCGATAATGTTTGAGTGGGGGCACGCGGCCCAACAGACACCCATGAAATGCAAGAGATCTGCGATGCCCTGTCAACAGTCTGGGCCTCCCAATATTGTGCGACTGCATGACAGAAGAGTGTGTACGCATCAGTGGATGTCACCCTCACTCACAGCCATGGGTTTTACAGTTCACATCAATGGAACGCACCCCCCCATTTGGTCTATGCACAGCCATCGGGAATTACGTCCACGTGGACCTTGAAATACACGGTCACTCTTCAGAGCCCACCCTCCCAGGCATATCAACATATTTGTAACATCATAGTTAGCGCAGTCCTCAACATTCAGCCATTTCTGGGATCCTGGATTTCGTGTCTCCTCAGTATCACGTCTTGGCACAAGTGGCATGTTTGTTGCACTCTGCAGTGCCCCGCATCATCAGCCGGACACCCTGGGACGTTGAGAACACACTCCTGTGGTGCCAACCCGCCATCTATGTTTTGCC